>CM053029.1:441050304-441638115 GCA_028564925.1 Lithobates sylvaticus
GGCCTATAGCAAAATTATGGCTGGGCGGTGGTTCAATTATCCTGACTGGGCATCATATGATGTCCAGCAGGATAACTGCCGGTGCGCACCCATAGGGGATGGCAGTGCGGCGATCGGTGGTTCGGCAAGTCAGTCTGACACACTGTTACATCGATCTCGGTAAAGAGCCTCTGACGGATGCTCTTTACCACGTAATCAGACTTGTCCAATCACGGATGATCATAGTGTAAACAGGAAGAGACGTTTATCGTCTTTTCCTCACTCGCGCCTGATAGATCGGCGGCTCTCCTGACAGGGGGGTCTGTGCTGATTGTTTATCAGTGCAGCCCCCCGCGGATGCCCACACTGGACCACCAGGGATGCCGCCACACATTGATGAGCGGTATGCCCCCCCATGGCCACCAGGGATGTCACACAGTGCCATAAAATATGCCAATCAGTGCCCCCAAATGGTGCTAGTCAGTGCTATGAATGCCTGCCAGATGTCTCCTCATCAGTGATGCCCAGCAGTGCCACCCATCAGTGTTCATCAGTGCCACACATTAGTGTCCATCAGCGCCACCTACCAGTGCCCACCTATCAGTACCTATCCGTGCCACCTATCAGTGCCACCCATAAGTACCCATCAGTACAGCCTATCAGTGCCCATCAGTGCTGCCTATCAGTGCCCATAAGTGCCCATCAGTGCCACCTATCAGTGCCCATCAGTGCCGCCTTATCAGTGCCCATCAGTGCAGCCTCATCAGTGCCCAGTGAAGGAGAAAACATACTTATTTACAAAATTTTATAACAGAAACAAATATATGTTCTGTCTTTTTTATTTGTTGCTCAAAAAATAAAAACCCCAGCAGTGATCAAATACCACCAAAAGAAAGCTCTATTTGTGGGAACAAAATTATAAAAATAGGATTTTTATAACAGCTTACCTGTAAAATCCTTTTCTTGGAGTACATCATGGGACACAGCGCACCATATTACCTACTATGTGGGTATATAGGCACCTTCAGGTGATGGACACTGGTATACCCAATACAGGAAGTTCACTCCCTATATAACCCCTCCTCCTACCAGGAGTACCTCAGTTTTTGTAGCAAAGCAATATACTTAAAGAGTTTCCATTTGAAAACAAAAATTAAAAGTCAGCAGCTACAAATACTGCAGCTGCTGACTTTTAATAATCGGACACTTACCTGTTCCAGGGTCCAGCGATGCGGGGGGTCGAAGCTCGCTCCCCCTCCGCTCAGTGATGCTGGAATTGCAACTGTGGGCACCTGGCTGTGGCTTCACAGCCGGGCACCCACTGCGCATGCGCGAGCAGCGCCGCGCACCGTGATTGGCCGCGCAGTCATCTGGGACCTGTCATGTGTCCCAGATGACTGACAGGAGGGAGGGGGCAGAGCTGAGCCCTTCCTGCGCCGAGGGGAAGTGATGTCACCAGCCCAGGAACTGAAGGAGGCAGACTACAAGGGACCCCCTAACAACAGGCATTTAGAGGTGAGTTAAAAAAAAAATCCAAATGTTTTATTTTACATTTTTTTAGGAATTTTAATCAACCTGAGATCCGCACTATAGCCGAATGATGGCTACAGTGCGGATCTAACTTGCCGGGACGACGTCTATTGACGTTGTCCCGTTCACGAGTGGCCTGCGCGCCCCCTGAAGGGGGCGCGCGGCGCGCTCTGTGATCAGCGAGTCTGTGAGACTCGCTGGATCACAGATCCGAGTAAGGGGTTGATCCTGACCCCTTACCATGTGATCAGCTGTCAGCCAATGACAGCTGATCATGTGATAACAACAGAGCCGGTAATCGGCTTTTTTTCTTCCTCGACAGCGCAAGAGAAAAAGAAAAAAGCCGATCACCGGCGGCAGTGAGAGGGACATCAGTCCCGATCACTGCAATGTGCCCAAGGTCCATGGTGCCCACCTGTGCCCTATACAAGTGCCACCTACCAGTGCCCACTAGCTCCACCTGTCAGTGCCCACCAGCTTCACCTGTCAGTGCCCACAGGGCCATCTGTCAGTGCCCACAGTGCCAGTGCCCACAATGTGCCTTTACAGTGCTGCACATCAGTGTCACCTACCAGTGCTCATCAGTATCACCTACCAGTGCCCATCAGTGTACCCTACCAGTGCCCATCAGTGTCCCCTACCAGTGCCCATCAGTGCCACCTATCAGTGCCCATCAGTGCCACCTATCAGTGCCATCTATCAGTGCCATCTATCAGTGCCCATCAGTGCCATCTATCAGTGCCACCCATCCATGCCCATCGGTGCCACCTTATCTGTGCCCACCAGTGCATCCTATCAGTGCCACCTCATCAGCGCATATCAATGAAGCAGAAAAATTACCTGTTTGCAAAATTTTATAACAAACTATTAAACATCTTTTTTTGTTTGTTTAGAAAAAAATAAAAAACCCCAGCTGTGATTTAATACCACCAAAAGAAAGCTCTATTTGTGGGAAAAAAATGATAAAAATTTCATTAGGGTACAGTGTTGTACCCAAAATGTAGTAATGCATTAAAGTTTTGTTCACCAATGCCAGAAGTCTGCCAAGCAAAATAGGTGAGTTGGAAGCTCTGGTGCATGAGGAGAGCTATGATGTAATTGGTATTGCTGAAACTTGGCTTCAATCTTCACATGACTGGGCTATTAATATTCCTGGCTATGCACTCTTTCGGAGAGACAGAGTAAATAGGAAAGGTGGAGGGGTCTGTCTCTATGTGAGAAGTGATCTCAAAGCAAGTGTGAAAGAGGACCTGGTTGATGGAGAGTGTGATGAGTCTGAAGCATTATGGGTGGAACTGCATATAGATGTGCGTAGTTCTAAGTTAATCATTGGGGTTTGTTATAGACCACCCAATGTTCACGCGGAGGTGGAGACTCAGCTCCTTGCACAGATGGAAAGGGCTGCAAAGGCTGGGACGGTGATAATAATGGGGGATTTTAACTACCCAGAAATTGACTGGAGTAATGGCACTGCTGGGACAGTTAAAGGGAAAAAAATTATAAACCTATTACAGGACAATTTTATGGTCCAGTTTATGAGGCCCCAACTAGGAATGATGCTCTGCTGGATCTGGTAATCTCAAACCATGCAGAGCTTATTACTAATGTCCAGATAAAGGAACACCTGGGTAACAGTGATCATAACATGATTTCATTTGATGTTAGCTGTAAGCAAGAAATACATACAGGAAAGATAAAAACGCTCAACTTCAAGAGAGCACATTTTCCAAGGATGAGGGCTGCTCTCCAGGACTTGGACTGGGAGGGAATATTGGCATCAATGAGCACAGAACAGAAATGGGATTTCTTCAAAAAGACTGTCTGGGACCTCACTGCAAAGTATATTCCCATGGGCAATAAGTTTAAAAGGCTTAAAATAAAACCTATGTGGCTCACGGTCAAAGTTAAAAAAGCTATGATCAATAAGAAAAGAGCTTTTAAAAAATATAAAAGTGAAGGAACACTAGTATTGTTTAAATGTTACAAAGAATTTAACAGAATATGTAAAAAGGAAATCAAGGATGCAAAAATTCAAAACGAACGACAGATTGCAAAAGATAGTAGGACAAACCCCAAAAAATTCTTCAAATATATTAATAGTAAAAAGGTCAGGTCTGAGCATGTAGGCCCTTTACAAAATAATCTAGAGTGGGTGACAGGGGACAAAGAGAAGGCTAATTTATTAAATACTTTCTTCAGCTCTGTGTATACAAAGGAGCATGGGGGAGCTCATGTCCATAATGGGGGTGGTAATTACACAGCCCCGAATGATCCACAATGGCTCAAAAGTGATATGGTCCAGAAATATTTAGACAGAATAAAGGTGGATAAAGCACCTGGACCAGATGGCATCCACCCACGGATCTTAAAAGAATTGAGCTCTGCAATTTCAAAGCCATTGTATTTAATTTTTAGGGACTCATTAATGACAGGAATAGTACCACTGGATTGGCGCAGGGCGAACGGGTGCCTATATTTAAAAAGGGAACAAAGTCTTTACCAAGTAACTATAGACCTGTTAGTTTAACTTCTATAGTTGGGAAGATACTGGAGAGATTATTAAAAGACCACATAGACAAGTTCTTGCTGGAAAAAAACATTTTAAGCAACAGACAGCATGGGTTCATGAAAGACAGAAGTTGTCAGACAAACCTGATTTCTTTTTATGAAGAGGTAAGTAAAACCTTGGACAGAGGCGTGGCTGTGGATGTGGTATACTTGCATTTTGCAAAAGCGCTCGATACAGTTTCCCACACACGGCTCATGTGTAAGGTAAGGTCTACAGGCTTGGAAATATCGGTTTGTAAATGGATAGAAAACTGGCTAAAAGACAGAATTCAGAGAGTCGTGGTTAATGATTCTTACTCTGAATGGTCTAAGGTTATCAGTGGTGTACCCCAAGGTTCAGTGCTGGGACCTTACTTTTTAATATCTTTATAAATGATATTGGGTCTGGGATCAAAAGTAACATTTCTGTCTTTGCAGATGACACCAAGCTATGCAGTGGAATAACGTCTTTACAGGAGGTCTCCAATTTACAAGCTGACATCAATGCTCTGTCTAATTGGGCGACTATGTGGCAGATGAGGTTTAATGTTGATAAATGTAAAGTTATGCACTTGGGGGCTAAGAATATGCATGCATCATACATGCTAGGGGGAGTACAACTGGGGGAATCCGTAGTGGAGAAGGATCTGGGGGTTTTGGTAGATCATAAGCTCAATAATAGCATGCAATGTCAAGCTGCAGTTTCCAAAGCAAGCAAAGTTCTTTCTTGTATTAAGAGAGGTATAGACTCCAGAGAGAGAGATATCATT
This sequence comes from Lithobates sylvaticus, assembly GCA_028564925.1. Taxonomy (NCBI): domain Eukaryota; kingdom Metazoa; phylum Chordata; class Amphibia; order Anura; family Ranidae; genus Lithobates; species Lithobates sylvaticus. The sequence goes on from CM053029.1 coordinate 441,055,131, forward strand.
TTGCCCCTGTTCAAATCATTAGTAAGACCTCATCTGGAATATGTAGTTCAGTTTTGGGCACCAGTTCTCAAAAAGGATATTGGGGAACTGGAGAAAGTGCAGAGAAGGGCAACCAAACTGATAAGAGTCATGGAGGAGCTCAGCTATGAGGAAAGATTAGAGGAACTGAATTTATTCACTCTTGAGAAGAGGAGAATAAGGGGGGATATGATCAACATGTACAAATATATAAGGGGTCCATATAGTGAACTTGGTGTTGAGTTATTCACTTTACGGTCAACACAGAGGACAAGGGGGCACTCCTTACGTCTAGAGGAAAAGAGATTTCATCTCCAAATACGGAAAGGTTTCTTCACAGTAAGAGCTGTGAAAATATGGAATAGACTCCCCCCAGAGGTGGTTCTGGCTAACTCAGTAGATTGCTTTAAGAAAGGACTGGATACTTTCCTAAATGTACATAATATAACTGGGTACTGACATTTATAGGTAAAGTTGATCCAGGGAAAATCCGATTGCCTCTAGGGGGATCAGGAAGGGATTTTTTTTCCCCTGCTGTAGCAGATTGGAGCATGCTCTTTTGGGGGTTTTTTTTGCCTTCCTCTGGATCAACTGTGGGTATAGAATGGGGTTTATTGGATTGTACGATATATTTTTATTTTTATTTATTATTTCTTTTATTTTTATGGTTGAACTGGATGGACTTGTGTCTTTTTTCGGCCTAGCTAACTATGTAACTATGTAACTATGTAACTATGTGTTGTATGACCGTGCAATTGTCATTCAAAGTGCATCAGCGCAGAAAGCTGAAAATTGGTCTGGGCAGGAGGGGGGTTTAAGTGCCCAGTAAGCAGGTGGTTAAACCCCAGAAAGAGGGGATGAACCACTGTGTCCCATGGGGGTTTATTTATCAAAGGCAAATCCACTTTGTACTGAAAGTGCACTTGGAAGTAAAGTCACTGTAGATCCGAGGGGGGTATGCAAGGAAAATAAAAAACAGCATTTTAGCTTGCACATGATTGGATGATAAAATCAGCAGAGCTTCCACTCATTTCAGATCTACCCCTTAGATTTAGAGCGACTGCACTTCCAAGTGCACTTTCAGTGCACTTTCAAGTGCACTTGCAGTGCAAAGTGGATTTACCTTATGTAAATAACCCCCATCATGTACTCCAAGAAAAGGATTTTACAGGCAAACTGTTATAAAAATCCTATTTTCTTTATCGTACATCATGGGACACAGAGCACCATATTAATTACTATGTGGGACGTCCCATAGCAATGCTATTTGAAGGGAGGTCCCATAGCAATGCTATTTGAGACACAACCTGTAGGGCACCCCCAGACTTGAGGACCTATACGGCTGCCTGCAGCACACTGCGCCCAAAGGCAATATCCTCATTCCTTCTTACATCCATCTGATAAAATTTGGTGAATGTATGTACTGAAGACCAAGTTGCGGCCTTACAGATCTGAGCCATGGAGGTCTGGTGATGCACTGCCCAAGAAGCACTAATCGACCTAGTAGAGTGCGCTTTGACTTGAAAAGGTGGAACCTTCCCCTTTAAATCATAAGTCAGACGCTTCCTGTTCTTTCTTAGGACCATCTGGCAGTACAAATAAGACATCAGTCTTCCGAATCTGAGCAGTTGTCTTTAAATTTCGGTCTGCCCATGGGGAAATTTAGCAGATGGTAACAGGGGGGACCGCTTTCATCAGTCAGCTGTGTGGAATAATGCTGCTACAGCCGGAAGATGTGCTGATGTCCCCCGCTCAGCTGTGCCTCCATCGGATCGCTGCGGTCAAACGTCCTGGACGGTAGACTGAGAGGGCGGAAGCTTCCCCATGGGCAGAACGGAGTGAACACCTCCTAACATCGTGGTTAACCCCTTACTCCTGGGACCTGAGGCGGTACTGTGCACAAGTTATATTTGTTGATTGTTTTTACCAGATTCTTTTAATGAAATGAACAGGATTGGATTGTACTGTTTCCTGTTTTGTCCTGTCATTTTGGATTGCAACGTTTTGAATTAAATTAACTTTTTCCCACTGAGCGCTGTTTTCTGTATATAATTGGCTTGAACATCGCCCATTCAGGTACTTGCCTAACACTCAAACTTTCTGGGCACTTAGTGGGATGTTCATACGCCAATAGGTTGTTAAGTCTTCCCCGCTGAGAGCTGAATTACATTTTTTTTTTTTAAAGAATGTAAATTTAAAAAAATTGAGGAACAAAATGGCATGGGGGGACCCTTTCGATCTTGTATGGATTTTAACAACTTCCCTACCGGTGCATTATAAAGTGACACCAGCAGAAAGACTCCCTTCCTCCTGCAGCCCATCAGAGTACCTGTGTAACTGTTTCCAGCCCATTAGACTACCCAAGTACCTATCTGCAGCCCATCAGAGTACTCAAGTACCTATCTGCAGCCCATGCTTCATAGAATATACGTTGGGGTATTTCCAAAATTGGGTCATTTTGTGGGTAATTCCACTGTCCTGGCTCTCCAGGACCTTCAAAAGTGTGATAGATAGGAATGAAATTAGATAAATTCAATTTATGCTCCTAGAACGCCTGATGGTTCTCCCTGCATGTTGGGCCTCTACCTATGTGGCCAGGCTGTGAAAAAGTCTCACACATGTGGTATCGCCATACCCAGGAGGAGCCGCAGAATGTATTTTGGGGTGTAATTGGAAGTATACATATGCTGTGTGTGAGAAATAACTTGTTATTATGAAAATCTTGTGTTCAAAAAACTCATGTCTCTTACGAAATGCCTTGTACTGTCTACTTTCCAAAAAGGGGTCATTTGGGGGATCCATTTCAGAGGCTCAAGAAATTAGATCAGTACATCAGGTGTGATCAATTTATTTATAATTTGCACCATAGCTTGTAGACTCTATAAAACTTTCACACAGACTAAATAATATCCACTAATTTGGGTTATTTTTACTACAGATATGTAGCAGTATAAATTTTGGCCCAAATTTATGAACAAGAATTACTTACCGTGTTTATCGACGTATAACACGCACCGGCATATAACACGCACCCCAAGTTTAGGAGATTTTTAAGGAAAAAAAGTTTTAGGAGGGAAGTTTAGGGGAAAAAAAAATTTTTTGTCACATTTTTTTGGGGGGATCGGCGTATAACACGCACCCACGACTTCCCCCAATTTTAAGGGGGAAAAAGTGTGTGTTATACGCCGATAAATGCGGTATTTGCAAAATTTTATAATAGAAACTAAAAAAAGTTTTTTTTTCGCTCTTCTTTTACTTATATGGCAAGCAATAAAAAACCCAGTGGTGATTAAATACCACCAAAAGAAAAATTATAAAAATTTTGTTTGGGTACAGTGTTGCATGACTGAGTAATTGTCATTCAAATTGTGAAAGCTAAAAATTGGTCTGGGCAGGAAGGGGTGAAAGTGCCCTGTATTGAAGTCATTAAGGGGAACTCCATGACAGAATTAAGAAAAAAAAACGGCATGGGGTCCCCCCCAAAATCCATACCAGGTCCTTTGGGTCTGGTATAGATTTTAAGGGGAACTCCACGCCTAAATGTAAAAATAAAAAAAAGGCATGGGTCCCCTTTAAAATCCATACCAGGCCCTATAGATTTGAAGGGCCTACATTTATCTACGCATCTATATCAGGATAATTATCTTCCTCTCTTTATTAAAATCAAGCAGGACTTAAATGGCAGGTTCTCCTGGTTGGGCAGTGTAAACGTGATTAAAATGGTGACCCTTTACGAAGGCTCTCTATATATTTCAGGCTCTAATGATAAATATACCGGGGGCCTATTTTAAAACTCTTGGATTATTGTTCAAGAGATTTATCTGGAAACACAGAGGCCCTCATGCAGCGTATAAAATACTTGCTAAATCTAAGTCAATGGGGGACATTAAGAAGTAGCACAAAACAGTGGTCCTGGCAAGAGTAATCAACTGGACACATAATGCCCCTTTCAAAAACTAGAGGAAATCTTAAGTGAAATATCCTTAGGCCAGACTATTTGGTTGCCAAGGTTTATCTAGAGACTTAGCCGCTATTACCGCAGAAACCTTAAGAACTTGGGACAACCTCTATAAAAGTTTGAAATGGCAATATAATAGCCCCTTAATGCCCTTGTCAGGCACAAATAATTTCCCTCCAGGGAAAGAGAACAAGTCTTATTTATTTTTTTAATAAACAAAAGGTTTTTATTTATGAGAACACAAGGCACTACATGGTATCATTGCATAGGTATACAATCAGTGAACAACAGTATTTTGTATAGTCTAAACAATCTATAGGTATTTGTAGATGTATAACCATCTTATATCATAGAGATCATTGTATAATACCCTGAATTCTCTCGGCACCCGCAACCAAAAGGGGTGAAACATACAAAAATAGCAGTAAGAAGAATCGTAAGAAAAAATAACTCTCTTCAGTCCAGCTGGCAATGTGTGTGATAGTAATTCTAATATTAAATTACTGGTGGGTCACCTGTCTTGCCATATGTTTCCCTGAAGTCATTGCGCTTAGGTCACTATCCCAACAGTAGTCTATCTAATGCCAGTTGTGGTGGTGGTGCAACATCTGGTGAGTTCAACCAGCATTGCCATATACTGTAAAAAAAAATTGGTGATTTCCTGTGGTGGTACGTAATTGTTTCCCGGATAAGTGTGGCATTGACCTGTTGGATCCATTGTGTTATTTTGGGTGCATTTGCCAAAGATGAGCAATCAGTTTTATTGCGATATATAGGAGCCTCGTGAGGGCAATGTAAACCAAAGGGGTGTACAGTTCCTCGTTAAGGCTCCCCAACAGACCTGTCAATGGGTCAACTGCTAACTGGACCTGGGATATGCTATTGATTTTGGCTACAATGGTGCTCCAATACCTTACAAAATTTAGGACATGTCCAGAGCATGTGAATAAGATTTCCTGATTGGGCTTGACACTTTGGACAAATAGGGGTATCTGAACAAGTCTTATTTAAATTGTACAACTTCAAGGTGTTTGAGAGTAAGAGATGTATTGAACGGGAATGTCCTTTGTTCTTTATCAACATTTTTGAGACACAGGTATGGCTCGTCACCGTGGTATGCCTGGAGATTTCGGGCAACTCCAGCATTTCAAGGATTCCTTGCCAAAACCTCTTTGCTCAATTTGTGAGCTCAATCCCTTGGAGAGACTTATAGACCAAAGGGGGATAGTTAGACATGGCATTTTAAATATCTATAAGATGTTGATATCTTTCCTGGAACCTGGGCCCTCATGTCTCTTGAGTGGATGGGAACATGAATTAAACCTACCTATGCCTGAAGCTCTAAAGGGTAAAGTTTTGATTATGTTCACTCTACCTCAGTAGATATGAAGATTAAAGAATTGAACTAAAAACTGTTGACCAAGTGATATTATGTCCCATCCAAACTACATAAGATCAATTCAGTACTGTAATTTTAGTGATGGAGAGAGTGTGGGGGAGGGGGAGGGGACGCATGCTCACATCTGGTGGCAGTACCCTAGGATTCAGCTATATTGAGAGAAAGTTTTTAAATATAATTAAGTTTATCAGCAATTCTGAAATTGGGCAAGATCCCTGGCAATGTTTATTTCATGCTACTAGGGATACAAGGAAAAAAATACAAAATGTCTATTATTTCCTTTTTCTTAAATGCAGCTAAGGTACTGATCTCAAAACACTGGAAATCAAAGAAGATTATTTTGGAATGGCTTAGAGAGGTAGATAGAACCAGATTAGTGGAAGAACTGATACACTTACAAAATTACTCTTATACGAAATTTTACAGAACTTGGAAAAGCTGGTTCGACTTTAAACAATCTTTGGTGTATATAGACTATGTGGGTAATGAAAATGTATCAGACGAGAGAAGAGAGGGAGTGGTGGAGCAAACCCCATAAGGTGTAAAAAGTAGATAGCTAAGGAATGGAACAAGCTCTGCTCACAAACCCCTTCCCACCCCCCACTTTTTTTTCCTCTCCCACAGTAACTTAGATTAATGAATTTGCTCACAGTTAAAGAATACCCACAATGGGCTTGAATAGGTAACCACGAGGGTGGGAGGGAGGAACACAGGTGATGGGTAAGGATGTACAATGAGGGAAGGGTAAAACTGGGGAGATGCAATTCTCCCTAGTGTTTTTACCCCCTAAAACATCACAAATGGCTTCTTATTTGTTTTTTCATGGTTTTTTTAGGCACAGAAATGCCTGGCTCAAATTACAGACCAGCCTGCTAACCAACCAAATAGTCCTGTTTAACAGTATCCATTAAAAACAGGGGTCTAGTTTGCACACATTTACAAATAAATGGGTAAGCTACAGAGCCCCATCATGGCACCCCAGTATCTGTAGTCCTAACCCTAAATTTTGAGAGCCTCCACAGTGGAAGCACATGCATTATAATGAATAGGCAGAGGGCAGGTGAGCATGAAGGTAGCCCATCCTCCTTAAAGGCACAAGGGTGCACTGGAGACTCAGAATGTAGCACTATAGCAGCAAAGGTGTCCAGTGCATTGACTACACTTCTGCTTGATCCCAACCTTCGACCATTTGTTACCAACCTTTAGCTCGTTTACTGGCTACACGTCTGTTTATCCCTACCTGCTATATCTGCTACTGGACCCTGGCTTGCTCACCTCCTGGTGGGGTGATCCTGAGGGCTGTGGTCTGGTACTAACATGCAGCATGACCCATCTCCACCATCAGAAGCTCTGGTGAACAGCCGTTAGTACTTAGACTCCGCACCTCAGGTAAGTCCGTGTCATCTTCCAGGATAAGCTGCTTCTGTACTTTTCCAGTTGGTCGATGAATTCATCTCTATTGATATAGCTGCTGTCCCCCAAGCCTGACTCCAGACCATGACAACTGGACAGATTACACCTATTCCCTAGAACACAGTTCCATCCTTGCCAATGACTAAACCCAAAACTTACAGATGGTCTCCTGAGGTATTGCCTCAAGTCACCTTTTCCTTTGAGAGATATGAGGGGGAGTGGCACAGAGCATCTCACCTTCTTCCCCTTTTCCTCTATCCCATCCCTTGCTTCATTCACCCCCCAAATATTCTTCTCCCCTCTCTTATCGACCCCACCCTACCCTTACCTTTCTATTACCCTATTACTTGTCCCCATCACAAATATGCAAACTGGGTTGACAATCTTGGAAAATTGAGATCAGTTAGTTATTTGGAGTGCACATAGTTTTGCAAGATATATCTCCCTGGAATGTACAGCACAGTTGTATTGCCATGTACAGTATGCTTCACTTTCTGAAGAGTGTACACAAATTGTTGTTATCTGTATTTAAAGCCCTAAATGAAGAATTTACAAAAAAAAGATGTAAATGCAGAAAAATTTTATATATAGAAAAAATACTAGAGAAAAGAAAAAAGAGAATGTATATTTGTTAATATTTGTGACAGAATATTTTACAGACACGTGTAATATATATTTAAATTGGAAGACAGTTTACTCTTTGTGCTGAACAAAATGTCCAGTGTACCATTTCATTATTTAATTTTTCCACTTCAAAGAGGTTTTTTTTTTCTTACTGCTGCTAAACATCTTTCATAATGTCACTGCAGGACCACTGCTAGTTAAATAGGTCACACAATCAGCATCTACAAAATGGATCATTTATCATAACCGTGACAAAACTGTCAGAAACTCAGATTTACTAGCATCAAGGTGGCAATGGGTGAGCATTCCTAGGAAATCTTAATAGCAAAACATCTTCAACAAATCATTTATCGAACTGAAATAATTTGTTTCTGACCTATGCTTCATGAGAATGTTTTATAGCTGTCTTTATATTGAATATCTTTGGTATGTTTCAGCAAAGTATTAGTGTTTATTTTAGCAGTAGATAGCATTCATACAATAAAGATAGAGTCCTCAAGCAAGATAGATTAATTGTGATCCAAGATACGATCATATAGTTGTTGCAACTGATACAATATAAAATCAAGTACCTACAGCATGCTACCATAATGTGTAGAAACAATCTGAACTGAAATGCACTCCAACAATAATTCCTAAACATGGGAATCTTGGGAATCACAGTTGATTACTTATCCATTTGAAGTTGATGCATTATACAGTGGTGTGAAAAAGTGTTTGCCCCCTTCCTCATTTCCTGTTCCTTTGCATGTTTGTCACACTTAAGTGTTTCGGAACATCAAACCAATTTAAACAATAGTCAAGGACAACACAAGTAAACACAAAATGCAATTTGTAAATGAAGGTGTTTATTATTAAAGGTGAAAAAAAATCCAAACCATCATGGCCCTGTGTGAAAAAGTGATTGCCCCCTAAACCTAATAACTGGTTGGGCCACCCTTAGCAGCAACAACTGCAACCAAGCGTTTGCGATAACGTGCAATGAGGCTTTTACAGCGTCCTGGAGGAATTTTGGCCCACTCATCTTTGCAGAATTGTCCTAATTCAGTTACATTAGAGGGTTTTCGAGCATGAACGGCCTTTTTAAGGTCATACCACAACATCTCAATAGGATTCAGGTCAGGACTTTGGCTAGGCCACTCCAAAGTCTTCATTTTGTTTTTCTTCAGCCATTCGGTGGTGGACTTGCTGGTGTGTTTAGGATCATTGTCCTGCTGCAGAACCCAAGTTGGTTTCAGCTTGAGTACACGAACAGATGGTCGGACATTCTCCTTCAGGATCTCTTGGTAGACAGCAGAATTCATAGTTCCTTTTATCACGGCAAGTCTTCCAGGTCCTGAAGCAGCAAAACAGCCCCAGACCATCACACTACCACCACCATATTTTACTGTTGGTATAATGTTCTTTTTCTGAAATGCAGTGTTCCTTCTACGCCAGATATACTTGGACACACACCTTCCAAAGAGTTCCACTTTTGTCTCATCGGTCCACAGAATGTTGTCCCAAAAGTCTTGGGGATCATCAAGATGTGTTGTGGAGAAATTGAGACAAGCTTTGATGTTCTTTTTGCTCAGCAGTGGTTTTCTCCTTGGAACTCTGCCATGCAGGCCATTTTTGCCCAGTTTTTTCCTGATGGTGGAGGCATGAACGCTGACCTTAACTGAGGCAAGTGAGGCCTGCAGTTCCTTGGACGTTGTTGTGGGGTCTTTTGTGACCTCTTGGATGAGTCGTCGCTGCGCTCTTGGGGTAATTTTGGGCGGCCGGCCACTCCTGGGAAGGTTCACCACTGTTCCATGTCTTCGCCATTTGTGGATAATGGCTCTCACTGTGGTTCGCTGGATTCCCAAAGCTTTGGAAATGGCTTTATAACCCTTTCCAGACTGATAGATCTCAATTACTTTCTTTCTCAATTGTTCCTGAATTTCTTTGGGTCTCGGCATGATGTGTAGCTTTTAAGGATCTTCTGGTGGACCTTACTGTGTCAAGCAGCTCCTATTTAAGTGATGCCTTGATTGTGAACAGGTGTGGCAATAATCAGGCCTGGGTGTGGCTAGAGAAATTGAACTCAGGTGTGGACAACCACAGTTATAGTATGTTTTAACAAGGGGGGCAATCACTTTTTCACACAGGGCCATGATGGTTTGGATTTTTTTTCACCTTTAATAATAAACACCTTCATTTACAAATTGCATTTTGTGTTTACTTGTGTTGTCCTTGACTATTGTTTAAATTGGTTTGATGTTCCGAAACACTTAAGTGTGACAAACATGCAAAGGAACAGGAAATGAGGAAGGGGGCAAACACTTTTTCACACCACTGTACCTTCCCACCAAAATCTACGGTGGCAATATACAAACTTTGAAACAAAATGTCCATGGTAATACTTACACTTTGATAATGAAGTAAATTTCTGATTATATACAGTTTATACAGTATATATATATATATATATATATATATATATATATTTATACACTGTATTACCAAAAGTATTGGGACACCTGTCTTTAAACGCACAAGAACTTTAATGGCATCCCAGTCCGTAGGGTTCAATATTGAGTTGGCCCACCCTTTGCAGCTATAACAGCTTCAACTCATCTGAGAAGGCTGTCCACAAGGTTTAGGAGTGTGTTTATGGTAATGTTTGAACATTCTTCCAGAAGTGCATTTGTGTGGTCAGGCACTGATATGGACGAGAAGGCCTGGCTCGCATTCTCCCCTCTAATTTATCCCAAAGGTGTTCTATCAGGTTAAGATCAGGATTTAGGTGAGTCAAGTTCCTCCACCCCAAACACGCTCATCCATGTCTTTATGGACCTTGCTTTGTGCACTGGTCCAAATTATTTGGTGGAGGGGGGGTTATGGTGTGGGGTTGTTTTTCATGGGTTGGGCTTGTCTCCTTAGTTCCAGTGAAGAGAACTCTAAAGGCATCAGCATACCAAGACATTTTGGACATTTTCATGCTCCCAACTTTGTGGTAAGAGTTTTGGGATGGTCCCTTCCTGTTCCAACATGACTGCGCAACAGTGCACAAAGCAAGATCCATAAAGACATGGATGAGCGAATTTGGGGTGGAGGAACTTGACTGACCTGCAGAACACCTTTGGGATGAAATACAGAAGGGCTTCTTCATGGTGAGAACTTTGAAAATGTGGAATAGGCTCCCTCAAGAGCAGGTTCTTGCCAGCTTAGTACATTGCTTTAAAAAAAAAACTGAATTCTTTCCTAAATGCACATAATATAACTGGATACTAATATTTATAGGTAAACTTGATCCAGGGAACATCTGATTGACTTTTGTGGGGTTGGGAAGGATTTTTTTTCTAACCAGTGGAGCAAATTGGATCATGCCTTATTGTTTTGCTTTTTTTTGTCTTCATTTGGATCAACCGTGGGTACATAATAGTGTATATGGAGGTTTTCTTTTGTGTGTGTGTGTGTGTGTGTGTGTTTTGTTTTTCTATGTTGGTTGAACTGGATGGACTAGTATTATTTTTTTAACCATATTAACTATGTAACTACTGGTCAAAAGTTTTAGAAAACCCACATTTTTCCAGTCTTTATTGAAATTAAAACAGTTCATGTTAGTGAATAACCTGAAATTGTACGAAGGTAAGTGGTAAACTGCCAGAGGTGAAAAAAAAGTTTAGGTTAACAAAAATGGAAAAATAATATACATTTCAGAGTTTTATAAAAAGGCCTTTTTCAGAAAAGAGGTAATGAGTTAACAACTCACGGTTGTTCTGCTGCAATGCAAGTAAATCAATCCTTGAAGATGGGTTCACACATGCTGCGGCCACGGCTCACAGCAGATGGTCCAGTGCATCCCTGTTCACCCATTCATGTGCGCATCAGGTCTGGATTTTTGCCTGAATTCGCACCTGCATCGGAACCAAAGACACAAAGGACCATTTCCAAATGCGGACTGTGCCCCCTTAACCCCCCCCCCCCCCCCCTGTGCTCTATTTAGAGCCGAGCATACTTTCCTGTCATGTAAATTGGATGCAGGAAACCTGCATCGAATTTGCATATATGTGAACCCGGCCTGAATGTTTATGCTAACAATTCCTACAGGTGTCCCAACATTTGTTGATTACTTACAAGTTATATGTCTCTATAAAAGCAGTGTTTTTTTTTTTTTCGTTTTTTTTTTCTTTTCCTTTTTTCCTTTCTTTCTTTTCTCTTTTTTCTCTTTGGATATGAATTTTTTTTTCACCTAATAGTTTAGTACCCGATACACCCTAAGACAAATAGACATTTGGAAGTGACTAACCATATATTTTGTCCTCGTATATCTACACTAACTGGAATAGAAGAGAAATACGAGGTATATTTACATTTAATATGGAGACGACTGAGTTAATGTTATGTATGGATTAATTAATTGTTGTGTGTATTGTGGAAGATATAAATAAATAATTTGAAAAAAAAAAAGCAGGGTTGAAACGGATTGTTACTAAACCTTGATAAGCAATACTGTAGTGCAGGAAGTAGTATATTGCGCTCAAAATGGTGAGAAAAAGGTAGATACATAGGTAGGCAGACAGTGTAGGTCTTTCCCTTAGAGAAACTGGAAAGAAATATCCGTGGGTACAGTTTCCTACACCTTCAAAGGGCACTTTTTTACTTGAGGAAACTCTGACAGGAGTAGGTCTGGCAGACACAAAGCCAACACAAAATTTAGAAGACAACAGCTTGCGTGATAGATGTCTCACAGGACAACAGCTTCAAGCACAGCTTAACCACTTTCATACCATGCCTATTCTGGCACTTCTCTCCTTCATGTAAAAATCATAATTTTTTTGCTAGAAAATTACTCAGAACCCTCAAACATTATATATATATATATATATATATATATATATATATATATATACACACACACATATATATATATATGTGTGTGTTTGTTTTTTTTTTTTTTTAGCAGACACCCTAGGGAATAAAATGGCCGTCATTACAACTTTTTATCTTGCACGGTATTTGCACTATAATTTTTCAAACATTTCATGAATTGCAAAATAACAAAACAGTAAAGTTAGCGCAATTTTTTTGTATAATGTGAAAGATGATGTTACGCTGAGTAAATGGATACATAACATGTCACGCTTTAAAATTAGGTACACTCATGGAATGGCACCAAACTTCAGTACTAGTCTCCATAGGCGACACTTCTAGTGCTAGAATTAACCAACGCGGCGATACCTCACATGTGTAGTTTGAACAACAGCGTTTACATATGTGGGCAGGACTTACATGCGTTTTAAATTGTTATTTTAATTTTTTTACTTAATTTTTTAATTTTTACACTTTTTAAAATTTTTCATTTTTTTGATCACTTTTATTCCTATTACAAGGAATGTAAACATCCTTTGTAATAGGAATCTATTGTGACAGGTTCTCTATATGGAGAGATACGGGGTCAATAAGACCCCACATCTCTCCTCCAGCCTGGAAAGCATGAGCCCAAGAAAAAAAATTCACCAATCTCATGTTGACAGCTGCGATCGCGGCTTTGTTTACTTCCGGGAACCCGGGCGTGACGTCATAACCTCGCGCCTGGGCCTCCAACGGTCATAGAGATGACTGATCTCTATCATCGTCATCTGGCGCTGGGCGATTCTTTCTCCAGCCCCCGATGGCATGGGAGAGCGCGGAGAAGCACCGGATGGCGACGGGAGGGGGGTCATCCCCTCCCGTCGCCTATAAGAATGATCAAGCGGTGGAACTGCTGCTATGATCATTCTTATCGTGCACAGAATCGCTGGCTGCAAAGAATGATATCTGAATGATGCCTGTAGCTGCAGGCATCATTCAGATATCCCCACACAAAGTCAAGGACGTCATATGACGTACTGTGGTAGGGAAGAGGTTAGCACTGAAGTAAGCAAGTCTCAGTTTAAACTGTAAAGAGAAGACTTTGAACAGCAGGTTTGACAGGTTGAGTGGCTTTAAGAAAGCCATTGCTAAGATGACAAAATAAGAAAAAGAGACTTGCCTAGACCATGAAGCACCACCAGTGGAAAAAGGTCTCATGGACCGATGAATCAAAATTTTACTTCATCATGCAGGATTTTTCAAATATTCTTAAATTTATATAGTTAAACGATTTAAAATAAACTGCTTAAGTGCAGCCTTTGCCTTTTTTTTTATTTGCAATCTCACTCATTATAGCTAAATTGAATTACATTTGTTTTAAAGATATAGTTTTTTTTTCTCAATAGCTTTTATTCAATTTTGTCAACATACAAAAGGTGAACAACATTTGTCATACATCAATATGTATTGTAGGTTGTGATAAAGATGATAATAGCTAACAAAGTCGTACATCTACATAACATTGGTATGGATTTTGAGGAATGTACATAGGACTGGAGGTGCCGTCACTCTCCACCAGCCACCCCGTTGGGAGCTTACTGTGGCTCTGTGGAGGGACAGTCCTCACATGCCCTCGCTTCTGTAATAACAATATGGGAGAGGTTCAACCGGACAGTAACTGTTAGCATTTATTCACCAAAAGCGTATAGCTCATAACTGATAAAAAAAAATAAACAAACAAACAAACAAACAAACAAGGATCAGCTCAGAGATGATAGGGAAAAGGAAGGATTTGAACAGTAATTAGAGTGCAGTTATACAGGTCTCCTTTGGAGGATAGAGATAGTATACAGGTTCTTCGCTTATCGGGAGTTTTATTATGTGTTGTTCACATTGTACCAATTTATCCATTGTTGCCAATGTAGAAGAAACATTGCTTGTTTTCCCCCAATGGCTGCCAGCATACGTTCATAGGTATAGTGTACGGACAGTGTGCATATAGCTTCTTTTACCTCTGGGGGATTCGGAGATCTCCACAGTCTATAACTATATTGGCTGCTAGAAATAAGTGGGTGGTAAATTTCCTATGGAGTGGTGGTATGTCTTTGATGCCTACATTTAAAAGAGCTAATGAGGGGGAGTATTGAATCTGTAGGTCTGTCACTTGGCGCAGGATAGTGAAGATGTTGGACCAAAATTTGTCTAGACCTCTGCAGCACCAGAGAACATGAAAGATGGTGCCTGACTGTTCACAATTTCTCCAACACAAAGGAGATGTGGAGGAGTCATATTTAGCTATCCGGTATGGTGTTAGGTACCATCTCTGTATGATCTTGTGGGAGAGTTCCCAAAGATTGGGTATATTGTAGGGCTTTGTGCCATTGTTCTTCTGAAAAAGAATAATTAAGATTTCTTTCCCATGCTAGCATGGAGTTTGTTTTTGCGAGTATGGATGTCTCATGGAGATAATTGTAGAAGAGTGAGATACCACCCCTACGGTAAGCCTTATGCGGCGTACACACGCTCGGACTTTCTGGCGGGATTGTCCGCCGGACCTAGTCCAGCAGACAAACCGCCGGAATTTCTAGCAGAGTTCTGCCGGACTTTCCAACAGTGTGGACTTGCCTACACACGGCCGGACTTTTCCGGCGGACAATCCGCCGGAGTTTTGGCCAAAGTTCCCGGGACTTTTGAAATGAACGGACTTGCCGACACACGATCGGAAAGTCCGTTCATTTAGAACGTGACTCCAGGTGGACGGGACTAGCGAAGGCAGCGAATGCCGCCGCGCTAGCCCCGTCACCTGATATTTTTTATTATTTATTACAGGATTTATATAGCGCCAACAGTTTACGCAGCGCTTTACAATATAAAAAGGGAGACAATACAGTTATAATACAATAAAATACAAGAGGATTAAGAGGGCCCTGCTCAGAAGAGCTTACAATCTAATAGGGTGGGGGAGGTGATACAAAAGGTTGTAACTGTGGGGAATGAGCTGATAAAAAAAAATGAAAAAACGGCATGGGGGTCCCCCCAAATCCATCTCAGACCCTTATCCGAGCACGCAGCCTGGCCAGTCAGGAAAGGCGGTGGGGACGTGCGCCCCCCCCCCACCCCAAAGCACCTTGTCCCCATGTTGATGACAAGGGCCTCTTCCCGACAACCCTGGCCGTTGGTTGTCGGTGTCTGCGGGTGGGGGGCTTATCGGAATCCGGGAGCCCCCTTTAATAAGGGGGCCCCCAGATCCCGGCCCCCCACCCTATGTGAATGAGTATGGGGTACGATGTACCCCTACCCATTCACCTAAGGAAAAAAGTGTAAATAAAAAAACGACACAATTTTTACAAATATTTTATTGCACAGCTCCGGGGGTCTTCTTCCATCTTGGGGAACTCCTCCGCTATCTTCTGCTCTTTTACCTAGCTCTTTCACGAGCGGAGGAGCCCCGCTCTTCGGTTCTTCTTGCCGCTGTCGCCGCCGCCTTCTGCGTCGTCGTCTTCTTCTTCTTCCGATGTTGACTCGTCGCTCTCTATGGCCGTAATGGCAGAGACACGCGGTGTTGTGACTTATATAGGGACAAGGGGCGGGGCCACCGTCACATGGTGACCCCGCCCCATATGATGTGACAGTCCCAGCATCCTCCGAGACTGTGACATCATATGGGGCGGGGTCACCATGTGACATGAGCCGGTGGCCCCGCCCCTTGTCTCTATATAAGTCACAACACTGCGTGTCTCTGCCATTACGGCCAGAGAGAGCGACGAGTCAACATCGGAAGAAGAAGAAGATAATGACAACTCAGAAGGCGGCGGTGGCGGCGACAGCGGCAAGAAGAACCGAAGAGCGGGACAAGACCCCGAAGGCGGAACGAGACCCCCAGACGACGACAACGGCGGCGACGAAGGAGAAAGCCTGGCTCCTCCGCTCTTGAAAGAGCTAGGTAAAAGAGCAGAAGATAGCGGAGGAGTCCGGCGAGAAGACCCCCCAAGACGGAAGAAGACCCTCGGAGCGACCCTCGGAGCTGTGCAATGAAATATTTTTAAAAATTGTGTCGTTTTTTTATTTACACTTTTTCCTTAGGTGAATGGGTAGGGATACATCTTACCCCATACTCATCCACATAGGGTGGGGGGCCGGGATCTGGGTGCCCCCTTATTAAAGGGGGCTCCCGGATTCCGATAAGCCCCCCCGCCCGCAGACCCTGACAACCAACGGCCAGGGTTGTCGGGAAGAGGCCCTTGTCCTCATCAACATTGGGGTGGGGGGGCCGCACGACCCCCCTTTCCCCAGGGCACCCCCCATGTTGAGGGCACGCGGTCTGGTACGGCTCAGGAGGGGGGTGCTCGCTCGTCCCCACCCCCTTTCCTGACCGGCCGGGCTGCGTGCTCGGATAAGGGTCTGAGATGGATTTGGGGGGACCCCCATGCCGTTTTTTCAGCGTAGGGATTCCCCTTTAAATACATACCAGGTGACGAGGCTAGCGCGGCAGCATTCGCTGCCTTCGCTAGTCCCGTCTACCTGGAGTCACGTTCTAAATGAACGGACTTTCCTTTGTGTGCGAGGCAAGTCCGTTCATTTCAAAAGTCCCGCGGACTAGCACACAGACCGCGGGATTGTCCGCAGGACTGCCGAGTCCAGCGGACAATTTTAATTCGGAACATAAAACTTAGTCCGCCGGACTTTTGGCAGGAAAATTCCCGCGGGAAAGTCCGCTCATGTGTACGCGGCCTTAGGGCGTCGTTGCTCTTCAGATAAGATGTAACTCGGAAGTGATTAAATTGTTCTGAGGTAGGTAAACCATACTCCAATTGTAAATCAGTGAATGGTTTTATATTTATGCGTATAGATCCGATTTCAGTCCCCCGCTCTTCCATCTATTCAGGTTTAATTCCGGGATTATCAAAGCTAGGATAGATATGGGTATTGATAAAGAAATAGTGGGAGATGACAGAGATTTGGAAGTCACCATGGTTTTCCATGAGTTTAGAGTTGCTAGAATTGGTAGAGGAAGATCAGTGTATTTGAGGTGGGGCTAAGCTAGGACGTATTTATATAGGTTACCTCCTGGTATTGCAGCTTGTTCAATGCTCCCCCATAGTGGAGTAGGTTGGTTAAGAAACCATCCTCTAAGCTGTGCTAATATTGCAGCTAAATAGTAGTCAGCTAAGACTGGTAATCCTACCTCGCATGCTTTTTTTGTCTTACGAAGCTTGGAAAAAGTGCTTCTGGCTTTCTTGCCTTCCCAGAGGTATCTAGAAAGTATGGTTTGTAAGGTTGGAAAGAATTTTCAGGGAACCGGGATGGGTACTTTTCGGTATATATAAAGTAATTGTGGTAGGAATTGCATTTTGAAAGCCAGCCTTCCTGACCATGATAGTGTATGTTTGCTTAAGATCTGAAGTCCTGCTTGTAATTTGCGTTCTAGTGGTAGGTAGTTAGCATTGAACAGTTGTTTAGGTTGGGAGGTGAATTTAATCCCTAAATAGGTAATTTCATGGGAGTTCCATACATATGGGAATCTGGTTTGCAGGTCAGCTTTATCACATGGATTTACACCTAGATCCAATATATAAGATTTGGCATCATTTACTTTGTAGTATGACACCATACCGTACCTATGTAATAGATGAGACACATGTTCCAGGGAAGAATCCAGATTAGTGAGCATTAAGATCACGTCATCTGCGAATAGGCTTATGACGTGTTTGCGATAGTTGATCATGAAACCTTGTATGTCAGGGTTTTGTCTAATCCCTGGCGAGTGCCGTTTGTAATCCTAAAGGGTTTAGACAGCATGCCCGAAGTATACACTCGAGCTGATGGAGAAGTATACAGGGATAATATTGCAGAAAGCAGATGGCCTGTGAAGCCAAATTTTTTCATTGTTGTAGTTAGGTACATCCAGTGCACTCTATCGAATGCCTTCTCTGCATCCAAAGCTCTCCAGAGAAGGCGTCCCGTGTTTCGTAGCCAAGTGGATTACATCTATTAGTCGTCTGGTGGCATCAGAGGTTTGTCTACCCTTGGTAAATTCAGATTGATCTGGGTCTATTAGGGTGGGTAGGATGTCCACTAGTCTCAGTGCTATCAGTTTAGGATAAATCTTTAGGTCATTGTTAAATAAAGATAATAAATAAAGATTCGACAAACTTTACTGAAGCTCAGGTGCTAAAACCAAACCCATTTGCAGTTAATAAAAAAGGTAAAAAAACAGTAATAGTCATTTTCTACACTAATAGGCTAGGGATTGTCTAAAACCTGGTTAATGCACTGGGGAACATGTACAAAATAATATTTTTTTTTTAAATTCCGTTTGGTAGGGAGCAGCAATTTTAATAATGCTTTACATGGAACATAAAAGTGCATTTCTTACTGTGAAGTTGTCCACCTGTACAATATATACAACCTATTGCCATAAAACTGAAACTTACTAAGAAAAAATGTTACTTATATTGCCGGTAAATGATAACTTCAGACGCTTACTTCTGTTTGAAAAACAAAAGGCCAGAGACTCCATTCGTCTATACAAGACCTTTATGATGGATAAGGTCTTGTATAAATGTAAATGGAGGACGCCACACAATAAAACAGCATGGTGTTGCGCATGCGCTGTAGACAACGTTGTAAATCGCTCTTTGAAAATATCTCCTAAACCGTGGAGGTTTAGGAGATATTTCTTGTACCTACAGGTAAGCCTTAATCTAGGCTTACCTGTAGGTGCAACTTGAAATTAAGGGTATACAACCGCTTTAAGGGCCCCCAGATACTGCCCCATGGGGTTTATAGTAGCCCTACTCATTCACATAAAAAATGTAAACAGTAAATTATGACACCCCACATGTTTGACAAGTGCTTTAATAAAAAATAATAATAGAAAAAGTCCAATGATATACATCCATCATCAGTAATGCCATCAAGCAATTCAGATCCATGATAATCATGATGGACAGTGCACACTGACGTGCATATTAATATTATACAATCTCCTGTCCTTTTTTACTGTGCAACCTGTACAAACAATTTGGGTAGTGGTTGCCACTGGGATATTTAAGCATGAACAGCAGTAAGAACATTGTCCAAAGGACCTGTGGATTCCAAAATTTACCAGATGCCAGTTTTGAATATTATATAGTGGTCATGTATTTCAGGTAAGCCCAACTGTCACACATGAGTGGCATGCTCTTCTACCTTGGATCTTTAGATGGTCTTGACTTTTTCTGGTGACACCTCTGCACTGAAACTATAAAGATAGTTTCCTCCATGAACTGATACTTACTCCTGCTGTCTCTGGGGACTCTATACCTTAACATATCTGGGACTAGATATGTTCATCTTATCCTAGAGTTTGTTTATTCATCCACATAATTTGTGTTCTTTGGAGTTGCATATTATGTTTCTATTGTAGGTTCACATGCACAAGTCAAGTTATGCCTCACATTTAATATTTTATGTATAATCATTTATTTTGGTACACTTTAGTAGCTCTGCATGTTTTTGTTCCTACAGCAGTAAAAACATTGCCATGAGTGCTAATCCTTCCTTACTCTACTGAAAATGTGTTTTGGAGAGATTTCACACTACTTCCTGTCCTGACTGAGTTTTGATTGAAATTGGACTTTTTTATTTAAGATTCAACATGCCAAAAAGATACATAAATCAAATTACATATATACAAAAAACCTGTGATATTGATAACACTCAACTGTGGCAAAATTAGACTAGAACTAGACGAGGGTTTGCTTCCCTACGCACCAAAAGGCCACTTAACTAAAACTTAACCTTTATTGTAAATCATAAAAAGTATGTAAATTACCATAACAGGTATACCTATAGGATGAGGTCAATGCCATTATATATAAAAATCAACATTCTATTTCTATGTGGTAATATTAACATCTACCAAGTTTAAATTGTGAAAACTTCTCTTGAATATATACGTATAGCCAATATGAGGGTTATAATTTCCTCCTATATTCTATATAAAGGCTCCAGGCTGTATTAGATGATATGTAAATTAAAGGTCTACTCACCAACACCACCTGGTATCAAGAGATGTGGGTATATCTGCCTCTCCTCCCATCTGTTGGCCACATATAAAAATTAGATGAACAGAAAAAGCGAAGGTATGCTAGTAAATACTGTCTTACAGAAGATATGGGCTATCTATCTTCTGCCCTATGAAATTAAAAATGAGATTCCCACTGGGCAATTTATGAGAGCTAAAAGAAACTACTCTACTGATGCAGCCTTTCAAAATGAAAGTCTTCAATTGGTGGAGAGGTTCAGTAGATGAGGTTATAATCTCAATGACTTAGAGAAAGTCATATGAAAAAGTGAGCAGGGATACTTTACTTCAGTGGTCAGCAACCTTTTTTCACTTAAGGGCTAGGGTGATGGGGTCCCTGTCCCCAGGTGAGAAGGGGTCCCTGTCCCCGGGTGAGAAGGGTTCCCTGCCCCTAGGGGTGATGGGGTCCCTAATAGGGCCCCCCCTATTGCAGTGTCCTCTGTACCCCTATAGCAGTGTCCTCGGTCCCCTGAACCCCCCACTGAAGTGTCCTCTGTCCCTTGCACCCCCCACTGTAGTGTCAACTTTTTACATTAACAGGCTTTTGATTGGTTGCTAGGATCGCCCGGCAACCAATCATCTGCTGTTTAATGAAAAGTAAACTCTAGCAGTTCCCGCCCCCTATCCAGCCCTGTGATAACGGCCACTCGCTGCTATCCAATGAAGAGGACAGTGGCTAAAATGTCCGCAGGCCGGGTGCCTGTGAATTAATCATGGGCACCGATGGGCTGGGTATTAAGCGGTGGTCAGCCGTGGGCTGCGTGTTGCCATCCCCTGCTTTACTTGGACAAAAACGGACCAAGACTGATGATATTGCAGGCATGCATATTATGAGGACATACTCAAATCAATCTGGTGAAATTTTTAATGTCATTAAAAAATATTGGGACGTGCTACACAATGACAAAGATCTATCTAAAATCCTTCTGAAAAGCCCCATGATCACATACAGAAGAGGAGGAAATCTGAGAGACATGGTAGTGCATAGTCATTTAGGAACTGTCCAAAAAAAAGTAATTCCCACATGGCTGCCGGATAAAGCATTAGGTAGCTACAGATGTGGACACTGTAAGGCATGCCCTTATATTCCCACTGTTAAAGAATTTGGGGGAATTATTTATGTTATGAGATGCCTATGCCCATTTTTGTATGTGGGAAAAACAAATTGTCAATTTAGATGCAGAGTATTGGAGCATGTTAATGACATTGCATAAAAAAGAGATAGACCAATTGCTAGAAATTTCCTTGAAAAACACGGTGGTAAAGCTGAGGTATTAAAATTGTGGGCCATAGAATAATTTAAATTGGGACTAAGGAAAGGTGACCTGGATAAACATGTTTTGAAGTTGGAAGCGAGATGGATTTTCCATCTCAATTCTTGAACGCTATCTGGCCTGAAGACAGAAACCTTGTACAGGTTTAACATACAGTATATTATCTTTTTAAATAGAATGTAATTTTAATGGGAGAGAGCAGGCAGATTTCCTTTGGAAACAACGAAAGACAGTGCCTTCTGAAACAGAAGACAACATTTTTTTACAGGTTCGGTGCACAGTATGTTATCTACAGTAGGATGCAATTTCAGAGGCAGATTTCATCTGGAAATAAGAAATAATGTATTTTTTCTGAGACAGAAAAAAAAATACAGATGTGATGCTCAGTGTGTTACATTTTTCTGAGACTGGAGATAGAAAAAACGTAGAGATATTACCTGAGAGGCAGAGAGAAGGCAGAATTAATCCGGAAATACAAAATTACAGTAACTTATTTCTGAGACTAAACACAAAAAAAATGTTCATGTTCGATGCTCATCATGTTATCCTTCTAAAAAGGATGGGAGCAGACAGAATAAACATTTTACAGATTTTATGCACGGTATAATTTTCTAAAACTAAACACAAAATATTGCATGTCTGATTCTCAGTGTGTTATCCTTTTAAATATGATGGAATTTCAGATGAAGGTACAGGAGGATGTATTTTTACTCAGACATAAGGCAGAAAAATTGTACAGAATTAATGCACAGTAGAATTTTATTTTATTAGGATGTGCTTTTAGAGGAAGAAAGTAGGCAGATGTAGTCTGGAAATAAATAATTATAGTGTCTGGGAGGTGGTGCATACTAAAGAAAGAACTTGAAAGGTTCATTAAGGCAGTCACCTCTATCACTACTCCTTCAACATCAGGAGAATCTAAGCCATGTTGGCCATGGAAGGGGATACTGCCAGTTTTTGGACATTAAGAGGTTCTCCTTCAGCATGCCCTCAAGATGTTTTTTTTTATCACCCACTGTGGGGGCAGGATGAGCTCTGACATTTTCCCATTATAACATAGATACATGGTTGATCATCCAGTAATGATTCCTCCTTCTTATGACCAAAATCCTGGGGTCCTTTCACAAGCACTGTAACATCAATGAGCCTAATAACTACAAATTTCCAGAGGCACAGAAACTCAAGTCATTGGGGTCCCAGAGGACAACATTGTTATCAACTGGTAAAGCAAGCATTGGAAGGGACATTATGTCTCCTTCACAGCCCACTGGATAACATTCAGAATGGTTTAAGGATGGGGTAAACAACTAGAGCTGGTGGTGCCATCCCTCACCCTGAAACTTCATGAAGGTGACAACTCAGTTACCTCCATCCCCTCCTGTTTAATAAAGAAACATCAGTTCAGGAGGCTATGCAATTGCTGCCAAGCTGTTTTGCAGCTGGTATAGCTGGAGGTCAGGAGCTGGCTTACACGATCTTCCAAGGCAGACCAGAAAGTATGTAGCCAAGTCAAGTGTTCATGCCCAGCCAGTGTTTGTCTAGCTAAAATTCAGCAGCAACTCAACCTGCCTGCAAACTGCCTGATATGTGATATACTCACATGCTGGAACTCCACCTTGGCTATGATGAAGAAGCTGTATCTGACTCAGCAGGCTATTAATGAGTGTTTTCTGTAAGTTTACTATTAGGACAAGATTGTTTTTTTTTTCTTTACCACATCAGTGACTCCTCATATAGGATGCATGAATTGTGTTACCACCACAACAATTTAAAAAAAGCAACCAGGATGGTGAGCTGTGACAATGCAATGATCAGCAAAATGATTCATGTAGTGTTCTTTCTGGACCACACACACTGTGGTTCATTGGACAGGGCTCTTGAATCACAGTAGCATGATGAAAAAGAGAACTTCCTTGTATCTCAGAGCCCACTTTATCCTGACTCCATCCCTGGAAGGCAACACCAGGCGTGGGATTAACATAAGCAGGATGAGGGTTGCAGTGCCAGCACTGTGGAGGACGAGGTCATGGGCAGGCTTCCAATGGTATATTTCAACCCTCCTTACATATAATTCAGCACAGATGCATGATTTAAATTTTGATGTGCATGAATTACAATATCCTTATAAAAACTTCCCAATCCTCCTTACAGCTAATATGCATCCCCTATTACACCAAGTACTTTATAATCATATATGTATATTCTTCCAAAGGAGTGGTGATAATTTTAAACACATTCCCATATTTAATCTGCTTCCTCAGGAGATTTGTAGGAGGTAGGTAGATAAAAGAATACTGCATATATACATATACAACCAATTGCCCATTGGACTTTGGCATATCCCTCATATATAGGGGGGGAGGGGAAACATGAATTCCTAAATACTAAATCTAAGAGTATCAGGCTACAGTGGATTATTTAACCACTTCAGCCCCAGGAGGATTTACCCCCTAATGACCAGGCCATTTTTTGTGATATGGCACTGTATCGCTTTAACTGACAATTGCGTGGTCATGTGATACTTTACACAAACAAAGTTGATGTCCTTTTTTTCCCACAAATAGAGTTTTCTATTGGTGTTTTTTTATTACCTCTGCAGTTTTTATTTTTTGCGTAAAAATAATATATATTTTTAACTTTTTGCTATAATAAATATCCCCCCCCCCCAAAAAAAAAGGTCTTCATTGGTTTAGGCCAATATGTATTCTTCTACATATTTTTGGTAAAAAAAAATCACAATAAGCGTATATTGATTGGTTTGCGCAAAAGTTGTAGCATCTACAAAATAGGAGATATATTTATGGCATTTTTATTATAATTTTTTATTTTTTTACTAGTAATGGCGGTGATCAATGAGTTTTAGCGGGACTGCGGCAGACAGATCGGACACTTTTGAAATTTTTTTGGGACCAGCAACATTTATACAGTGAAAAAATAGCCACTGATTACTGTATAAATGGCACAGGCAGGGAAGGGGTTAACACTAAGGGGCGATCAAGGGGTTAAGTGTTTCCTAGGGAGGTGTTTCTAACTGTGGGGGGGTGTACTGACAGGGAGTAGAGACAGATCGCTGTTCCTGATCATAGGAATAGCATATGTCTCTCTCCTCCCCTGTCAGAACGGGGATCTGTTTGTTTACATTGACAGATCCCCAATCTGGCTCTCTGTGGAACGATTGCCAGTCACACGCATAAGCTCCGGCGACGGCTGGTCGGCAAGCAATTAATATAAGTTTCACTCCCTAAATGGCTCCTCAGATCTAAAGTTGACACTTATCCATTGGCACAACAGAGTCTGTGGCATTTACCCAACCAGCACAGGGGCGTAACATCCATCTTTTTTTTTCCATCTCTTGCCTGAGCTGCTTATATGCACTGGATGACTATTTTACCCTGCAGAATATATATTGCACAATCTATTTAAGGTCTTTATGATTGTATTTTTTAAAGATAATTTTTGACACATCACTATTTACCTAAAGTATTATTTTTAGTATTTATCAACACATTTGCTGCAGATAGCAAAAAAATAGTTGATTAATTTAAAAAAAGAATTCCAAAATGTTTAAACATTTAAACTGAACATAGGTCTGTTTGAGTGAAGTAGAGATACTAGTCAATAACATTTTGACACCTTTTTATTTGTTTTCAACACACGGAGTTACATTTTATATCACAGAGTTGAAAAGCATGATCTAACCTATGACAAGGGCAATCTCAATGATAACTGTTCTGTTTCTTAGCAAGTTTTAATAACAACCTCCCACTGGCACATTATGCTTCAAAAGCATTAGGAAAGCCACCACTGAAAGTATGAAAAACTTAAGATTTTTAAACTAATGTTCAAACACAATTCACAATTCCAAAATTGTTAGTATACCATAGTTAGTGAGTTTGATGCCATTTCTGGAAAGTAAAAAAGATTATATATGTCCTTCAGTATAAAAGTACACAGTACTGAAATATATGCAGTTGTAAAGCCTATTTATGACCCCTTTTGAGAATGCCATGGAATGCCATGAATGCCATGGACAGTTAAACCCTATAAGTCTTAGTCTTAGCAATATAATGTTATTTCTATGTGGTTATTGTACTTTTTGTTCATTATGAATCGTTAAACTGTAATGTGTTGAAATGGTTCAGTTTCAAAGTTTAGCACTGTAAAAACAAATGTTTGTAATCCCAAGGGTCTCAATATGTGTTATATATTGAAAAAAAGAATGCAAAACATGTCTATCTAGTTGACCATAGTCAATTTCAAGAAACTTTTCATAGTGCATGCAGGTGGGCTGTATTATCTTTTCACATAATTCTTTGTTCTTACAGAAAGAATGAAAACAGCAGTAATGGGGATTTAACTAAAATATAGACTAGTTCCATAGAAGGTATACTTTGTTCTTTGTACTAGTTAAAATGCAATTTCTTCTTCTACATTCTTCTCAATGTAGGTTACTTTAAATGGTTTGTACATAATTTCTTTAATAAAGCTAATAAAAGAAACTTGTAAAAATAATATTTTTGGCCAAGTAAATATTAGGTAACTCATCATTTTCTTTCTGCATTTGAGCCAGCAAGAGGAACTTTGGGGTTCTTTTGATCTTTAGAAGCTCTTAGTTTGCTTTTCTGATGTCAGAAGCCTATTGCTTACATGCTCAATGGCTTATAAAAAGTGGCTCATTTACTTAACTGATGGCTCAGTTCATAGTTTCAATCAAACAAACTGTGCTTGAATGCAAGGAGCTTTGCTGTTCTTAACTTTGGTAGCATAAGATCTACAGGTTTGGATGGTGTTAAGTTCTTAAAAGTGACATCTTAAATTAAGCCCCTATACATCTTTGAAACAATCCAAATAAACCCCCATAATTGTTCTAAATTCCCTAAGAATACTTCGATTTTTTGGACCGGAAGCCTTGAACATTTTACCTATAAATCCATCCGTGCGCCCAAACCTAAAGGTGGTGTGGGGCTTTCCAAAATAAAACCTTTAAGCATGTTAAATATTATATGTGAGTAGGGATGAGCTTCCAGTTTGAGTTGAACTCATGTTGGACTCGAACATTGCCTGTCCGCCTGTTCACCGAACAGCGAACAATTTGGGGTGTTCGTGGCAAATTCGAAAAGCCGCGGACACCCTGTAAAAGTCTATGGGAGAAATCTAAAGTGCTAATTTTAAAGGCTTATATGCAAGTTATTGTCATAAAAAGTGTTTGGGGACCTGGGTCCTGCCCCAGGGGACATGTATCAATGCAAAAAAAAGTTTTAAAAATGGCAGTTTTTTCGGGAGCAGTGATTTTAATAATGCTTAAAGTGAAACAATAAAAGTGTAATATTCCTTTAAATTTTGTACCTGGGGGGGGGGGGTGTATAGTATGCCTGTAAAGGGGCGCATGTTTCCCGTGCTTAGAACTGTCCCTGCACAAAGTGTAATTTTTGCAGGAAAAAAAGTCATTTAAAATCACTCGCGGCTATAATGAATTGTCGGCTCCCGTAATACAGAAAACAGTCATTAAAGTCATTGATAAAAAAAAAAAAATATGCGTGGGGTTCCCTCCAAATTCAATTACCAGGCCCTTCAGGTCTGGTATGGTTATTAAGGGGAACCCCGGGCCAAATTTTTAAAAAAATTACGTGGAGTTCCACCCAAAAATCCATACCAGACCCTTTATCCGAGCACGCAACCTGGCAGGCCGCAGGAAAAGAGGGGGGACAAGAGAGCGGTACCAGGCCCACATGCGCAGCCATTGGCTCCCGCTGCTGTCAATCAAATCCAATGACGGGGGCCGGACCGAGTCCTGCTTTCTGTGTGAATGGACACAGATGCAGTACTCAGGAGCGCGCCCGCATGGGTGTCCACCGTAGGAGAGACTTCTCCAACATGGACACTCAATGTGGGGTGGAGCCACCAGCGCCCCTGGGGGACCCAAGAAAAGGAGGATCGATGCAAAACGAACTGCACAGAGGAGGTAAGCATGACATGTTTGTTATTTAAAGAAAAGACGGTTTACAACCCCTTTAAATATAAGAATTGGCACACTCCTGGATCAGGGCATTGTCCCTAACTCTTGTCCCCCCCTTTCTTTACTACTGTTTACCCAAGTTTGCACAAACCCCTAGCAGGTATAATCTTTTTTGTTACCTATAAGCCACCACAACCGCAAGAATCATCACCAAGCACCATTTCAATGCCTTGATTTAAGACCAGTACAATACTCGTCTGAAACTGTTATTCTGAAAAAAAACGATTTGTTAAAATAATGTCTAAAAACTTAGCTTAACCTGAAGTACTTTTGTTAAACTCTTAATCAAAGCAAGATTTATTTCAACTGTTGTGGTCTTTATTTTGCATTCCTTTATGTAACCTTTTACTGATACCAAATAAAAAACAGATTCCACCATATATGTTAATTTGTAAAAAAAAAATATTTAACTACCTGCGACCGCTCACAATAAATATACTGCGAGCGGGTGGCAGGTACCAACACAATCATATACATGTACATGATTTGCCTTCTTATGGGCTTGTCGCGGACTGCTGTGATTGGACACAGCACATGTTTGGTCACTGATTTCAGCCAATGAGTTCTGTGTTTAAAAAACACTCAGAAACACGCTGTGTACTGTGAATAATGATCTGGCTGTTTCTTCTCCCTGAAAAACAGGGAGAAAAAAATTACAGCCCATTGTAAGTCGCTGATCACTTCCATTACCAGTATAGCGTCATAACTGGATAAATTATAGTATATATACCATAGTTTGTAGATGCTATAACTTTGGTACACACACCAAATAATTTTATTATGATTGGTTTTTTTACCAAAGGCACTACCAAAATTTGGGGGATATGTTTTATAACAAAAGTTTTTTCAATTTTTTTGTTTTTTTCTCTGTTTATATAACAATATCAAATCCGGTGATCAAATACCATCAAAAGAAAGTTCTGTTTGTGTGAAAAAAAATTATATAAATTTAATTTGCGCACAGTGTCGCATAAGCGCACAATTGGTAATTAAAGTAGTGCAATGCTGAATAGTAAAAAATGCCCTGGTGATGAAGAGGGTAAAACCTTATGGAATTCAAGTGGTTACATTTACCTTTATCGACTGTATTTTAAGAGAACATGCCAGCCATTTTGAGCATTTGAGCTTTTTTTTTTTAAGTACTCTATGATGAATACATAAAATATAACATGTTTTATATTTGTCAAAAGCTAATTCCTACATGAATTAGTGCACATTATCTGCATCCTACTATTGGAACTTGTTTAAATCACTCTCTTTGGTATGAAGAGCAAACCACTAACTGTACACAGAGGAAGTCTCTCACATGTGTAAATCTTCCTCAGCAATTTATAGTAATTTGTTGTTGAGACATTGAATATTTAGTGAGACACACTTTTAGCATTTGTTCAAGTGTTAATCTGAGTGTGAGAGGAGGATGCAAAATATTCCTAATGGCATCATCACTGCAACATGATGGATACTAGGTTACTCATCTCCTTAATTACTGACACATATAAATAATGCAGGATCTGTGGTTGATTGAATACAGGAAAGACAACGATAATCTAATTAACCATGGAAGTTGTATTACATGAATACATCAGTAGCTGAAAGAATAGGTTGCCAACTGTTAGTGTATAAGGGGCAAAGTTTAATTTTAACAATATGTTCACTTTAAATTGAATAAATACTGGTAATTTTCATGGCTTAAAGAAGGGCCCAAAAATGTATTTCTTCTATTCTTCACAGTGCAGTACATAAATTAATACATATCCTCAGGATCAATGCCTCACATACCTTCTTAATCGATTATACCAAACTGCTTAGCCATTGATCACAAGCTGACAGCTGAAAAGTAAGCAAATTGATGGCTTTGCTTTTCTGGCAGAGTTCTGCTTTCAGCACAGAAATGTAGCAAAAGCTGAATCAATTCTGGTTCATAATATTTCGTTCAACAGAAAACATCATATTTATGGAAGAATAGCTATATAAATTGACATTTTACAAATTATTGTTACAATAGATGGTGCATCTATCTTTTCATTGATTTGTAAGAATCACAATATCCTCTTGAAAATTAGTTATTCATTACAAGTGATACTAAAATACACAAGTTATAATGAAATAGACTGAGCAACTTGACAAATACATTCATTTATTATATTGTGCTGCAGACATTAACACGAAATGAAAGAATTTAAAAAAAAAAGGAACTTGGAAAAATCCAGGAAGTGATATTGCACTCCCAGGGCTCCACTAAGTGATATAGCTTTATATATGTATTTATTTGGATAAAGTAGTAAACACAATTCAAAGAAAGACATGAAATCTATTTTACATATTTTTCTAGCTTCTGTTGTGCTCTTTATTTACACTACTCATAGCATTCTTTAAATCTTTTGTGATGTATTCTTTGTTTTACAAATATACATTTAATATATTACAAAAGATTTAAAGAATGTTATGGGTTGTTTAAAGACAGAGCACAGTAGATGCTACCTCTTTTCAGGCTTGATGTTTCTTTCCAAAAATGTGGATAGATAGATAGATATGGAAGAACATGGAGAACATTCACTTGTGTGTATTCATTCCCTTTAAATAAATCTGTGACCAGGCTACAAACATTTAACATTACATGTTCTTAATAAGCAATACATGAACTTTACAACAAACCCTTACTGACCCCTCTAACTGCAGGCCTTGCGCAGAAATGCATCCTCAAAGGACACAAGACAAGTACTGAAGTCATCTGGATCATGTCTCTCAGTGCTCTTCTCCCTTGGAACATGTTCTTTGTGTCTTTATTGGAAGGCCAATTCACTGATGAAACAAGTGAGACAACAATCAGTGGGAGTTGAAATTATTTGAGGAAGAATTGCTCCACAGTGCCTGCAGCTACAGAAGTCATTGGGGCTTTGTCACGATCAGGGTTCAGGCTGAAAGACCAGTAGCTATAGCAGTAGGGTGACTCCCACTGACCAGCAGGATAGGTATACTAGCAGGTCACCCTGGTGGATAACGTGGGCTCATCTGAGATGCAGAGTCTAAGTACTAACTGGTGTTCACCAGAGCTCCTGATGGTGGAGATGGGTTTTGCTGCATGTTAGTACCAGGTTGTGGTCCTCAGGATTGCCCCACCAGGAGGTCAACAAGTTAGGGTCTAGTAGGGGATATAGCAGGTGGGGATCAAACAGAAGCATCATCAGTAAACAAGCCAAGGGCCAGTAACAAGTGGTTGCAGGTTGGGATAAGGCAGAAGTGTAGTCCAAGAACAAGCCAAAGGTCGGTAATGAGTGTTAGCAAAAATATGGATGGCAGCAAGAATGACAAGAGTGAGATGTTGGCTGAGAGAGTGGACAGGAAGTGCAGAGACGTGGCTTAAATCAGGAAGTTCATGGGAAGAGCAAAGAGTTCAAGTTTCAGCAGCAGTCAAGGCACAAGGCAGGGTTGTCCAATGGATCATACAGGGTCCAGCATCTCAGGTAACTCAGCAAGAAGGGTCACTGCCAGACACAGTAGAAGTCCCAGGTTTAAGTCTGGGCCCTGACTCATTTACTGCATATTAGGAATATGTAAATACTTACATTTTCAGAACCCAGACCCATGTTTACTTTATGGCTACAGTGTTAATATCAGAGAGTTATTAGAATTAGAATTTATCTGTCTGTTTTTTTACTAGGTGTATCTATCTGTATCTGTTTGTTTTGCCATTTGCAAATATGGCTGCTGTTCCCTCTGCAATTTGTGATGAGATCATTTGGTGGGACCTGCTAATTGAGAGGCAATATTGGGTTCATCCGTCAGGAGATCGCAGAGAAAATGATACAGGGGAAAGTGGATCTGTATTTACAAAGTAAAGACTAAGTTCGTTCAGGATCCTTTCAGTGAGAACTTGTATAAAGACAATACTGTACAATATATTAATAATCCTGTTGTATAATATGTAAAGTTTGATAGTTAGCTGGATATTAATTGTTCTTCCAATTAAATATGTGGACTTTTAAAAACAACACTCAGTGGATTATTCCCTATGACAACTGATATACTGTATTTTCTCAGTTGAGACTGCACTTATTATTCACAAGACCCAGTTGAGTAAATACACTCAAATGTTTTACAGATTCTGTCCTGTTATCACAGATAAAATGAAGGCTCTGCTCCTTAATACCACAAATGTAGCATCATATCATGCCTGTAGCCTGCAGAGGGTGTACAATGGGGTTACATTTGAGAGGACTGCTGAGATGATCTTCTATTGGGACTTTAAAGTATCAATATGTCACTGTTATCTACAAAATCTGTGAGGCAGTGGACTCAGGAAGAGAGACTTCAAAAAGGACATTTGTTATCTTATCTGTGCACCTACCTCTGTGAGCAGCCACAATCTGCAGGAGGCAAAAAAGCTAATGGGATCTTGCAGTATTCCACTCCTGTGGGTAGAGGAGAAGATAATGAGGTTATGAACTTTATATCCTTAAAGTAGTTGTAAACCTCAGACATGAAATATGAACAAAACATATTTCTCTACAGTGTGTACTTGTCTCAACCCAGAGCTCTAAGCATGAGGAGCCTGAGCTCTGTTCCTGTGTGCTGTGTGAGGGAAGATCTTGTCATTTCCCTCCAAACAGCTCTCGGAGCTTTCATCACTGATGTAACTTTAGCTCTCCATCCCCTTAATTTCATAGCTGAGAGATCCCATGCAGATTCTGCACTTTGAAAGTATGTAGGGGAAAGACAGCTATAGATAAACAGATAACTTATGTAGGAGGATTTGTTTTTATCCCTGTGTATTACCCAAGGCCAGTCACTTCACTGGGTATATGTAAGACCCCATTCACACCTGAGCATAGTGTTTTTGAGTGTTTTCGCTGCATTTTGACACGCTTATTTGCACGTTTCCATGCAGCGTTTTCTGGCGTTTTTGAGCTTTGGCATTTTTTTTTATTAGCTAATAGGAAAAATGATCATCTGTTTCATCATTTGTTACTATGTTTTTAGATTTTGTCATCTGCTTCCTGCTCCAAAAACACCCAAATCTGCCTGATTCGAGTGACAAAAAAGGGTCCAGAACTTGTTTGAGCTTCAGGCGTAGGGCTTCAGGCGACTTGGAGTGGAGATGTGAACCATCTCCATAGAGAATAATGGATTTTTTCCCCTCAAGCGTTTTGTAGCTTCAGGCTTCATGCTACAAAACGCTGAAGGTGAGAATGGGGCCTAAGGGTTTACAACCCCTTTAGTCTCTCAATGAGGTGGATTTAAATCACGTAAAATAAATGCGTGTCCAAAAAGGTCTTAAGAAACTAGATGTGCTGTTGTTTGTCAGGTAATTTCACCTCCAAATACACAAAAGCTACAAGCCATGTCTGAGCGTGTCATGAGCTTTAAGGGACACTCATGTGAATACCACTGCCCACGACTATATTCATATTTTGACAGATTTGTATAGAGAAAAACCTTAACTTTTATTAATATTATGACTAAAGTCAAGAAACAGAAGGCTGATATCTTTTTCAGTACTGTTCTAAGTGCAGAGTTAAACTGAACCAAAAATCTCCTTTTCACGCTCAGGTGTTCTTCCTTTAGCGCTTTTTGATCTCTGCAGCCATCCCTTTTGTCTTTAACAAGAACTGGTGACAACTTAAAAACATGGTAAACAAAAACAAGGGAAGCGCAAGTCATAGTGCAATATGGCTCTTTATCTAACAATAAAAACACACTTGTGTGAAAACAGTCACATGCTCTCTACTTGTCAGCATGCCCTTAATACAGCAGAATCCCAAATCGCTTTTAAATAAAGAGCCATATTGCCCTATGATTTTGCTTCCCTTTTTTTCCAAAGTTAACCACTTGCTTACTGGGCACTTAAACACCCTTCCTGCCCAGACCAATTTTCAGCTTTCGGTGCTCTCACACTTTGAATGACAATTACTCAGTCATGCAACACTGAACCAAAATGATTTTTTTGTCCTTTTTTTCCCACAAATAGAGCTTTCTTTTGGTGGTATTTGATCACCTCTGGGTTTTTTATTTTTTGCGCTATAAATGAAAAAACACCGGAAATTTTGAAAAAAAACAAAAAAAATTTAGCAAATTTTAATTTTTCTTCATAAATTTTGGCTGCTACATATCTTTGGTAAAAATAACCCAAATTAGTGGATATTATTTGGTCTTTGTGAAAGTTACAGACTCTACAAACTGTGGTGCGAATTATACAAAATTGATCACACCTGATGCACTGGTGATCTCATTTCTTGTGACCCGAACAAGCCAGGAAAGTACAAATACCCCCCAAATGACCCCTTTTTTGAAAGTAGACATTCCAAGGTATTTAGTAAGAGGCATTGTGAGCTTTTTAATGTTGTTTTTTTCCCACAATTCTTTGCAAAATTAATTATTTTTTTATTTTTATTTTTTTTCCCACAAAATTGTCATTGTAATAGGTTATTTCTCTCACATGGCATGTGTATACCACAAATGATACCCCAAAATAAATTCTGCTACTCCTCCTGAGTATTACGATACCACATATGTGGGACTTTTACACAGCCTGGCCACTTAGAGAGGCCCAAAATGCAGGGAGCGCCATCACGTGTTCTAGGAGCATAAATTACACATCTAAATTGTTGACTACCTAGTACACTTTTGAAGGCCCTGGAGCACCAGGACAATGACACGTGACACTGACGTGGCACTGATGACAGGTGGCACTGATGACACGTGACACTGATGTGGCACTGATGACAGATGGCACTAATACGGGGCACTGATGACACGTGACACTGATGACACATGACACTGATGGCACTAATATGTGGCACTGGTGACAGATGGCACTTATACGTGGCACTGATATCATGTGGCACTAATACGTGGCACTGATGAGAGATGGCACTAATACGTGGCACTGATGACAGATGGCACCGATACGTGGCACTGATGATACGTGACACTGATGACAGATGGCACTGATACATGGCATTGATGACACGTGCCACTGATAACAGATGGCACGTGACACTGACAGGTGGCACTTTCGACAGATGGTGCTGATACGTGGCACTGATGACAGATGGCACTGACGTGGCACTGATGACACGTGGCACTGATATGGCACTGATGACAGATGGCACTGACGTGGCACTGATGACAGATGGCACTGACGCGACACTGACGTGGCACTGATGACAGGTGGCACTGAGGACAGGTGGCACTGGCAGATGGCACAGATGGCACTGGGGACAGGTGGTACTGGGGACAGGTGGCACTGGCATAAGGCACTCTGGGGACAGGTGGTACTGGGGACAGGTGGCACTGGCAGATGGCACGGATGGCACTCTGGGGACAGGTGGTACTGGGGACAGGTGGCAGCGGGGACAGGTGGTACTGGTGACAGGTGGCAGCATGGCAGCGGGGACAGATCACTTTATTTTTCTACTTACGGCGCACCGGCGCCGTTCATCTCTCCCTCCTCACACGCTGTCTGTGTGAGGAGGTAGAGCGGTGCTGAGAGATGATCTCATATGTTTGCATATGAGATCATCTCTCATTGGACAGCCCGATCTCGATGTAAACGGCCGCTGTGATTGGCCGTTTACAGCGATCTGTGACTGGCTGTGTCCGACGGACACGGCCAGCACAGAACTTCCCCGATGCGCGCTCTCAGGAGCGCGCATTAGGGAAGTAAACAGGAGGACGTCCAGGGACGTCCTCCCGGCAGGGAGCATCTGCGCTGCAGCCGTCTTTCGGCTATAGCGCGGGTGCCTAGTGGTTAAACTGAGTTCTTTAAGCAGAAAAATTAGACATGATAATGAGTTGTTGGCCCTGAATTGGGTCCTGAGCAAAATAGATGATATCACAAATGCTCCAAAAACATTTTTAAGAAAAGCATTGGACTTTTGCCTTAACCATGATTATTTTGATATTAAGGAGTTGCAATGTGTGCAAAATTTGCACCCAATTTTGCAAATGTTGTCATGTCTGAATGGGAGGATATATTTGATTATAGTCACTAAAGATCCAAATTTCTGTTTTACCAAAGATTTATAGATGACCTGCTGTTCACCAACAGAGTAGGGAAGACATTAACTTTTTAAATGTGACCATTTTCAGGCAGGCTAATTCCTTGTACGCCAAAGTTTTCTTTAAGCCAACTGATAGGAATAGATATAAATAGTAGCCACCACCCAGTACGGGTAAATAATATCTCCAGAGGACAAATGATGAGAGTCAGGAGAAACTGTACGACTCACCAGGATTATTTGGAACAATCCCAGGTATTAAAAAAGAGAATTATACAGGAATATTCCTCTAATGTTCTTGATAAGACCATATTGCATATGTTCTCCACCCCTAGAGACGTATGTCTACATAATAGGGATTCTGCAATTAAGGACATACAATCAGAATAGCAACTGAGCTTTATCCCTGATTTTCATTCACAATAAAGAAAAGTTTAATCCATTTTCTATAAAAATTGGTCTATTTGTGCATGGATAGAGTCATTGGACTAGTGTTACCTAAGGATCCAAAATCTGTTTATAGAAACAGAATTTTGAGGGACAAGATTGGGAAAAAGGTATTGGATCCACCTTGAAGGAAAATTACTTTTTTGGATTGAAAAGGTTTCTTTTCATGTGGTAAATGTAAAGGGTGCACATATATTAGAGTAAATAGGAGAAAGTATACTACTTTTGTATCTCGGCCTACTAATAGGGAGTACATTCTATCTTTTATTTTATGCAATACTACACGTGTTATTAATATTTTACAGTGCCTTTCAATATGTTGGACGCACTTTGAAAAAAATCATTTTGGTGAATGTGCAAAATATTATCAATGGATATAGGCAGCATAGTGTTTTTCTGCACTTTAAACAGACATATAATAGGGATCTTCAGATTTACATGTTGTGGGAGTTTATCCCTCCTGGAGGAGTGCCAGTGGAATTAGGGATATCTCCTAGGATAAAAAAACAAAATGGATGTATACTTTTAACTCTGTGGGGTTGAATTACTAAAACTGGAGAGTGCAAAATCTGGTGCATAC
The DNA here is from genome assembly GCA_028564925.1 of Lithobates sylvaticus. NCBI lineage: Eukaryota > Metazoa > Chordata > Amphibia > Anura > Ranidae > Lithobates > Lithobates sylvaticus. The sequence continues at coordinate 441,091,746 of CM053029.1, forward strand.
GATTGTTGGCCAAACTGAGCGTCTGATTTTGTGTCAAAAGGGCATGTGCCAGGATCTTGTCTTGCATACTAACGGTACACAATTCTCGTGCAACAAACACGAACGTAGTGACGTACTACAAGTAATTTCAGCTCTTGAGCGCCACCCTTTGGGCCCCTTCTGCTAATTTCGTGTTTGCCGAGCATTGATTCCGAGCATACGTGTTTGTACTTTCGACTTTTGTGTGACGGATTTGTGTACTGACCATACAAAAATCTGACGTCAAACCGATGTCCGCTGAAAATTTACTAGCCTGCCATATAACATTTGTTGGCTGAAAATTGGACAACAATTGTTAAAAGAAGCATACTAACGGTAAGATTTTAGGACAACAGTCTGTCAACAGACAATTCCCTGCCAACAATCATACCATGTGTATGAGGCTTTAGGTTCACGCCAGATGCGCTACAGTGCATTTTTTTCTGCATCAAAAATGCATGGGCAGTAGGTTATATGGATTCCAATTGCATAGTTCATACTAGTGCAGTCTGTTCCATTTTTTTCTGCATCAAATTGTACTTAAATGCAGCAAAACGCAGCAAAATGCACCTGAACGCACATGTCACTAATTTGCTCCTTCATATTAGTGTAAATTCTGATGGGCACAGAATCGCATTGCAAGGGAAATCACATTGTTTTCAATGGTGCCCTGTGATTTCAGCCCCATAGACTTCTATGATAAACACTAACAGAAGTCACATCAGCATTAGATAAGGAACAATTCCTATTCGACTTTGGTAAAATAAGTGTTTTTTTTTTCAGCCCTCACCTCTACTCCTAGGTCATCCTAACTGCCTAAACACTCTCCTCCTAAGCACATTCCATTCACACCTGAGCGTAGCTGAAACATGCGTTCCCATTTTTTTTTTTGTGCGTAAACGTGAATCACACATGGGGCAGCTCATTTACATGAATGAGCTGCCCTATGCATGAAAAACATCCAAAAAAAACTCAAGAACCTTTTTGGTTGTGGAGTATTGTGTGCTTTTTAAGTGCAGGGTTTGGTGCGATTGTAGCATGTTTTGTTGTGCAACATATACATGGCAAAAAACTGCTAACTATGCTTAGGGTGTCATCAAAGTCTGCATTCACATCCGTGCATTTTCAAATGTATAGAAAATGTATGCTTTGCCACACGTTTTGGCAATGTGCTGTAAAAACGCATCGCCCTTGGGTTTCCATTATGGAGACACAAGTGCAATGTGGGTTTAATGAGCATTTCAGAAACACATGGCAAAGCTCACCTTCGGAAAAAAAGGCAGATGTGGCAGCCTACATGGTAACGCAAGCGAGATGCGCGTTTGCTGCACATTATGTGCGTTTTCTCAGCGGGTTGCCATGCGTTCAGAATGCAAATGCATCCTAAGTGGTAATGCAAGCGTGACTCACATTTGCAGCACGTTATTTCTAAACACATTTTCCGAGTGGGTTCAAAAACTTGCAGATGTGAAGGTAGCCTAAATGGTAACTAAAGAGCGACGCAAGTTTACTGCACGTTTTCAAAACACGCAGCAAAGCACGTGTTTTCTGTGCAGATTGCTGTGCATTCAGGAAATTGCAGAAGCAAACACAGCCTAAATGACAACTCAAGCACAACACGCATTTGCAACACTACAAAGAATGCGTTAAAGCACACATTTTCTGTGTGGGTTACTGTGCATTTGGAAATTCACAGATGTGAATGAAGTCTGATTGTGAATGACACCCCAATCACAGTTAGCAGACGCGTGTTTTGCCGCATGACAAAACATGCTACAAACGTGCCAAAATGCGCAATGCTCCACAACCGGGAAACTTCATACACACGGTCGGAAAATCCGACCACCAAATCCATCGGATTTGGTCCGACGGATTTAGTCCGACACTGGTGTTGCATACACACGGTCGGACAAAGTTGTCGGAAAATCCGATCATTCTGAACGTGGTGACGTTTGTTGCCTACGACGGGACTACGTAGAGGCTAGTAGCCAATAGCTTTGGTCTTGTAATGTGATCTGAGCATGCGTGGCACTTTGTCCGTCGGAATTCGCTACACACGATCGGAAATTGGTGTGATCGGACTTTGTTGTCGGAATATTTATAGAGCAGGAGATAGAACTTTGTCCGTCGGACAATCCGATGGAAACTGTCCGATGGTGCCTACACACGATCGGAATTTCCGACAACATTGTCCGATAGGACAGAATCCATCGGAAAATCCGACCGTGTGTATGGGGCTTTAAGGCTACTTTGGGGCATTTGTCAGCATTGGGCTTTTTCATGAGTAAATGTGCGATGCATGCTTACGCATGAAAGCAGAAAAAAAGTGAGTGGGAACACGCATTTCTGCTACGCTACGTTGTGAATGGAATGTGCTTGGGAAAAAAGTTTTAGGCAGCAATGATTACCAGGGAGGAGAGGTGAGAGTTAAAGAAAAAACACTCATCCATTAAAGTTGTAATAGCTTCTTATCTAATGCTGATCCATGGGCGTCCGCCGGTAGGGGCAAGGGGGGTCAAGTGCCCCCCCTGGAATCAGGGATCAGATGGGCACATTCAGCACAGTGGCGTCGCTATAGGGGTTGCGGGCAGCGAGTAGGGAGACACATCAAGGTGCTGTCAAGCCCCCCCATCAATGTAGTGTGACTGCCGGGTCTTTTCCCTGCTCAATCCAGCAGAGAACTCTGCAGTGCTGTGTCAGGAAAAAGGCGAACTGTGGGCTGTCAGAGGTTTCCCCCACTCGCCCCCCCTTTCTCCTGTAAGGTAGAAGAGACGGCGGCTCTCACCAGGTTCCCCGTCCAGCTTCCTACCCGCTCCATTCCTTCCCCATTGGCCATAACTGAGGGCCAATCAAAGGAGACTAGGAGAGGAGAGCATCATGGGACATGTAGTCCCATAGATTGGCGGCCCCATTTTCCACAGGAAGGAGGCTACAGCTCGATCAAGAGAGAGCTTGAGAGACTGCAGCCTGGAAAAAAGCTGAGGGAGTGAGTGCTACAGGACAAACAAAGAGGCATGTGCCCAGTGTCACCAGAGAGAGTGCCACACTGCCCAGTGTCACCAGAGAGAGCGCCACGCTGCCCAGTGTCACCAGAGAGAGCGCCACGCTTCCCAGTGTCACCAGAGAGAGCGCCATGCTGCCCAGTGTCACCAGAGAGAGCGCCACACTACCCACTGCCACCAGAGAGAGCCCCGTTACCCAGTGCCACCAAAGGGAGCCACACTACCCAGCGCCACCAGAGAAATGAGCCACACTACCCAGCGCCACCAGAGAGAGCCAAGCTACCCAGTGCCACCAGAGAGAGAGCCATGCTACCCAGCGCCACCAGAGAGAGTCATGTTACCTAGCACCAGAGAGAGAGCCACGCTACCCAGTGCCAGAGAGAGCCACGCTACCCAGTGCCAGAGAGAGAGCCACACTACCCAGCACCACCAGAGAGAGAGAGAGACCGAGCCACTAACAGGGTACAGACATGCTACACTACTGACCAGAATCGCCCCCGGGGAACCCAGAGTGAGCGATCGCCCAGCCGGAGGGATCATTTCTGTAGTTTTGCTGGGTCTGGTAAGAGGGTCTGTCAGCCATTATCCATTACTTATCCTAGGGACTTTACTAAACATGCAGTCTCTGACCATAACAATGTGATAATGACATTGTCGATAAGGGGCGGTGCATGGGTGACCCTAAAATGGTGCCCCCCCCCTGAAAAAAGTTCTGCTGACACCCATGTGCTGATCCAGCTTCTGAGATAACATAGAAGTCTATGGGGCTGATATCTCACTGAAGTCTAGTGCAGGGACCTTTTTACAAAATCGCACTGTGCTGACTCCCATTGAAAATAATGTGACTTCCCTTGTCCCAAAGTAGAAAAAAAACACACTGGAATGCATAAAAAATGCATAAAAAATTCATGTAAACGCACATGCAAGAACGCATCTGGACTGAGTTTTTGTGTTGAAAACCAGCCCTAACTTCAACTTGTTCCATTAACCCTTGACAAATAAAACCTGGAAGCGGATTGGTTTCTATGCAGAGCTGCACCAGATTTCGCACTCTCCAGCTTTAATAAATCAATCCTTTTGAGTCCAAATGGACTTAACATAGAGATAATTGTTAATTGTTTTATAAGTGGTCTGCAATGGTGCACTCTTGGGTTTTATTAAAAAATGTTGATTCTTTTTTTTTTTTTTTTTTTAAAGGAAAAGTATGGCCAAAGCTCTGTGGTTTACAGGAGTGCAGTTAGTTCTGCACTCCTGTGACCCATTCTCAGCAGACAGTGGGCTAAAGCCTGCTGTTGGCTGACACCACAGACATCACAGTTGGGATCCACCCAGATGCCTGGATTGGCAGCTGGCTCAAACTCTCAGTGAGCCGATGAAAGCATGAGGAAGCTGCTCCACAGCTCAGCACTCCAGTGAGCGCTGAAGGGGCAAAGCACAGAGCCAGTAACTTATGCCGCGTACACATGACCAGACTTTTCGACAGCAAAGGTCCGACGGAATGAATCCGACAGACAATTTGATCGTGTGTGGGCACCATCAGACTTTTGCTGTCGAAAAATCTGACAGACTTTAGAAATAGAACATGTTTCAAATTTTCCTGCCGGAACTCCGCTGGACCCAGTTCCTATCGAAAAATCCGCTCGTCTGTGTGCTAGTCCGATGGACAAACAACTACGCTAGGGCAGCTATTGGCTACTGGCTATGAACTTCCTTATTCTAGTCCAGTCGTACATCATCACGTTCAAATCCGTTGGACTAGTCTGTCGAAAAGTCTGCTCGTGTGTATGTGGCATTAGAGTCACTGGCTTTCTGCAGGCTAAGGACCGAGAGCTGAGCGATCAACAGTTTTGATTGTCTTCTCAGTCTTAGAGGGGGCATGGGGCAGCTGAAGCTGGGATCGGTGCTGTAGTGTGAATATAATATATTTTTGAGATTACTGAATTCCTTTTTAATGCAGTTTTTAATTCTAATTTTGTAATTGTATTTTTATTTAAATATGGGATACGTATCTACTGATATGTATGTTTGATGTTTTAATGAAGTATACGTTAATTTACTCTTACCTACGATAATGTGTTTATTCTCCAATGGTGAGTAGCGATATTGCTTTTCAGCTCTACCAATTTGCCAAGGTGGAGCAATTAACCAGGTGGGAGAGATGCATATAAATATTGGTTTCCCATGCTGTCTAGCCACCCCCTTGAAAAAGTTGGAATGATGCAACGCATCAGGCATGGCTGTATGGCATGGGGTGTGACGTCAGCAGCTCACCAGAAGTGGCGTATGGGGCTGTGGGTAAAAGACTGTGATTCTGTGCATAAGCTTTCAGTGTATGTGCACTCTAAGCTGCCGATTGTCGCTGTGCTGTTTATTCCACAAATCAGATTGATGTGTCTGATGTTATTTATGCTTCTGAGTATTTTTTGGTTTTTAACTGCTGCAGCCCCGGAAGATTTTACCCCCCTTCCTGACCAGAGCATATTTTGTGATTCGGAACTGCATCGCTTTAACTGACAATTGTACGGTCGTGCGATGTTGCACCCAAACAAAATTGTCCTTTTTTCCCACAAGTAGATCTTTCTTTTGGTGGTATTTGATCTCCTCTGCGTTTTTAATTTTTTGCGCTATAAACAAAAAAAGACAGACAATTTTGAAAAAAGCTATATTTTTTACTTTTTGCTATAATAGATATCCCTCAAAAATATGTAAAAAAAAAACATTTTTTTTTCCCTCAGTTTAGGCTGATATGTATTCTTCTACATATTTTTGGTAAAAAAAATCACAATAAGCGTATATTGATTGGTTTGCGCAAAAGTTATAGAGTCTACAAAGTTATGGAATTTTTATTATTATTTTTTTTATTAGTAATTAAGGCGATCTGCTATTTTTATCGTGACTGAGACATTATGGCGGACACATCAGACACTTTTGACACTATTTTGGGACCATTGTCATTCATACAGCGCTATAAAAATGCACTGATTACTGTGTAAATGACACTGACAGGGAAGGGGTTAAACACTAGGGGTGATCAAGAGGTTAAGTGTGTCCTAGGGAGTGATTCTAACTGTGGGGGGTGGGCTTCAACTCACATGACAGCGATCACTGCTCCCGATGACAGGGAGCAGTGATCTCTGTCATGTCACAAGGCAGAACAGGGAAATGCCTTGTTTACATAGGCACTTCCCCATTCTGCGGCTTCGTGACGCGATCGGCGGGTCCTGCGGGAGTGGTCATGCTGTACGCTAACCCCGCCAATTAAAGGGGATGTACAGGTATGCCTATTTGCCCATCGCTGCCACTGTGCCAACGTATATTGCCGTGCAGTGGTCGGCAAGTGGTTAATAAAGTTTGGGAGTTCGTACTGCATTACTCTATTGGAGCCTTTTCCTCCTACTCTATTGAGCCTAGACATGATTTTGACAGGTATCCGCTCCCTGCTACGCTCCTAGGCGGACCAAGTGGAAGTTCTCCTCTCCCCTTCTCTCGCCGGCAGTTTTCTGGGACATGTCACAGGTCCCAGAAGACTGCAGGACAATTCACAATGCACAGCATGGCTCGTTGGGAACTGAAGATGGGTGGAGAAAAGGGCTCAGGTGAGCACAGCTCTGGATCATGGGGACATGTGAGTATATGTTTATTAAAAGTCAGTAGCTACAGTTTTTGTAGCTGCTGACTTTTATTTTTTTTTTAAATGACTGGAGCTCCTTTTTGGGCAGAGTTGTCACACACAAGATTTTTGATATTTGTCTTATACTTGATTGGACTTATAAGGATTTGTTTTACCTTTGCTGTATTATTCACTTGGTGGAAATGGTTATCAACATTCTGATTATGTGGTTATATTCAAGTGTTAGTTTATTTTGCACATCATTTTTTTTCACAGTGCTACAATGTTTTCTGAAAACAATGTTTAGGAAAATGAGACTGCTGCTAAATTAATTTCATTGCTATAAGCAAATATTTTACTGAATTAAATTGATGCATCCAGTTTTTTTTGTTGTGATTAGCTGTGATTGGCCACAGCTAAGCACATGGTACAGATGGGCTGTTAGGGGCACTGTCTGTACCATGTGACCAATCACAGCTAGCAACACAATTGTACACGAAAGGAAGCCATCCATTGTTTCCAAGTGTTGTATGATCTGTTGTGCTTGGTCCCAGTGGGCTGGTACACTGATCAGTCATTGGCTGTGTCCGATGGACACAGCCAGTGACAGAATGTGTCATGGCCCTATCCAGGAGGACATAATATGATGTCCTCACGGATCAATGAAAGTCCCGCCCGACCGTCATTTTGCTATAGACTGGGCAGGAACTGGTTAAATATTAGAATATTTAAGGCAGGCTGCCTAGATGGTGGCTGCAGAGGACCCAGGCACAGATAGCTGAACAGCAGATCACTGCATGTAGTGTGTATTTTGAATTCAATCCAGCATAACTGGTAAGTGGAAATAGGGGTGGAGAGAAATGTAGGGAAAAGTTAAGCTCCACTTTAGGAAACGCCTTACAGAAGAACCTGTGTTGGCTTATGCAAACCTACAAAACCCAAACATTCTACATATGGATGCCATTTATGTTGGCTTAGGATGAGTCCTACATCAGGAGGATTGAGCCCTGTTGCTCACATCTTTCACAGTCTTAGCCCCGCTAAAAATAAATGATCCTATTATTGTTAGATTGAATTCACTCTGACCAAAGGTGAGACTTTGAAAGCTGCCTTATTAAAGCGGCGTTCCACCCAAAAATGGAAGTTCTGCTTTAAGTGAAGGTTACCCCCTGACATGCCACATTTGGCATGTCATATTTTGGGGGGGGGGGGCGGATACCCTCTTTTTAGGGGAATCCAGCTCCCACTTCCTCCTGGGGCTCCGTGGAGCGGGAAGGAAGTTCACCTCTCCCCCCTCCCATGTCACAGGTCCCAGAAGATTGCCCGGCCAATCACAGCGCTCAGCATGGCTCACGCATACGCAATGCGTGCCCAGCTGTGAAGGCACAGCCAGGCATCCACAGTCACAATGCTGGCTTTGAGGAGAGGAGGGGGGGAGGAGGGGGAGAGGAGCGGGGCTTAGTTTGCCCGCATTGCTGGACCGTGGGGCAGGTGAGTGTCTGATTATTAAAAGTCAGCAGCTACACTTTTTGTAGTTGCTGACTTTTATATGGGTGGATCTCGGCTTTAACGACTTAAGCCCCGGAAGGATTTGCCCCCTTAATGACCAGGCCATTTTTTGCAATATGGCACTGCGTCGCTTTAACTGACAATTGCGCGGGCGTGCGACTCTGTACCCAAACAAAATTGACATCCTTATTTCCCACAAATAGAGCTTTCTTTTGGTGGTATTTGATCACCTCTGCTTTTTTTATTTTTTGCGCTATAACCAAAAAAAGAGAGTCAATTTTGAAAAAAATTCTATATTTTTTACTTTTTGCTATAATAAATATAAAAAAATTTTTTAAAAATAATTTCTTCCTCAGTTTAGGCCGATATGTATTCTTCTACATATTTTTGGTAAAAAAAATTGCAATAAGCATATATTGATTGATATCCGCTGTCTCTGACCGTCTCCTGTATCAGGTCTGCAATCTCTGACCATCTCCTATAGTATGTCTGCAGTCTCTGACCATGTCCTGTACTATTTCCACAGTCTCCAACCATCTCCTGTATTAAGTCTGCAGTCTCTGACCATCTCCTGTAAAATGTCTGCAATCTCTGACCATCTTCAGTACCATGTTCACAGTCTCTGACCGTCTCCTGTACTATGGCCACAGTCTCTGTCCACCTCCTGTACTACGTCTGCAGTCTCTGACGTGATAATGTGATAATGACATTGTTGAAAAGGGGTAAAGGGGTGTAGCAGTAGTGACTTTAAAATTATGCCCCCTCTGAAAAAAGTTCTGCGGATGCCCATGCACCCGTAACCTGCAGGCTATATTTTGGTCTGTCACATTTCTCTCATATTTTGTTCTGTTCTACTTCTCTCACAACAGATTTTCTACAATCATGCACATAAATGTTACTCTAATTTGTTTGCCATGTGGTTCATTAAACTGCCAAACCTAAAATAATAACACGCAAAAACATTCTGTGTGTGTGTGTCTGTGTTAGATAAATATACTATATTTTATGTTGTCAAACAACAACTATTGTACGCTCAGATGCACTGAGAACAAACTTACTGTTGCAATCACCTTGTCGGTTCATTTCAATGCTGTCAAAATCAATTATGTGGAACCGTGAAGAAATCTGTTACTTTCACTGACCAGAAGTAACTGAACTGAACAATATCAGTGATTGATACAATAAAACCTTAAAGTTTCTCTGAAGTTTTCAAAATATCCAATAAAGATCTAAAATAATCTCTGTAGTGACCTTTGCTTCACTTGGTATTTAATTTAAAAAAGGAACAATAATGTGTCAATGGTGTGCACAACTAACTTAAGTAGTGAAATATTTCAGTTTATTTAATTTTATGCTGAAAGATATTACTAACTGAATACTGGTTTGCCTTCTGAATTTTCAGTGAGATGCCTTGAGTAGGCAGAAGTCACACAGTACTTCTTATACAGGAAAATAATAATAATTTAATCATTAGCATATCGAAACCAAATTTAGTATTGGTGCGGGTAGGTATCTTTGTGGGTTTTTTTCAGTTCAGAGTATAATTTAAAATCCTTAAGATCCCCACACTGTTCCTCCTCATGTGTAAGGTGTTCCCAACCTTCCCCAACCTGAAATATTAACACACAATCTAACCCCTAAAATGAGCATTTAGTCACTCCGTTAACACTTAACCTTTAAGCACAAAGTGTGTAAGGACTTAACCACTTCAATACAGGACACTCCCCCCCCTCCTACCCAAACAAAATGTTTATAATTTTTTCCCCACAAATAGAGCTTTCTTTTGGTGGTATTTGATCACTACTTGGGTTTTTATTATTTGCGCTACAAATAAAAAAAGATTTCTGTTACAAAACTTTGTAAATAAGTATGTTTTCTCCTTCACTGATGAGCACTGATATAGCTGCACTGATGGGCACTGATGAGGCCGTACTGATTGACACTGATGAGGTGGCACTGATGGGCACTGATGATGAGGCACTTGTATGCAGCACTGATTGGCACTGATAGGCAGCACTGATAAGCAGCACTGATGGGCACTGATAGGTGGCACTGATATGGAGCACTGGTGGGGACTGATAGGTGGCACTGATGGGCATTCATGGACAGCATTGATGGGCACTGATACGTGGCACTGATGGGCAATCATAGGTGGCACTGATGGGTGGCATTCCCCAACCTGAAATATTAACACACAATCTAACCCCTAAAATGAGCATTTAGTCACTCCGTTAACACTTAACCTTTAAGCACAAAGTGTGTAAGGACTTAACCACTTCAATACAGGACACTTCCCCCCCCCCTCCTACCCAAACAAAATGTTTATAATTTTTTCCCCACAAATAGAGCTTTCTTTTGGTGGTATTTGATCACTACTTGGGTTTTTATTATTTGCGCTACAAATAAAAAAAGATTTCTGTTACAAAACTTTGTAAATAAGTATGTTTTCTCCTTCACTGATGAGCACTGATATAGCTGCACTGATGGGCACTGATGAGGCCGTACTGATTGACACTGATGAGGTGGCACTGATGGGCACTGATGATGAGGCACTTGTATGCAGCACTGATTGGCACTGATAGGCAGCACTGATAAGCAGCACTGATGGGCACTGATAGGTGGCACTGATATGGAGCACTGGTGGGGACTGATAGGTGGCACTGATGGGCATTCATGGACAGCATTGATGGGCACTGATACGTGGCACTGATGGGCAATCATAGGTGGCACTGATGGGTGGCATTGATGGGCAGCACTGATAGATGACAGGCATCATTGATGGGCACAGAGTGCCATCCTAATGGGCACTGATTGGCACCCCTGGTGGGCTCACCTGGTGGTCTGAAGTCGGCATCCTCGATGGGTCTGTTCTGATAATCGATACGCTGATTATCAGCACAGACCCCAGTTTGCTCTCCTCTACTCGTGCCTGTCAGTGCAAGTGGAGGAAAAGCCAATACACAGCTCTTCAGCTGTGATTGGACACAGCTGATCACATGGTAAACAGCCTACGTTATAGGCTCTTTACCTAAATAGGAGATGCAGTATGTCAGACTGACACACCACACCACCGATATTCTGCTGGACATCATATGATGCCCAGTCAGGATAATGAAACCACTTTCCGGCCATCATTTTGCTATATGGCAGGCGGGAAGTGGTTAAAATACTATTGAAAATCGAAAAATGTATACATTTGCAGAAGAAAAAAAAACATGAGCGAGCTGTGTTAAAATCTGAAATCTTTATTACCCACATCATAACATTTTCATAATATATGTAAAAACACACTAAAACATGTGATCTTTCTCATAAGAGGGGTTCAGGTGTTCTATCTGAGTGACCTCTGATGCAGCCAAATCTGTTTGGACAGGCTCCAGTTTATGAGAGTTTGAGCAAGCATTTAGCATTGGTATAAAAATAAATATTAGTGTATTTTTTGGACAGTGAGGATGAAGGTGGAAATAGCATACAGGTTTGCACTACAGCTAAAAAGCATGCACGTTTAAAAGCAATTTCTACAAGCTTGAGCAGGATGTTAACATCATAGGAAAAAAATTGTGTCTTTTTTGGACAAAGCTGACAGAAATAGCACACAGGTTTCCACCACAGCTAGTCTGTTTGAACTACTTGCAATTTACGAAAGATTAAACAGGCATTTAGCATCAGAAGAAAAACAATTAAACTCAGGATGAAAAAGATACAACTTACCAACACAACTAACAAAATTGTGTGGGCAGTTTGCAAATTTTGTGGGTATAGAGCAGGCAGCCATTTTACATCTGGAAATTGTAAATTAGGGCCTTTGTTTTGAACACTGAATATGGAAACAGCATACATCTTTCCAACACATCCTTGAAGCATTCATTGTGAAAGTCACAATTTGTGAGAGACAGAGTTACCAGACTTGAATTTGCCTCAAAAAAATCGGAATCCTATTTTTATAGAACAAGAAATTACACATTTTACAGATTTTAGGCACACTTTTTAAAAACTGTTCAACATTTCTACTATTTGGGTGAAGAAGCAGATTGCACCTTACAATTATTATTATTATTATTATAGATTTTTTTTGTACACACAGCAGATAGAGAAATTACAATACTTGGCAGCACAGCTTTTATACCTTTTTTATGAAGAGGCCACTATCCCTGAGGAAGAGAGCATGCAGACTTAACTTCAATTAATTCAATTAGAAGGTTATTTTCGTGGAGATATGATATAAAAATTGTACCAATTTCAGACAGAGAATCTCATCCTTGTTATGAGGAGGCAGAATCCTATTTTATTGATACATAATCTAGAAATCATACCAATTTTCTGTAGAACATAAATAGTGCCCATCAGAAGCAATTCAAGAGGGAGAAAGCTTGCAGGCTCCATCTGTAAATACAAAACATACATGGGACAAAGGAGAGAAATTTTCTTATGAATTATCTGCACTAGGGATGAGCCGAACACCCCCGGGTTCGGTTCGAACCAGAACCTTCGAACGGACCGAAAGTTCGCGCGAATTTTCGAACCCTATACGTTATAATGGACGCGAACGTTCGAAATCAAAAGTGCTAATTACAACGGCCAATATGCATGTTAATGTCATAAAACAGGTTTGGGGACCCGGGTCCTGCCCCAGGGGACATATATCAATGCAAAAAGAACTTTTAAAAACTAACGTTTTTTCGGGAGCAGTCATTTTAATGATGCATAAAGTGAAAAAAAAAAAGTGAAATTTTCCTTTAAATATGGTACCTGGGGGGTGTCTAAAGTATGCCTGTGAAGTGGCATGTGTTTCCCGTGTTTAGAACTGTCCTTGCACAAAATGACATTTGTAAAGGAAAAAAAGAAGCCATTTAAAACCACTTGCGGCTTTAGGTTTGTTCTTAAGTAGAATCTGAACAGGTACATTATGAAGTGTAGCTCCATCCCAAAAAAATCTATTTTTAAGCTTTTTGGAGAACATAGGGAGGGGTTATCACCCCTGTAACATTTGCTGTCTTTGCACATCTGTTCAGAACATGTCACCTCACTTTCCGTCCCAATGACAAATGTTTTTGGAAAAGTGGGGTTTTAATTGAAACAAGGATTGGTGATAAAGTATCAGTAGAGAGGAGATACCTTTTTCCCAAATTAAATCTAACAGGATAGAATTTCCCTTCCTAGGGGTAGATTTCCTCTCACTTCCTGTTTTCTCTTTCCATTTGCAAGTAGGAGTCGTTTGTAAGTTGGATGTTTGAAAGTAGGGGCCTGGCGTATATACTCTGCAGAAATTTGCCCTATTAGATGTTGGTGTAGCCACAAGACTGGTGGGCACAGGAATGGGCCCTGCTATGAGTTAATAGATCAAGATTTGTAATTGCATGCACCTGTTGAACAGGGCAGAAAAATTGGGGGTGGTGGTGGTGGTGGACGGTGTTGCCACAAGACTGTAAGCTCTCACAGTTACTCTTGGTGGGCGCAGGAATGGGCCCTGCTGTGAGTTATTAGATCAAGATTTGTAATTGCAAGCACCTGATGAACAGGGCAGAAAAATTGGGCCTTTGGCGGTGGTGGTGGACGGTGTTGCCACAAGACTGTAAGCTCTCACAGTTACTCTTGGTGGGCGCAGGAATGGGCCCTGCTGTGAGTTATTAGATCAAGATTTGTAATTGCAAGCACCTGATGAACAGGGCAGAAAAATTGGGCCTTTGGCGGTGGTGGTGGACGGTGTTGCCACAAGACTGTAGGCCCTCACAGTTACTCTTGGTGGGCGCAGGAATGGGCCCTGTTGTGAGTTATTAGATCAAGATTTGTAATTGCAAGCACCTGATGAACAGGGCAGAAAAATTGGGCCTTTGGCGGTGGTGGTGGACGGTGTTGCCACAAGACTGCAGGCCCTCATAGTTACTCTTGGTGGGCGCAGGAATGGGCCCTGCTGTGAACTATTAGATCAAGATTTGTAATTACCCGCCCCTGTTAAACAGGGGCTGAAAAATTGTGCCTTAGGCACTGGTGCTGGTGCCACAACACTGCAACCCGGCCCTCACAGATACTGTACTTGGAGCACAGCAGTCACACGTGTTGCGAAGCATTTTTTTAAAAAATTGTAAGTACACGCCCCTGTTAAACAGGGGCTGAAAAATTGTGCCTTAGGCACTGGTGCTGGTGCCACAACACTGCAACCCGGCCCTCACAGATACTGTACTTGGAGCACAGCAGTCACACGTGTTGCGAAGCATTTTTTAAAAAAATTGTAAGTACCCGCCCCTGTTAAACAGGGGCTGAAAAATTGTGCCTTAGGCACTGGTGCTGGTGCCACAACACTGCAACCCGGCCCTCACAGATACTGTACTTGGAGCACAGCAGTCACACGTGTTGCGAAGCATTTTTTTAAAAAATTGTAAGTACCCGCCCCTGTTAAACAGGGGCTGAAAAATTGTGCCTTAGGCACTGGTGCTGGTGCCACAACACTGCAACACGGCCCTCACAGAGACTGTACTTGGAGCACAGCAGTCACACGTGTTGCGAAGCATTTTTTTAAAAAATTGTAAGTACACGCCCCTGTTAAACAGGGGCTGAAAAATTGTGCCTTAGGCACTGGTGTGGTGGCATGGATCATTGAGGAGGAGGAAGAGGATAGTCAGTGAACATAAGAGGACAGTCACTCAGCATCAGCATAGGCAGTCTTGAAGGGATGTGACATTAAAAATTATTCGGTTATATCCGCCTCAGGTGCCTGGTAGCTGGTGGTGATCCAAGACTGATTCATTTTGATGAATGTCAGTCGATCAACCGAGGCGGTGGACAGGCGCACCCTATGATCAGTCACAAATCCTCCAGCAGCACTGAATGTGCGTTCGGAAAGAACGCTGGAGGCAGGACAGGCCAGTAGCTCAATTGCATACTGTGCAAGCTCTGGCCAGTGATCCATCCTCAGGACCCAGTAAGCCAGAGGATTTTCGGTGGGAAAGGTGTCCAAGTCTGACCTTGCCCCAAGGTATTCCTGCACCATGTATATCAGACGCTGGCGATGGTTGCTGGAACCGATCATACCTTGGGGCTGCGGACTAAAAAATTGTCTGAACGCATCGGTCAGACGTCCACCTTCCCCACCGCTCCTTCTGCTACTGACCGAAGCCTCAGCAACTCGTCGCCCAGGACCAGGAGTTTGTAGCCTCCCAGTTTCTGGGAACGCGTTGCACAGACCTTTCTGCAAGGCCTCCCTGAGATGTCTCATCCTCTGCTCCCTCTGCGACGGCAAGATAAGGTCCGCAACCTTACCCTTGTACCGCGGATCAAGGAGAGTGGCCAGCCAGTAATGGTCCCTCTCCTTGATCCGAAGAACACGAGGATCCTTCCGCAGGCTTTGCAGGATCAGGGAGGCCATGCAGCGTAGGTTAGCTGAGGCATTCGGTCCGGAGTCTTCTGGGTCACTGAGGATGACATGATCGCCAGCCACCTCCTCCCAGCCACGTACAAGTCCACTGGTTTGTTGGGACTGTACATCATCCCTAAAAGACTGCTGCTGCTGATGCTGAGTGCCAGGCTCCACCTCCATGCTCACACAATCCTCCTCCTCCTCCTCCTCCTCCTCCTCATCCTCTTCCTGTGTGATGGGTGGGACAGAAGGAACACTGTCCGGATAAAGGGGGCCTTGAGAGGCAAGGAAGTCCTCCTCTTCCTGCCTCTGTTCTGCCTCAAGTGCCCTGTCCATTATCCCACGCAGCGTATGCTCCAACAGGTGGACAAGAGGGACAGTGTCACTGATGCATGCACTGTCACTGCTCACCATCCTCGTGGCCTCCTCAAATGGTGAGAGGACAGTGCATGCATCCCTGATCATGCTCCACTGACGTGGGGAAAAAAAACCAAGCTCCCCTGACCCTGTCCTGGTGCCGTAGTCGCAAAGGTACTCATTGATGGCCCTCTGCTGCGTGTGCAGTCGCTGCAGCATGGCCAACGTTGAGTTCCACCTGGTGGGCATGTCACATATTAGGCGGTTCTTGGGCAGGTTCAGCTCCTTTTGCAGCTCAGTCAGCCGAGCACTGGCATTATAAGATCGGCGGAAATGCACACAGACTTTCCTGGCCTGCCTCAGGACATCCTGTAAGCCTGGGAACCTGCCCAAGAACCGCTGCACCACCAGGTTGAGGACGTGAGCCATGCAGGGCACATGGGTGAGCTGCCCCTGTCGCAGGGCGGAGAGGAGGTTGGTGCCATTGTCAGAAACGACCATTCCTGGCTTAAGCTGACGTGGCGTCAACCACCTCTCGGCCTGCCCCTGCAGAGCTGCCAGAACCTCTGGCCCAGTGTGGCTCCTGTCCCCCAAACACACCAGCGCAAGCACGGCATGGCATCTTTTTGCCTGCGTACTTGCGTAGCCCCTTGTACGCCTACGGAGCACCGCTGGTTCCAAGGACAGAGCACTGGAGGAAGAAGAAGAGGAGGGGGTGGAGGAGAGAGGTGTGTCACAACCAGTAGCAGTAGTCGCGTTTTGGAGGCGTGGTGGCGGAACAACCTCCAACACTACTGCACCTTGTCCTGCATCCCTCCCAGCTGCCAATAGAGTGACCCAATGGGCCGTGAAAGAAAGGTACCGTCCCTGTCCATGCCTGCTGGACCATGAGTCAGCGGTAATATGCACCTTACCGCTGACCGCCCTGTCCAGCGAGGCATGGACATTGCCCTCCACATGCCGGTAGAGAGACGGAATCGCCTTCCGCGAGAAAAAGTGGCGTTTGGGAACCTGCCACTGAGGAACCGCACATTGAACAAACTCACGGAAGGGGGCCGAGTCTACCAACTGAAAAGGCAGCAGTTGAAGTGCTAGCAATTTAGCAAGGCTAGCATTCAACCGCTGGGCATGTGGATGGCTGGGAGTGTACTTCTTTCTACGGTCCAGCAGCTGGGGCAGGGAAATTTGCCTGCTGCAATCGGACGTCGGTGTACTGCAAGTACTTGGTTGTGACACACCGAATTCTACACCTTCAGTCCTCTCAGAGCAGCTTTCAGAGAGGACTGAAGGTGTAGTGGGGATGGAGATCCCAGCTGAGGAGGAGCAAGGAGAGGTCCGCTTAGTTCTTTGGTGTGGGTCTTTTATGTGTGCCTGCCAACGAGCTGCATGGCAGGTCGCCATATGTCTGGTCATGCTTGTCGTGCCCAAGCGGCTGATGTTTTGGCCACGCGAGATACGCTTGAGACAAATATTGCAAATAGCAGTGGTGCGATCTGCTGCACTCGTCTCAAAAAAGGCCCACACCAAAGAACTTTTCTGATAACGTGCAGAGGCAGCGCCCTGCACAGGCGGAGCTCTGCGGTGTTGTACAGTTGCTGTGCTGGCCTCTACCTGGCCTCCAGGGGGCATCCTGCCTCGTTGGACATGTGACGCCGCATCCTCCTCCTCCTCGTCCTCCTCCTCATCCTCTCTCCCTTGAGGCACCCACGTGGAGTCAGTGACCTCATCATCCCTTCCCTCTTCACCACTAGAGCAAACCTGGCAGTAAGCTGCAGCTGGTGGAACAGTACTGCCAGATTCCTCAAGCTGGGTATCGTCATCCGAGCCTTCGAATCGTTGGGCATCCTCCTGGAGCATGTACCCAACACTGTGCTCAAAGAGTTCGGGGGACTCCTCAGGAGGACATGGTGGGTCTAGGGAAGGGGTGGCTGATGATGCTCTGTCAGTACCCTGAGCCTGGGTGAGAGAGGATGAGGAGGATGAGGAGGGCTTGGTCATCCATTCTACCAAGCCTTCAGCATGATGCGGCTCCACATGTCCAGCTGCCGAAAACAAAGACGCGCGTGTCCCATGGCCACGTGCTGATGACGATGCACGACCACGTCCACGTCCACGGCCACGTCCACTAGAAACAGAGCCTGCCTGCCCTGTGTTCTTGGCTCTGCACGCTCTGCCTCCCGTTGGCGGTCTTCCAGCCATTGTAGTCGGTAGTCCTGTGGGTGCTGCTGAGAAGAAAATATAGGAGCTCTGTGTGATGCCACTAACACACTAGAAGTCCTATGGGTGCTTCTGCAAAGAAAATAGAGGAGCTCTGTGTGATGCCACTAACACACTAGAAGTCCTGTGGGTGCTGCTGAGAAGAATATATAGGAGCTCTGTGTGATGCCACTAACACACTAGAAGTCCTATGGGTGCTTCTGCAAAGAAAATAGAGGAGCTCTGTGTGATGCCACTAACACACTAGAAGTCCTGTGGGTGCTTATGCAAAGAAAATAGAGGAGCTCTGTGTGATGCCACTAACACACTAGAAGTCCTGTGGGTGCTTCTGCAAAGAAAATAGAGGAGCTCTGTGTGATGCCACTAACACACTAGAAGTCCTGTGGGTGCTTCTGCAAAGAAAATAGAGGAGCTCTGTGTGATGCCACTAACACACTAGAAGTCCTGTGGGTGCTTCTGCAAAGAAAATAGAGGAGCTCTGTGTGATGCCACTAACACACTAGAAGTCCTGTGGATGCTTCTGCAAAAAAAATAGAGGAGCTCTGTGTGATGCCACTAACACACTAGAAGTCCTGTGGGTGCTTATGCAAAGAAAATAGAGGAGCTCTGTGTGATGCCACTAACACACTAGAAGTCCTGTGGGTGCTTATGCAAAGAAAATAGAGGAGCTCTGTGTGATGCCACTAACACACTAGAAGTCCTGTGGGTGCTTCTGCAAAGAAAATAGAGGAGCTCTGTGTGATGCCACTAACACACTAGAAGTCCTGTGGGTGCTTCTGCAAAGAAAATAGAGGAGCTCTGTGTGATGCCACTAACACACTAGAAGTCCTGTGGGTGCTTATGCAAAGAAAATAGAGGAGCTCTGTGTGATGCCACTAACACACTAGAAGTCCTGTGGGTGCTGCTGAGAAGAATATATAGGAGCTCTGTGTGATGCCACTAACACACTAGAAGTCCTATGGGTGCTTCTGCAAAGAAAATAGAGGAGCTCTGTGTGATGCCACTAACACACTAGAAGTCCTGTGGGTGCTTCTGCAAAGAAAATAGAGGAGCTCTGTGTGATGCCACTAACACACTAGAAGTCCTGTGGGTGCTGCTGAGAAGAATATATAGGAGCTCTGTGTGATGCCACTAACACACTAGAAGTCCTATGGGTGCTTCTGCAAAGAAAATAGAGGAGCTCTGTGTGATGCCACTAACACACTAGAAGTCCTGTGGGTGCTTATGCAAAGAAAATAGAGGAGCTCTGTGTGATGCCACTAACACACTAGAAGTCCTGTGGGTGCTTCTGCAAAGAAAATAGAGGAGCTCTGTGTGATGCCACTAACACACTAGAAGTCCTGTGGGTGCTTCTGCAAAGAAAATAGAGGAGCTCTGTGTGATGCCACTAACACACTAGAAGTCCTGTGGGTGCTTCTGCAAAGAAAATAGAGGAGCTCTGTGTGATGCCACTAACACACTAGAAGTCCTGTGGATGCTTCTGCAAAAAAAATAGAGGAGCTCTGTGTGATGCCAATAACACACTAGAAGTCCTGTGGGTGCTTATGCAAAGAAAATAGAGGAGCTCTGTGTGATGCCACTAACACACTAGAAGTCCTGTGGGTGCTTATGCAAAGAAAATAGAGGAGCTCTGTGTGATGCCACTAACACACTAGAAGTCCTGTGGGTGCTTCTGCAAAGAAAATAGAGGAGCTCTGTGTGATGCCACTAACACACTAGAAGTCCTGTGGGTGCTTCTGCAAAGAAAATAGAGGAGCTCTGTGTGATGCCACTAACACACTAGAAGTCCTGTGGGTGCTTATGCAGAGAAAATAGAGGAGCTCTGTGTGATGCCACTAACACACTAGAAGTCCTGTGGGTGCTGCTGAGAAGAATATATAGGAGCTCTGTGTGATGCCACTAACACACTAGAAGTCCTATGGGTGCTTCTGCAAAGAAAATAGAGGAGCTCTGTGTGATGCCACTAACACACTAGAAGTCCTGTGGGTGCTTCTGCAAAGAAAATAGAGGAGCTCTGTGTGATGCCACTAACACACTAGAAGTCCTGTGGGTGCTGCTGAGAAGAATATATAGGAGCTCTGTGTGATGCCACTAACACACTAGAAGTCCTATGGGTGCTTCTGCAAAGAAAATAGAGGAGCTCTGTGTGATGGGACTAACACACTTCAAGTCCTATAGGTGCTTCTGGGAAGAAAATAAAGGTCTGTGTGATGGGACTAACACACTTCAAGTCCTATAGTTGCTTCTGGGAACAAAATATAGCTCTGTGTGTGTGATGGGACTAACACACTTCAAGTCCTATAGGTGCTTCTGGGAACAAAATATAGCTCTGTGTGTGTGATGGGACTAACACACTTCAAGTCCTATAGGTGCTTCTGGGAACAAAATATAGCTCTGTGTGTGTGATGGGACTAACACACTTCAAGTCCTATAGGTGCTTCTGGGAAGAAAATATAGCTCTGTGTGTGTAATGGGACTAACACACTTCAAGTCCTATAGGTGCTTCTGGGAACAAAATATAGCTCTGTGTGTGTGATGGGACTAACACACTTCAAGTCCTATAGGTGCTTCTGGGAACAAAATATAGCTCTGTGTGTGTGATGGGACTAACACACTTCAAGTCCTATAGGTGCTTCTGGGAACAAAATATAGCTCTGTGTGTGTGATGGGACTAACACACTTCAAGTCCTATAGGTTCTTCTGGGAACAAAATATAGCTCTGTGTGTGTGATGGGACTAACACACTTCAAGTCCTATAGGTGCCTCTGGGAACAAAATATAGCTCTGTGTGTGTGATGGGACTAACACACTTCAAGTCCTATAGGTGCTTCTGGGAACAAAATATAGCTCTGTGTGTGTGATGGGACTAACACACTTCAAGTCCTATAGGTTCTTCTGGGAACAAAATATAGCTCTGTGTGTGTGATGGGACTAACACACTTCAAGTCCTATAGGTGCTTCTGGGAACAAAATATAGCTCTGTGTGTGTGATGGGACTAACACACTTCAAGTCCTATAGGTGCTTCTGGGAAGAAAATATAGCTCTGTGTGTGTGATGGGACTAACACACTTCAAGTCCTATAGGTTCTTCTGGGAACAAAATATAGCTCTGTGTGTGTGATGGGACTAACACACTTCAAGTCCTATAGGTGCTTCTGGGAACAAAATATAGCTCTGTGTGTGTGATGGGACTAACACACTTCAAGTCCTATAGGTGCTTCTGGGAACAAAATATAGCTCTGTGTGTGTGATGGGACTAACACACTTCAAGTCCTATAGGTTCTTCTGGGAACAAAATATAGCTCTGTGTGTGTGATGGGACTAACACACTTCAAGTCCTATAGGTGCTTCTGGGAACAAAATATAGCTCTGTGTGTGTGATGGGACTAACACACTTCAAGTCCTATAGGTGCTTCTGGGAACAAAATATAGCTCTGTGTGTGTGATGGGACTAACACACTTCAAGTCCTATAGGTGCTTCTGGGAAGAAAATATAGCTCTGTGTGTGTAATGGGACTAACACACTTCAAGTCCTATAGGTGCCTCTGGGAACAAAATATAGCTCTGTGTGTGTGATGGGACTAACACACTTCAAGTCCTATAGGTGCTTCTGGGAAGAAAATATAGCTCTGTGTGTGTGATGGGACTAACACACTTCAAGTCCTATAGGTTCTTCTGGGAACAAAATATAGCTCTGTGTGTGTGATGGGACTAACACACTTCAAGTCCTATAGGTGCTTCTGGGAACAAAATATAGCTCTGTGTGTGTGATGGGACTAACACACTTCAAGTCCTATAGGTGCTTCTGGGAACAAAATATAGCTCTGTGTGTGTGATGGGACTAACACACTTCAAGTCCTATAGGTGCTTCTGGGAACAAAATATAGCTCTGTGTGTGTGATGGGACTAACACACTTCAAGTCCTATAGGTGCTTCTGGGAAGAAAATATAGCTCTGTGTGTGTAATGGGACTAACACACTTCAAGTCCTATAGGTGCCTCTGGGAACAAAATATAGCTCTGTGTGTGTGATGGGACTAACACACTTCAAGTCCTATAGGTGCTTCTGGGAAGAAAATATAGCTCTGTGTGTGTGATGGGACTAACACACTTCAAGTCCTATAGGTGCTTCTGGGAAGAAAATATAGCTCTGTGTGTGTGATGGGACTAACACACTTCAAGTCCTATAGGTGCTTCTGGGAACAAAATATAGCTCTGTGTGTGTGATGGGACTAACACACTTCAAGTCCTATAGGTGCTTCTGGGAACAAAATATAGCTCTGTGTGTGTGATGGGACTAACACACTTCAAGTCCTATAGGTGCTTCTGGGAACAAAATATAGCTCTGTGTGTGTGATGGGACTAACACACTTCAAGTCCTATAGGTGCTTCTGGGAACAAAATATAGCTCTGTGTGTGTGATGGGACTAACACACTACAAGTCCTATAGGTGCTTCTGGGAACAAAATATAGGAGCTCTGCCTGCCTGCCACGAACACACTACAAGTCCTATAGGTGCTTCTGGGAACAAAATATAGGAGCTCTGCCTGCCTGCCACGAACACACTACAAGTCCTATAGGTGCTTCTGGTAACAAAATATAGGAGCTCTGCCTGCCTGCCACGAACACACTACAAGTCCTATAGGTGCTTCTGGTAACAAAATATAGGAGCTCTGCCTGCCTGCCACGAACACACTACAAGTCCTATAGGTGCTTCTGGTAACAAAATATAGGAGCTCTGCCTGCCTGCCACGAACACACTACAAGTCCTATAGGTGCTTCTGGTAACAAAATATAGGAGCTCTGCCTGCCTGCCACGAACACACTACAAGCCCCTCTTTCTCAATCAATCTTTGTAACTGAATCTATCTAACTCAATTTCTGTAAGTGAATCTCTCTACCTAACTAAATCGAGCAGAGTGTCACAGAATCAGCCTGCTCAATCTGCGCCGGAACAGCATGTGACCGGCGCAGACGGCGTGGCGGCCTTTTATAGGGGGGGGGGCGTGTACTACAGCCCCTGAGCTGTAATTGGCTACAGGCGTCCTGCCTGTAGCCAATTATGGCTCTTCGAGTTTCCGGGGCTGTGATTGGCCAAGCATGCGGGGTCACAGTGCATGCTTGGCCAATCATCAGCCAGCAATGCACTGCGCCGGCCGCGCCGGCCGCAATGCATTGCGGGGCCGCGCGCAACACACGAACGTGATGCGAGCGGCCAAAATAGTTCTGGGCTCGCCGAGCGAGCGAACGCCCGGTGCTCGATGCGAACGTGGGTTCGCATCGAGCACCGGGCCCATCCCTAATCTGCACACACTTTAAAGCGGTGTTTCAGCTTAAAAAAAAAAAATTTAAAGTCAGCAGCTAAAAAAAAAGTCGCTGCTGACTTTTAATAAGTACACTTACCCTCCCAGGGCGCCCGCGATGCCCTGGGAGGGTAAGTTGTCCCTCGGTGTTCCTGATCCAGCGCCGCCATCCTCAGTAAGGGAAACGGCTTCGCGCAGCCTACTGCGCATGCGCGAGTCGGCGCGCGGCCTACTGCGCATGCGCGAGTGGGATTTGTGAATGGGGAACGCAATGTGTTGTGGGACACAGTTCCCATAACACACTGCGCCCCATTCACTAGAAGACGGAAGGAGAGAAGATCACCGCGGCGCTGGAGGAGGCAGATTAGGACAATCTGCCTAGCAACAGCCATTTCTGGTAAGTAAAAATTAATATATATATATTTTTTTCATTTGAAACTGTTACTAACATTTTTAAAAGTTTTTGTTTTCAGGGTGTCCCACCACTTTAAAGCATGTTTAGAGAGAGGTAAACAGTGAAAATGGATGCTTTTCATGTAAGGTATTATTGTTAGGCCACACTATTTTAACTCCCAAAAACCCCTTTCTTATTTTGGCTTTTGGAATGGAGGTGCACGTTTTATAAATGAGATGCAATCAATCAGTGATCACCCTTCTCACTAATTATACAATCAAACTGCATAGTGTATGGCCATCTTTATACAAGTATATAGAAGGGAGTGGACAGCTGTCAAACCTCGTTCACATCTCTGCATAGCGGGAACTCGCATTCCCACATGCATTTCTTTATTTCTTTTTAGCGAGGGGTGTTTTGGAGCATTTTTACTCATCACACAGAGGGCAGCCCTCCCACCTGAATGGGCTGCCCTACACACAGCAATCGCCCCAAAGAAGCTTCAGAACTTTTTTTTGGAGTGGAGCTTGGTGCGTTTTTTACTGTGATTTTTGGTGCAGCGCATTTCTGAAATGTAAGGAAACACACAGATGTGAATGCCGCCTCATTGTTCTTGTAGTAACACACCAATTTCACTTTTGGGCCCCATTCACATCTAGCATAGTGTTTTGTGTCTAGTTTTTCCTGTGACACGCATAGGGCAGCCCGTTGATTTAAATGGGCTGTGCTATATGTGACTTATAGGACATTTTGGTGTTTTGTGGGTTGTGTGTTTTTTACTGTGCGTTTTAAAGCATTTGCCACTCGTTTTTTCACATGGCAAAATGTGTGTTTGTTTCTGTGTTTGGTGTGTGGTTAACAATTAAAGGAACTGAAAGCGCAACTAGTAATTTTAGGTGTATAAAGGTGGTCATACACTATACAATCTGATTGTACAATCTCCTAGATTTACTAAATTTATATAATGGGAGGAAACACCTTTCTAGCAAATCACTCTGTGACGGACCTCGTACCCAAGATGTCCGCTGTAACTGCTTCCTCTGTCCGGTACCACACAATCCAAGACCCCCTTAGCTTACCCAGTCACCAGACAACACCAGTGTAGGCTACATCAGGAATGAATCTTTATTTGACATGTCACACTTATATACAGTTGACAGATGACTCAAGCCTAACCTAATTAGCATGAGCTAATTATCTTAATCAACACTGGGCTCCATCATTCAATTGCAGGGTTAATTAGCACACACAACAATAGGTGAAACACTTCTACAAGCCAGACTATACTCAATTATATAACACAGGTGGCTGGAGTTCATGAGTCATGACATTAGCGTCTCTTGCTAATATGCCAAATACACATACAGATTCTATGTGTATTGGGGGGGCAGCATGGACCTGAATCCAAGTATCACCAGCTCAGGGGTCCCAGGCTTGCAGCTCAAAGAGCACTGTTCCCCCAAATGCCAGGGCCCATAGTCGCAAGGCAGCAGGCTCGCACTCAGTCCCCTCCAACAGCCCGTGTCCCGGCTAGGTCCGTCACATTTCTCCCCTTTCGGCAGGAGACTAACACAGGAGGAGACCCCAGACGGGTTGACTCCGAAGTTAGTCAGTGGTTCCAGTGCTCTAATGCCTGTACCCACACAGTACCCCAAACAAATTGTTCCAAACAGAGCACGACTCACCCAGCCAACTTCTGCCTCTCTCATAGAACATATCCGCCGCTGGGGGAGAGGCCTGGACTGGCCCTTCCCCCTGGAGTCTTTTCAGCCGCTGGAGAGAAGACAGGGTGACTGGGCTCACTCCATCCTGCTGTTGGGGATCTGGGCCGACCGCCCAGCATCCCTGGGTTATACTGGTGGAGACTGCATTCCCATCCACCTTTACAGGGAATCTGTCCTGTTTTAGTTGCGGGCAGAGGCCAGCAGCGCTCTGTTCCGTTGCCAGCAGTTCAGCTGGGTGTAGGAGCTTCCCTACATCATCTCCTCCAGCTAACTGTTGGGGAGAGAGGCCGACTGCCCCAGCTCCCTGGAACTCCGCAGCTGTTGCTGGTGCTGGACAGAGGTGGGTAGCACTCTGCCCTGTTGCCAGCACTTCTGCTGGGGACTCCACATCCTCCGCTCTGGTTAACCGTTGGGGCAGGAGGCTGGCTTCCTCCACTCCCAAATTGTGTAGCTGCCATTGGGAAGGGGAGCCGGCTGCTTCCTTTTCCATTCCCTCATCTGGCCGCTGGGATGACATGTCTGTGGTATTGTCTCCCAGGTGCACGGATCTTTGCTGGGGAGGAAAGACCGCTTTCTCCACCCTGGCCGACTGTTGAGGAGGGACAACAACCACCTCCTCTCTCTTCTCCCCCTGTATCTGCTGCTGGGAAGTGATTGCCACCTTCTCACCCTGAGCCTCCATAACTGCCACCGGTGTGGGGCAGAGGTCTTGGACCCTCTGTCCGGGGACCTGCGCTTCAGCTGGGGAAGTTCCTTGTAACTCCACGGATACTGCTGTTGGTGCTGGGCAGAGCTCAGTGAAGTTTGGCCCTAATACCAGCTCTTCTGATGGAGGCTCATCAGGTTGTTTTTCCTCAGCAGAAAAGTCTATTAAATCCCCATGCTCTACAACTGATGGCTGGGGATAGAGGTTCACCATCTGTCCGTGGAACCTAGAAGATGCCATCGGTGCTGGGCAGAGGTTAGCAGAGCTTTGCCCTGTTGTCAGCACTTCAGCTTTGGGGATGGCAATCTCCAGATTTTCCACTGCCGATTCTCTGGCATGCTGCTGGACAGGCACATTCCTCCATCCAACCTCATCTTGTGCAGTAACAGGTTTGTCAAGGTCAGTCAGCACTTGCTGCATCCGCCATAAGACCTCCGCGTCCATAGCTGCGGGGGCAGGTGGGCAAAGCACTCTGTTACTATGCCACATTGCTGACTCTTCAGCCAGGATTTCAGAGCTGTCTGCCGGTATTTCCTGATAGTCCCAGGCAAAGGGAACCCCACCCTGCTGCTGAGCAGAGTCTAGCAGCTGTATGTAGGCAATCTCCAGCTCCCATTCCTGAGCGGCCAGGAACTCCAAATCTTCCTGTGCCCAGAGCACTTCCGAGACGTTCAATCTTTGCTCTCTGTACTCCATTATTTCCTCCAAACGCCACTCCAGATTACTCCCAAAGTCGGGGTCCTCGGACAGCCTCCAGTACAACAATCCCAGGCCATTATAATCAAAGCCTTCCGTGGGCCTGTCATCCGCTGTCCACGGGCACACTTGGGCTACATACCACCGGAGGGCTCTGTAGCTCTCGTCCAAACGCATTTCTGCCCGGATCAGCCTGCTTAACTCCGCTGTCCACTCCTGCTTCGGTTGTTCCCCCAATAACAACATTCGTACTTCATACTGCGACCAGTACCTTACATGGATGGAGGGGAGAACTTTTCCCTGGTGTCGCTGCTCACAGGCTAGCGCTTCTTTCCAGAGTTGTAGGCGAACAGAATCATACCATCCCAGCAGGACCTGCACCGATACTGGTCCTCTGTGCTGTATCCGCATCTCTCGCAACCTCCTTCCGAATTCCTCTTCCATGATGACGTATCTGTACCTCTGCTATGCGGGCCTTGGATCCAGGTGATGGTTTGGATGTGTTCACGACAAGGAAGCACGATCCCACCGCTGCCAGCCAATTGTGACGGACCTCGTACCCAAGATGTCCGCCGTAACTGCTTCCTCTGTCCGGTACCACACAATCCAAGACCCCCTTAGCTTACCCAGTCACCAGACAACACCAGTGTAGGCTACATCAGGAATGAATCTTTATTTGACATGTCACACTTAAATACAGTTGACAGATGACTCAAGCCTAACCTAATTAGCATGAGCTAATTATCTTAATCAACACTGGGCTCCATCATTCAATTGCAGGGTTAATTAGCACACACAACAATAGGTGAAACACTTCTACAAGCCAGACTATACTCAATTATATAACACAGGTGGCTGGAGTTCATGAGTCATGACATTAGCGTCTCTTGCTAATATGCCAAATACACATACAGATTCTATGTGTATTGGGGGGGCAGCATGGACCTGAATCCAAGTATCACCAGCTCAGGGGTCCCAGGCTTGCAGCTCAAAGAGCACTGTTCCCCCAAATGCCAGGGCCCATAGTCGCAAGGCAGCAGGCTCGCACTCAGTCCCCTCCAACAGCCCGTGTCCCGGCTAGGTCCGTCACACACTCTATATCCAATCAGGCACGCCCTTGCACTACACAATTGATGGCAGATCTAAAGGAGATTATTACCAGCAAGCATCCACAGTGGCCAAGCTCTTAGTGGATAAGTTCTTTATGCACTATGGCCTGCCCCAATTTTTCCACTTTGATCAAAGGAGAGATTTCAAGGGCAGCCTCATCAAGAGACCTTTAAACCAGTTAGGCATTAAGAAGTCCAGAACCACCCCATACCATTCTCATGGGGATCCTCAGCCAGAGAGATTCAACCGAACCCTCTTGGATATGCTTGGGACTCTGACTTCAGAACAAAAGCAGCACTGGAGTAAGCATTAAGCCACTATTGTGCACGCTTATAACAGCACCGCAAATGATGCCACATGGTACTCTCCCTATCGTCTAATGTTCGGATGGAAGGCCTGGCTGCCAGTAGACTTGGCCTTTGGAACAACCTCGGGCCATACCTCAGCAACCTCTCACAGAGGTTATGTGGACTGCTTACGAAAAAGTCTGAAGACCACCTATGACAAGGCCCAAGCTGCCTCAAATGCCCAAGGACAAAGGAACAAAAGAAACTTTGACCTCAAGGTGCGGGTGCGGGTGCAGGACTTACAACCGGGTGACAAGGTACTGCTGAGAAAGTTGGCTGATCGCTGGAAGTCGCAGCCCTATGTCATTTGCAAACATTTGCCAGGACTCCCAGTGTATCAAATCCTGCCAAAAGGGAGCACAGGCCCGCTGAAGACTTGACACCGCAACCATCTATTGCCATTGTCAGAAGCAGTTTGTTTGCCACTACAGCCAGATTCACAGTCCACACCCACGGCCTCTCTGAGATCCCGACCTGTAACTAGATCCCCTTAAGCCCCATACACACGCGCGGATTATCCGAGGACCAGGTTGGTCGGATCCTGTCCGTCGTACTTTGTCCGATGTTGGTGTTGCGTACACACGGTCGGACAACGTTGTCGGAATATCCGGTCTGCAAGAACGTCGTGACGTAAGTCGTCTTCCACGAGACTAGAAAAGGGAAGTTCAGCACCACGTCAGGCACCCGTTGGGCTCCTTCTGCTGATCCCGTGTTTATCGCGAGTTAGTCGAAGTTTGGTGACTTAAGATTCGCACTTCTCAGTTTTGTGACTCAGATCGTTACTGCTCTTCAGTTTGTGCTTGTCGTGCGTATCTGTTTATTAGTGCGTGTAGTCAGTTCACATTTGTTGGTCATTGCGGCCTATATCTTGATATAGGACGCTTTGATTTTCACTGCTTATTGTCTGCTCGTTTCTGGTATTCATTTCGTTCTTTCAGGCCTTGCTGTTTATCGGTGCTTTCTGTTTGTCCGTTCTGACCAGCCGACCTTTTGTGAGCTTGTGAGCGATGTTTCCCGTGCGTACTCGTCGCCGAGTTCGTGCTGTACGCGGAATTGGTGTCGGGCTTTTAGCTTTGAGCCAATACCCGTCCATGAACAGAGTGACGAGGAGGATGTGGACCAAGAATTGGTTGCTTCAGCGTGATCAGTTCTCGCACATGCCTTTGCTTCGTGATATCCGGGAGAATAATCCTGATGATTTCAGGAACTTTCTCCGGATGACGGACCCCGATTTTCACCGTCTTTTGGCTTTGCTGACCCCTTTTATCAGCCGGCAGGATACCTGCATGAGACAAGCCATTACTCCGGAGCAGAGGCTTGTTGCCACGTTGAGGTACTTGGAGACAGGGAGAAGTCTTCAGGATTTGAAGTTCTCTTCAGGTATCTCTCCCCAGGCCCTGGGAATCATTATTCCAGAGACCTGTTCTGCCATCATCGAGGTCCTGCAGGAGGACTATATTAAGGTAACATTTCTCCTTTACTATTCCCTTCTATGTATGCTCTGTTTGCTAATGACTTGTATTTTTGACCTCCTTCCAGAATTACCATGATTGCAATATGTTCTAATATGCTGTGCCCCTTTTCTCCTTCATGCATTTTTCCCTTCACTTACCTCACCAGCATGCTCTTCTGCCCCAATAGACACCTATGGCCTAGTCACTTAAGCAATGTCTTTTGTCTGCTGCATAGTATTGTTTGCCCCCAAACACCCCCTAAAATATGCACAAATGTTTGCTGTGTGGTTTACTTCATGTAGAGCCCCTTTTTTTTTGTGGGGGGGGGGGGGCAAACTCATTAGGAACCCCCTCCCCCAACTGCTCTGTCAGATGGTACCAATCCTCTATCTGCTGGCTTTCCCAAGGTCAATACACACTATATACCTACCTCTTTATAGTGGGCATCTTTAGGGATGAATTCTGCAAAGCATGTAGTGCAAGGGGCTGCCTCCATACTTTCCATTTCCTCTTTTTTTGTGTTCTTTCCCTCCTATTAGCTTGCTTGGTAATTTCAGAATGTCACAATGTGCTTTCCTTTTTTTTTTTTTGGGGGGGGGGGGGTTTGAAATGTTATTTTAGCTTTCCTGGGGGCTGCCAATAGTGTTAAGTAAGGAGGGTCTGGCCAAACTAGCACACATTATTGAGCCATTTGCCAATCAATGAAGTGCAGAGGGTTACCTGTCCAACCCCCCCCCCCCCCAAAAGCCCTAGTTATTGGCCATGGCCCAACAGAAGTGGGGGGATTGATGGGGGGGGGATTAATCTGTGAAGGGGAGCCTCTACTTTTCTGTGCAAATACTTTCCAGCCTCAAATTTTAAAGAATGCTCTTGTTCCAAGATGTTGATTGTCTAATCTGCTTGCAATGTTTATGTGCAAAGTGACTAATTTTTTTTTCTTGTTTCACTCCACAGTTCCCTTCCACGCCACAGGAATGGCAGACTGTGGCCTCCCACTTTGCCAGCCGTTGGGACTTTCCTAACTGCGGAGGGGCAATTGATGGGAAACACGTCCGCATCGTCCCACCGCCCAACTCGGGGTCCTACTATTATAATTATAAGGGGTTTAATAGTGTAGTGATGTTGGCGGTGGTGTCGGCGACGTACGAGTTTATGTATGTGGACGTGGGGATGAACGGCCGGATCTCGGATGGTGGTGCCATTGCGCACACGGAGTTCTACTGGCGTCTCCAAAGTGGCAGTCTGTGCTTGCCACCTCCAGAGGAGAATGCTGAAGGACTCCCCTTCGTCTTTGTCGCAGATGAAGCGTTTGCGTTGACTCCCCATCTGATGAGGCCGTTCCCGATGAGGACCCTCACCCCAGACCAGAGGGTCTTCAACTACAGGCTGTCCAGAGCCCGAAGAGTTGTGGAGAACACTTTTGGCATCCTGGCCAGCCGCTTCCGCCTGATCTTGACGGCTATTAACTTGGCGGAATACAAACTGAACCACATAGTTCTTGCCTGTTGCATATTGCACAACTTCCTCAAAAGACATAACAGGAACTATGTGGTGCCCGTTGGCCCAGATGTGGAGGGCCCTCCAAATGCTGACCTCACAGCCCTTCAAGTGGCACGTCCAGGCTTGCCCCCTCTAAATGCCCGCGTGGTCCGCAAGCAATATATGGACTACTTTGTGGGTAGGGGGGCCATTGCTCTGCCTGACGATGTGTGAGAGGCATTTTTAAATAAATATTTTTTTTCAAACAACCTATGATTTCTTGTCATTTCCGTATTATTTATAGCTTATTTGACCTTGAAATTTTTTCCCTTTGCCTTCGACAGTGGGAATGCACTTTCTGAGCAAAAGGAGGTAACAGTCTCTTCTTCCCAAAAAGATTATTCTCATGTTGTGTGTTTGATACCTAATCTTTGGTCAAGAGAAGGTTTGTAGTGCATAACTCACACCCAAAATACTCCTTTTTATCACCAGGTCAGACATGTGTGTATTCACAAAAATGCTGTGCTCCGTGTTTTCGTACAAAGCACTGTGGGTGTCATTTACATTAGTCAAATCCACTATGCTTTACAAGTGCAGTGAAAAAGTGCCCTGGAAAAGAAACTTGCAGTGCAAACTGGACTTGCCTTTAGTAAATAACACCCATTGCCCCCCAAATCCTTTATACATTTGACATACATAATGCATTTTGTTTTTTAAATAAGGAAGCCACACATTTAGAAAAGTAAAAAAAGTTTACTTGCAAAACATTCACAAGTGCGTTTATAAACTTCTTGCCCAAACTGACAACATCTTGGTTATTTACAACATTGTTTACAAACATTCCGCATTTGGTAAAACCAGGCATGGAGCAAAACAGAACATAGGAACTAGGAAAGTTCAACTTTGTAAAGTGAAGACAAGATCAGACATGACTATATGTTCAAAGTGTGTTTGATCTTGCCTTCATCACATGGGGGGTCACCCCTGGAAAGTGGAAATTTAGAACATGCACACAATTTGGGTATGAAAATGGTCATTATATGGTAAAACACATGCCTCGAATCTTCAAAAGTGCCATTTTCCATCATGGGGATGAATGGACGTTTTTTGGGGGTGCAACCCCTTCACCACAACCACTTTAGTAGTTCGTAAAGTGGTTGCACCCCCAAAAAAACGTCATTCATCCACCATGATGGGAGCTAGCACATGTGGACACAATGTGTGCATGTTCCAAATTTCACACAGTTCTTAACTTGCAAATGTGTTCAGAAGCAGGCACAAATGTGTGTTAATTACTTGGTGCGTTTTCAGATTTTTCCTAAAACATCAATGATGTTCTTCAATTTTTGTTGAACATCATTGATGTTTTGCTTTATGTAATCTGGATCTCTATTGCAGACCATTATCTCCCCGATGAGTACGTGGGCACTCTCTGTGGTAAAGTGCGATTTTTCTTCCACAACATCCACGTCACCTAAAAACCAAAAACAAACAAAAATAGGGTCTTGGAAATGAGGCAGCCATACATTGATTAGATTACCAGTAGCTGTGTTCTCACACACTCACCTGTTGTGGTGACAAGTTCTCCAATTTCGATGATCTCTCCTTCCTCCTCCTCCTCCTCCTCTGCTTCTGCTGTTTCCCCTTTTTTGGGAGGTGTTGGTTTTGGGGTTTCCTCAGACGTCCCAAGTTTTCGCTCCCCTATGAGAATGTACAAAAGGAAGATTTAGCAACACAATCTATTGAGGGCAGAAATAGGAAATGACAAACATTGCTTGAAAGTGAGGGACAATATTTTTGGGTGTCCAGTTACAAATGACACCAACATGGATGTAGTCACTTTGTAAAGGTCCGAAACTTATAGCTTTTTGGTCGACGTTTGGGTGATGGAGACCCCCCTCTAGTATCCACTGGAGCACATGTGTGGAAAAGCATAATAAAAAGGGTGTTTTGGTGTCCCAGCACTAGTGCTCTAGAGTCCAGATGGGTAAACAGCTACTGGGTGATGTCTCCTTTACATTGAATAAATTGGCTGGACAGTCTTGATGACATTTCTAGAGAGAACAAACTTCCTTTCCCCCAAAAAACACCAAACATCGTATTATAAGTGGCCGAACGATCGAGGTTGAGTACGATCGAATGGACACACACACACGACCATGACAGTGGCAGAAAGATCGAGGTTGAGTACGATCGAATGCACAGACGAACCTGAAAGTGGCCATTTTGGAATGTACAACTTTGTAAAAATCCAAACACATGGAGCAGTATGCAAGCAAGAAATCAAACACAAAACACAACTACTTACTTTTTTGAAGAACTCGCTTGATCTTTCTGTACTGATCGGCCTCCCTCAGTTTCAGGTCTGACCAGCGTTTCCTCAGTTGCTCCTTGGATCGTTGTACCCCAAAATGATTGTACAGCCTCCTCACAACTTTAGACATGATCTTGGCCTTGCGGACATTGGGGTTGAGGTAAGGCCCATACTTCCCATCATAGTCGCTCCTCTTTAATATGTCCACCATCTCCAACATTTCTCCAAATGACATATTGGAGGCCTTGAATTTCAGGCTCCGGGATCGGGACGTTTCTGCCTCCGGACTTTCCTCGTCCTCCTCCTCGTTGGTGGGATATTTCGGGCGCACCTGCTGTGTCCCCGCCATGTGCTCTCCCCACTGCGCCGTAAAGAGAAGGGGTGGGGAATAGACGAGAAAGATCGTCAGGGGCGGGCGGAGTTTGACGCATGCGCACTGTATATAAAACGTCACACGCCTGTGTCGTAGCCACGATCTGGGAGACGAGGGGAGAGAAAGCTCACGCACGAGACGATCGCTATAAACGAAGGTACAATTTGACGTTGGTACATAACTAGCCTAGACTGATTCGACCTTGAGGCTTCTTTATGGAGAAGATTAGGAGAGTTTAGCCTGACCTAATTTATAGTGTTTTGTGTGGTGTTGTGTCTTGCAGAGATTATGCAGGGATTCAACGACGTGAGTTTTCTCCCCTCTTCATTGATAAATACAGGGAATTTCCCATTTTATGGCAGGCCAAACACCCCCATTACGGCATCAAAACAAAGAGGTACGCAGCCCTGTTGGAACTTGTGGAATTTGTAAAGCCAAGGTTCCCCACGGCAACTGTTGGTGATATAAGAAAGAAAATTGGCAGCCTGAGGAGTGCGTATATCAGGGAGCGCAAGAAGGTCCTGAAGTCGGAAGAAACTGCAACTGCAGCAGATGAGGTCTATGCCCCCAAGCTCTGGTACTATGACAGTCTCGATTTTCTCAAAGACCAGGCTGATGTCACGGAGTCACTCTCGACTCCTCCTTCCACGCTTCCTTGCGCGCAGCCCACCCCTGATGAGGCTTCCGAGGAGCAACCTGGGCCTTCCAGTCTGGAAGAGGTGGAGGAGCCCACCTTGAGCCAGGTATAGTAGTTCTGTAACCATTTATGTGAATAATGAATGATGTTCACTTAATTCTGGATCCCCAATTGCTTAGTTCCTAACGTGATTGACATATCAACTGACAGTAGTGTTGGAGACATTTGGGGCCAGAATCTAAACTGCATGGCTGAGAATTGTATGGTTTTCTATTTGTAAACATTTTGCAACAGTCACTAGATGAAAATTGTGTGTGTTTGATGAACAAATAACTGAAACTATGTCCTTTTTTAATACACAGGAAGACCTCAGCCAGGAGGAGGCTGTGGAAGGTGGCAGTCAGGAGGGCTAGGCCTCGGAGCCTGACTGACTCCCAAATCCCTCCCCTCTGCCTTCCCTACAGAAGGGCGAGAAGGGGGGGTGAGGCGGGAGAGTCAGCGCTCCGGATGATCAGAGAGGCTTCAGCCTCCCTACATGCCACACCCACTGAAGAGGAGACCTTGGCTCCGTGGTTGTCACGAAGATGATGGGTATGGAGGTGAGGCAACACAACATGTGTGAGGGGCTCATCCTCAAAGTCATAAATAAGGATATGGCTGGGGAGATGACCCCACTCACACATGTTTGCCATAGTGACCATGCTCCGCCTCCTCCTCCTCCTCCTTCTGCCACCCCACCAGCACGACAGCCACAGCGTGCAAAGAAGCGTGGAAGGAAGACCTGAGAGTGACGACCTGGACTCAGTCTGGTCTGAGAGAAGATGGAGCCTCTCGTAGTACCAGAGCCTGGGGACCTAGATGGCATCTGCTGCAGTTCCCGGATGTTTTGGACTTCAGGACCAGATTGCACTCCCCTTAATATACGTACTCCTCAGGCCCCCAATTTTCTAAGCTTGAAAAATTATGGTTGCCGTGGGGGTCCAAGGCTTTTCAAATTCCACAAGTTTCACCATGGCTGCGTTCCTCTTTGTTTTGTTGCTGAGACCGAAATAAAGGTATTTTTGATTTGAAATAATCATTGCCTATTGTGTTTTACTTTTCTACAATGACAGTTTATTTGGGAGTATGCAGGTACATTTCACTAATCATAAAGTCTAATTAACAAGGGGCACCAACAACAAACAAACTCCTAGTAAATTTAAGCAACAAATACAAATGTTAATAATGTGGTTTTGCTAAGTTGAGACACACAACCCCCCTCCAAATATGTATTCCCAAAAAAAAAAAAAAAAAAAGACAAATCATCCTAAAAATATTACAAAGATTGTTTTACGTTCTGAGTAAAAATAAACATGTAGTGTAGAAATCCTGAAAACTAATAAAGAACTAAGTTTGTGAGAAGTGCGGGTGAATAGGAGCAGCTAAAACATGTCATTCTTCTTGCATTGTAAAGAAAAAGAGAATGCGCTGCATTAAAGACATTTTAACATTGCAGCGTGACGAATGTGCTGTGTCGATTAGGAAAGGTAGTTTTACCTGACCGAGCGCTTCCGTCACAGAATTTCTTCTGAGCATGCGTAGCACTTTGTCCGTCGGACAACGCTACACACGATCGGATTTGGTGTGATCGGACCTTGTTGTCAAAAAATCTATCCAGCAGGAGATAGGACTTTGTCCGTCGGACAATCCGACGTACACTGTCCGATGGTGCATACACACGGTCGGATTTTTCAACAACATTGTCCGATCGGACAGAATCCATGTGAAAATCCTACCGTGTGTATGGGGCTTTACTGAAGAGGATGAGAAGAAATGGGAATGGGATTCTTAAGTCAGAGGCTCCTGAGTTTGTGCCTCAAAGTCCACCTTGTGAGGGGTTGCAAAATAATATATAATATAAAATAGCCAGCAGCTGAGTACTATAACCCAGATATCAGGCACAACAAAAAAAAGGTTTAAATAAATGTGCAGAGCTAGGGCAAAAAGTGCAATTCATGCGAGTCACACAACACATGTGATGTGCATACATACAAAAATGGTATAATAAAGTGCAATTGTGCAATAATTGATACAGTTTGAAATTAAATAAATCATAAAATATGTGCAATGTAGTATCACAAGTGTAAACAAAAAGCAAATTTCATATGCAGCTGATTTTCATCAGAAGGAGTCCCATGAAGAGAGGGTGTATTGAAAATGATGATCAAATGTCCTGACGTCTCTCCCCAATAGCCTCAGAAGATACACAACAGGAACTTCACAGTTGATCAGGGCATGGTGTTTTAGAAAAGCCTCAGAGCCGGAGTATATAGAGACAAAAAGACTCCACATAGTGTAATATTGTCTCCTCTTTGCAGTTTATTAGCAGCAGTGCATATACACAGGATAGCAAAAGTTCAGCCTGAGAGCATGTCTCAAACCAAACAATCCAAACACTTCCTTAAAACTTCCTTAAAATTCAGACAGTGATCACATATGCACAGTAGCGTGTGTACATGTCCGTCCCGGTGATCTTTTTGTCATGAAGGACATCATCAGGGGTGATATGCAGGGAGAAGAAAAAGCTGTGGATGAAGCAGAGACAAGTGTGCCTGTAACTCCAGAGCCTAAAGAACAGAGCGAGCGAAGAGCTATTCACCCACCTAAGAGACTGACCTATAATACTCTGGGTGAAGGCTCAGAGGAAGCTGTTTTCACTTCAAAAAGGACTCTTGAGGTGCCTGTTTTTTCCACCACAGCTTTGGTGGAAGACAACCCCAACTCACCCCCCTGGCACATCCAGCTGGGCCATAGCAATTTAGGTGGCCAGTAGGCAGGACAACCTCCCCTCATATGCTAATTGGTGGGAGGTTCCCCTGCCAGGTTCTTATGCAAATGCAAACTGCTTGTTTTCCTGTTTACACTAACTTGCTTTTCCCTCCACGTGTATATACAAAGCATGTAACAGGTCATAGACTCTTTACGTCCTTAGGAGGACCAACGGTTCTTTGGAGGAGGGGAGTGTGTAGCGGGTATTGCAACCAAAGACTTACATTAACGCTGACAGGGAAAAGTTTGGAGTGTCTGCAGTTGTGGGGAGTTCCTCCCTTTTCTCTTCACTGACTGCATGTAGACAGGCTTTCCAGCCTGAAAGAGGGAGAGAGCTGCCTGTCAGTTCCTGAATGGGGTTTTCACCCCCTCCCTCTCCTCTCACACACACACACACACACACACACACAGGCTTTTATGTTCCTCCCCTGTGTTTCTATTGGCAGGAGGAAGAAAGTCAATTAAAAGAGCAGTTACAGGAACCAATTAATGGGGCTTTAGCAAACAGCAGCTGAAAAGGAGTCTGAAATATGAAGAACACCATCCTGTTGTGGTGTGAGTGGACTGCGGCCTACCAAGGCACACACAGCCTACAGCTCCAGCCCAGTGGGTCAGAACGCCACCTGCTTCCAGAAGGACACTGTGCAGCAACGCTGAACATCGCAGAATCGGCCAGTTCACTGGGTCAGAAGACTTAAAGCCATCACGACACATCTGCAGCCACTAGAATCGTTTGATCACTCCTTGGAGGACTGCTGAATGCATACAGAATTGGTGAGGGGGCTTTGCCCAGGAATCATATTGCCTTCCATAAACACCACACTTGAATATTGTGCACAAACACCTGTTATCTGGATCACATAGAGGAGTGCTATATCACAGCTCCAGCTATTTTACGTTGCTCCTCATCACTCTGTCACATTGAGGGACCCTTGTTCATAGAGCTCCAACGTGTCGGTGAAGATATAGCAAGGCCTTGCTTTTAGAACATTATTGTTGTTACTCTTTAAAGGGGACACATCACTGGTGTTTATATTACCCTATTGCGCATTAGTATTAAAGGTACTATAGGCCGTCCTGGAGTTGCCATAGCATTCTATAGCAACCAATAGCTTGCTTGGGGAGTCCATTTAACCTGTGTCCATTGATATTATTCTCTTAATGTTGCAAAGTGTTATTGACTGTTTTGAGAACTATTTCAACCGAGTCTTGGATGTTTATCCACGACTTGGCTGACCAATATTCTTTTAAGTCTTTTCTCTTGACTAAGCAAATTTGAAAGAGTTTAAACCATTTGAACTGTGTCTGTGTCATTACTTTGTTATTCCATTAGTCATATTGCTAGGTGTGCCAGAGGGGCTGGGACAGTTCCTTGGGGTTGAAAGGCAGGGTAATGGACTGAACAAACAAAAGCAGCTCCCTCTGGGGTATCGTTACACGTAAAAACAAAAACACCCCAATGTTTATTGCAAAAGATCCAGGGTACTCACATGTATACAATAAAAAACAAGCAGTTCATGTATAACACTTCAATGGTTCCCAGCCAGCAAAATGGGCATGTTCTGTGTGTGCAGCAACGTGGTATGCCCATATTCCACCCAATGCATTTTGTCCAATCAAACGTTATCAGGGGTGTGACAACTGGTCATTCATACTCCTATAAATAGGGTATGGGCTGGAGGGAACCGCCCTTCCCTAAATGCGCTCCAAGCCTCATTTTCAGTATTGCCGGAAGCAGAAGTGATGCCTCAACCACACCATTATTGGCCCCGTACAGACAAGTGACATCCGACTCGAAACCGACCACCAAGAAAAGCAGGAAAGAGAAGACCAAAAAGAGCTTATTTCCTGAGGCTAATTTCTAAGAACCGTGCCAAAATAATAAGCTGGTTTAATATGAAGGATTGAATAATAAAAACAAGTATGGTAAAAGTCATATTATCAATATACCATAATTTAGCATAAAATCCTTATGCGGTTCTAGGGACACTAGTGGCATCTTGTGGTTGGGAACTATATATATATATAAATATATAATATATATATATATATATTAGATTGCCTTCTCGATCTCCGTAGGCAACGAGGACCCAGGCTTACTCTAAAAGTGACTGCAGGAGATCGGACGGAGAACGGACAAAATCGTCTTCAGGTGAAGTCAGAGATCTTCCTTGGCGTTAAGTTATCAGAGTCTTCCTCCACTTAAAATTGTTGGTGTTTAATTTAGAAAGTTTTACCATCCCCACATGGGTTTGACCCCTCTCTAAACACTGTTTCAATGGGAGAAACATTTCCCATTTCTACCTCTAGTTGGCACTATTGTATCATACATGCCATAGGTCATACATGTCAAAAGGTCAAGCTATGGCTGACAATTACTTATACAGCTGACCTGAACCCCTGCAAAACAATGAAAGCAGAGAGGACAGCTTGTGAAAACATTCCGAGGACTTCTATATAGTTATGTATATTTTTAGTACACTAAAAAAATGACCGCTAATAGCCATATACTTTACAGTAATATGATACATTTTTTATTATACTAGGATATTACATTTTTTTAACTATATATATTTTCTGCATCTCTAAAATCCCAAATTTAATCAGTATAGAGACAATCTGGATTTGCACAAATCAACCCACTTATCTTTGCCCATTGCATTTAAGAAAACAGGTGAAGGAATCATAAAATATTTAATTTGTCTGCAGAGCTAACGCCGATCCATCTCATTAAAAACTGACATACACCGTTCTCTTACACCTTTTGAACAGCTCTGTACTTCATCTTCACCTCCACATGCCATTTCCACACTGTATTCTTTGGTCATCACATAGTTCTCTCCTGACTTTCCTCCATATACAGATAAATAAGCTGGATGTATTCTGACTTAGAATGGAAACAGATATTTATAAACATGCACAAATTATCTATGCCTTACGCTACCCAAGAGTGTCATTTTAAATTATTATCACATTGGTACCTCAGACCTTCCAGATTACACTCGATCTATTCATCCTATTCAGAGATGTGTTGGGGAAGTCATTCTGCTCTTGACACTAATTTTAATGTTTGGTGGCTGTACCTGTACCTCCATTTATAAATTTTGGAATATTGGACAGCATTAT
Organism: Lithobates sylvaticus; assembly: GCA_028564925.1. Classification (NCBI taxonomy): domain Eukaryota; kingdom Metazoa; phylum Chordata; class Amphibia; order Anura; family Ranidae; genus Lithobates; species Lithobates sylvaticus. The sequence continues at coordinate 441,132,283 of CM053029.1, forward strand.
CCAATGGAATTTCCCAGGAATTGGTTCTTAATACCCCTGAAATTACTCCTACTGTTCTTTTTTTTTTATTTTTGCGGTATGTCACCTGATATTCTAGATATTCTGGAAACTAGTACTGTCCCTTCTTTCCCGGAATGGCAGGAGTCTCACAATGGCATCATGCACATGAAAGGTTTGGTGGCTGATGATAGGACTACCCATGACAAATGACAACAGACTTGGTTGTCCTGGATATTGCTTAAAGACTCCCAAAAACTGCAAGAATTTTTGACTGGCCTTTGTTAAAAGCTATTGGTCAAAAAGATATCCTGTCTTCTTGATAACATCTAATCATGGACAGATTGGAATTCCGGTCTAGAGATACTCTCATCTTCTTTTTTACTTTTCCTGCCTTCTTTCCTCCATAGCTATATTTCAGTTTCTATACTTCTTTTTCTCTTTTATTTTCTATTTTAATTGTATTACTTTTTGTAATTTTTATGTATGCGTGGGAGTAATAGCACCCTTTTATCGCTTTATGTGACATTCTTTTTTTTTTTTCACCTTGTATATTGTATTGTCAAAATCTACTATGGTGTTGTTTTGAATATTGACATAGTGAATGACATCCTTTAGGCTGGTTTCACACTGGGGCGTTGGGGGCGCTGGCGGTAAAGCGGCGCTATATTTAGAGCCGCTTTACCATCGTTTTAGCGGCGCATTTCGGCTGCTAGCGGGGCGGTCTTACCCCCGCGAGCGGCCGAAAAAGGGTTCGGAGCAGGGTTCGGAGCGGGCGGGTTCGGAGTTCAATGGGAAGGGTCGCTATAAGAGCGGTAAATATACCGCTCCTACAGCGCACCAAAGATGTGGCTTGCAGGACATTTTTCAGCGGCCTGCAAGCACATCGCTTCAGTGTGAAAGCCCTCGGCTTTCACACTGAAGACACAGCAAAAGCTGTTTCGGGTCGGTTTGCAGGCACTATTTTTAGCGCAATAGCGCCTGCAAACCGCCCCAGTGTGAAAGGGGCCTTACAGTATTGTATATACTACTTGTCGTTACAATGTTTGTTATTTTTTTATATTTGCTCTCCTATGTTCACTTAAAACTTATTTCAACCCCACCTTCCACTCTTTCCTTTCATACCCACCCAAAGTTAACTTGTTTCATTCTCTTGAAATCTTACAATTTAGATAATCTCTATTCATCAAATATGCAAGAAACCACAATATTCTCCTTAAAATTAAATGAACTAGAATGTAACTGCATGCAATTAAAAGAGATAACAAGATCTTTATTAACAGAAGTTTGTCTCAAAATAAATAAAGCTTTTGTCATTAAAGTGCATGTATATTATTGCAATAATAAACTTGCTTTTAAAAGATTGCTAGCAAAGTACCTAATCATGAGGCATATACAAACATACCAGACGTTATTGTACAATGGGTATTTTTATTTGTAAAATTAAGTCAAACTTAGGTCTACGTAATGTAGTGGAAATATATTTTTAATAGCTCCAAAGGTTTTTCTATACTAAATTATGATCCTGTTATAATATTAAAGGGTAAAGCAGACATTACAGTAAAAATGCAAGGTACGCTTAATCTATGTGAACCCCCCTCCCAATCATTAATAACCACTTGGGGGGGATATTAAATATACTTACTTTTCCCCAAGCTTCCATACACAGTGGTAGGTGACACAGGGTGACATCATGCCCCTCAAGCAAGATTCCAAGGAATGCTAGGTAGCCAAAATCTAAAGGGATAACGCTCCTGCACTGTATTGAAGTATCATCTCATGGAAGTTGGGTTGTCCTGCATTCCTGGAGTCAGAAGTGTTGTGACGTCACCACCTGCGGTATGATAGCTAAGTGAAAGGTAAGTATATTCTTTATTTATTTACAGGCTTTAAATGCAGCTAGTAATGCTGGGGTAGGGGCCTGATATCTAAAGAGGTCAATTTAAGTTTGAAACAATAACATTGCTTAGTTGTGCCTAAATGTGAGATGTATTTTACAGAAAGTACATCAAGAGACTACAGAGCTTTGAAGCAAGAATTTGGCACACTATTAAATGGCAATGCTTTACAATACTCGGGTCCTGCCTGCATATCCCATCAGTGCATCATCTGTACAGTTTTCATTAATTTCCAATGTCTGTTGGTTGTCTATCAGGTTCTTTGGTTTCCCCACACAATCCACAAACATGCTGGGAGGTTGCCAACTCTCTGATCAAACTAGCCTTGGTGTGACTGTAGTATAAAGTTGTTAGTAGAAAACCAGGATATTAAATTATAAGTTCCAATAAAGGCTTAGGGTTTCATGATTTTGAAGTATCTTGATTCTTGTTTTCTTTTCTTCCTTTTATTAGAAAGTGTCTTATATTTAATGACACACTTTATTGCCACCACAATATTGCTTTTTGATGAAATGTTTCTATCATTTTGGACATGAGAATGCAAGATAATATTACTTTCACAGATAGCAAATATACCCATCAAATCATCATGATTGACTGTAATCTATACTGTTATGAAAGTTTTTGTGGTGACAAGCAAAGTCCTGATAGAGAGTGCCTATATGCGATTCAATAAAAGCAAGATGGTAGCATGTTTACTCTAGTATGACATTGATGACAAATAAAGAAAATAAAGCCAACTTATCAGTTATGTGAAAAGTGTTTTACCCGCAAAAAAATAAAAGTCTATAAAAATGTGTAAATGTGTCTTTAAGTAGCAGACCTGCTGCTGTCATAAATTCCCCAGCAGTGAACAATATTACAGTAAAAAGGATAACTGCACTGACCCTAAATGGTATACATATCTAACCAAATAACTAAAACAGTGAGTAATATATCAATAATCCATCAATAATTACTCATAAAATCAATCAAGTGCATATTTGGTGAACTACAATAATATAGGGAAAATATTTTTTTCCCTAATATAAAATATTGGTGAATAAATGAAAACCATGTGTTTAACAAAAGGACAATCCCAGTATTCCTCTTCAAGAACTGGTTATCCGAATTCCACGTGCACAAATCCACATTCGTGATTGGAAAACTTTCACCAATTCGTGAGACACCACCACCTTCTAAAATGAACACTCACCAGAAACAAAATAAAAAGATGCCTTTGGTTTATGCCCAGGTTAACCACTCCACTCATATGAATATATCTGAAGATTTCCAAACGGTATGCCAGTAATCACTCCATGCATCGCCACATTGATCTCAGGATCTCATAGAAAGCAAACAGCCATCATTGCGCAAGATTATGCTTTATTCCATCAATAAAATAGGCGTAAAAGATTTTCACTCACAAATGTAGTGCATATAGACGGGCACTGAGTCTTTCCAGCGATACTTTTGGGGCTAACATGCGCCGTTCCGTCTCCTGGGGGCGGCGTGTGATCCAAGCCTCGATATGGTGCGGGTTGGGGCAGGAAGTGATGTCGGCATTACCCAGAAGCCTCTGCGTGTTTCGCATGCAATCATGCATCTTCAGGAAGCTATAGCCGCCATCTTAGTTTAGGTATTTATGCCCTTACTGACAATTAATTGGCCAATCAATTTGCCGCAAAACGGAAGTGCGTTTACTGCCATCTAAATTACTGGTGTTCTATGCCCTTTCTTAGATCTAATAGTTTCCTCCTTTCCCCATATCTCCTTTAACTATAAAACCAGAACTTAAAGCCCCAGTTAATGCTCATCTGTTCCTTATCTATATTGTTGTGCATTAAATGTATGCTTGCCCCAAAGGGATAGCTGGAAGGACCTTACAATCTTAGCATATATATCCTAAATTGCAAATCATTAAAACTTTAATACAAATTGAATAAAACTGTCAAAACCCCTTTATTGATTTCCTTGCGTATGCTACCAATATTAGAAATATATCTGTTTAAACTAAGCTGAAGTGCCAATAATACTCTATAGGTAACAATTAAACTAAAATAAATTAAATTAAAATTAAATTAAATCAAATCCAACTGAATGGGATTAGAACAAATTGGATTAGGTTTAATTAAACTAAGTTAAATAAAAATAAATATGAATAAAGATGAAAATAAATAAAAAAAATATAAATAAAAATAAAGATAAAAATAAATAAAAATAAAAATAATAAAAGTAAAAATGAAGTAAAATAAAAATAAATAAAATTAAATAAAAAAATAAATACATTTATCAGTAGGCAGATTTTTAAAAGCAAAGTCAAAAAAAGTCACTGCTAGAATGTGTTTTAGAGAGAAATAAATTCACAATAAATTAAATTGGATTAATTAACATTTTACCTGTTGTTTCCAGTTTAATTTGGTTAGAGTAAGTTTCTGCTTTTATGATATTGTACTCAATATCCAAGTTAAAAAACAATTTGCCCTTAGATAGAGCATGTTCTCTCTTCAGGGGAAATTTAATTTGGCTTAGTAAATGTGGGAGATCTGTGCTGACTTTATTCATTGAGTCCCATGCAAGCAAACATTTCTTTGCACTAGATTGAATATTATTTGCAATGTGAAGTTTACCACATTTACTAAGCTAATCGTAAATTCCCTTCCAATTGAAAATTCTATTTGCAAAATGAACGTGTTAAATTCCTTTAATAAATCATTGCATTCTTGACTAGGGAAGAAAAAGTTGTGCCAATACGGAAACTTTTTTTTAACATACCTGCTTATTATCTGGTGTATGTAGATAGGACATGGGTTATACATTTGCCACTGATATGTAGCAATAGCTCACAATTTAAATTCAGGTAAATGACAAATTAAAAATGTGTGCAAAATGTGCAAAAATATTTGTGGTTGGAAGCTATACAAAAATGGTGCAGGAACATTTAGTCATCCTTTGTGGTGCGTTGGCCTTCCTTTTTTAAATGGGCTGCTGAAACTCTGCAGTAGATGAAAAAAATGACATAATGCACAATACAATGCTGGTGCTTGGTGTTTGTCGCTCAGACACCCAGTAATGCAACTCAGTGGAAGGGAGAGAGTCCTACAAAACAACAAAGAGAATGTGCACCAGCTTAGATTAACATTATAAAGTGTTATATTTGTATATAAAAACAAGCAACATACTTTTCAAAGCATGACAACAACAGGTATATCATATAACACTGGTTCAACTGCAAACAGATTCCCACCTCTCTGCCTACAACACAGGAAGGCTCTGAAAAAGAGGGGCAGTCCCTCAATACCCTGGGAACAACCAGCCAATCAAAAGGAAGCTGGTATGCATTTTTATAAAAGGCACTGCACTAGTCCACTTTCCAATCTGAACTAGGTTTCAATATTTCATCTTTCCAACAATATAGAATTTCAAGAAAGGAACAATTTTTACATGCCATACACACTCCAACCAAGTCTTTTTGAGGCCCATATGTACGTAATGACTAGGATTTGTAAGTGGCAGGATCAATTGGTCACTGTCATAGACAATTAGTCATCTGCTATTTAGGGAGTAAACCTAGCATAGATTGATTGTCTGGACATTCAACAAAACCAGCGATAAATCTGCAAACCTTGACCATAATGCCCAAGCCCTATTAAATTCTATGTAATTTTTTCTGCCGTAAATATTTGATATGGATTTTGAGGGGGGTCCCATGCAAAAAACAAACAAAAAAACACCATATGGTCCTCCTCAAAATCCATACTACTGTAGACCCTTAACCTTAATGAGTGTCTGGTATGGATTTTGAGGGGGACCTCTCCTTTTGAACTCCTGGCCATGTGCCCTAAACATTGGGAACATCGCAGCTACCGTAATTATCTTTTTCCAATACTACTGCCATTTCAAATTACAGATTTCTTGATAATCAGACAGTTTGCTATCCAAAGATGTCACCCAGGATGCCCATCACCTTCTTTACAATTTTTACAAGCTGGCTGGTGAATTAAAATATGGTCATTTTGTTTGTTCATTTGGCAAACTATGAACAGCCTGGGTTTGCATCAAAAACATGGTCGACCTGAAGCCAAAGTTCATTCCTACTCCTAATCCTAACAGAAAGGTACACACCAGAGTAAAATGTCACCTGAATCAGTAAGATTCAGCAGTTTGTTAATGTCAAAGCTGGGCATAACTAAAAAAAAACAACCTAGAGAATAAGCCAGTTAACCTACTGATATTAAAGCTGCAAAAAAGTCAAACTGTTTTGCAGCAACCATGTGAGTGATATATTCAGTAATTATAGCTAACTGTGGAGCATGGGGATTTAATAAAGTTAAAATGTGTTCACCTTCAACACCCAATCAAATATGCAAAAGTTTAAAAGAAGCAGGAATTTCCTTTGAACATGGCTGGATGATTGAGATAAAATTCCATTCTTTCTCCATAAACTAATCCATGCAAAGTTATTAGCTGTTGTATCACTTGCCCTTTCCTTTTAGAATGGAAGCTATCACAAGCAGGGCCCTCCTAACCCACTTGTCTTGAGTTTTATTTGACTTATATTTTTAATCTCTGCACAAACTAATGGCACCATGTAAATCTCATATACAAATCATAATAATATAAGCTTATTGTAATCCAAAGCAGTCAAAGCAGTCAATCACATATGTGTTTAATAAGGCAGGTATGCTGAAATCTGATTAATTATTCCTAATTGAAAACCACTGGGTGAATTTTATTTTTCCTCAAAAATAAATTTAATAAAAATAGCTAAAATGTGTGTTTTAGGATGCTATTTCATCATTTAAAAATTGTTAGCAATTGAATTAGATTCAAACAGAAAAATGCATGCACGTATTTTAATTTTTGAATAGCTAATATAATTTCTATAACCTTTGAAGACTAGTTTTATGTGCATGCTTTGTAAGCATGTATTTTATAACACTAGGTTATGTCCTTTTTTATTAGGCCTATATATTAAAACAGTAACATTTCAAATGTAAGACTGACTATAGACATAAGATGAGAGATGGTCATACTGGCACAATCTGATTGGCAAGCAAGTGCACATTTGATTTGTCTTATGCAGATATCCTGATATCAGCTTTCCTGGGGAGGGGGGGGGGGGGGGGAGGGTGAAGGATGTTGATCTATCTCTGCTAATCAACTCAAAATCTGGGGATATGTGAATGTCAGGATCCCTTTGTCTCTAAATCAGATTCCCAAAAATCCCTCCAAATCCTTAATTTTACTTTTTGGTTTTGCATATATGTAAATCAGGTCACAGTTTTGGCTTTTACTTGCTCCTTTCTTGTCTGAAGGGCAAACACAGCCCTAATGAAGCACACAAGGACAATGACTTCTGTAGGCTGTGATTAATTCTCAGAAGCTGACTTTAATCACTGGTTAATTAATTGGAGAATTGTTGACTTACAAAAAAAGCAGAGTCATTAAGCAGTATTATATTGATTTTGTTTTTCATGAATTTAGTGCAGGCACAAGCTTTTATTTAGGAACTAGTCTAATATGTTTAGTACGAAAATGATGAATAATAAGCAGTCATTTACAGCTTTGCATCCCTCCAAGCAAACCATTTAGTAGAAAAAAAATTAGCAATCTTTATGTATACCTGTATACTTTTTTTTTAATTTTATTATGAAAAAAGTTTACAGTTTTGTATCACAAAAATGCCTGCAGCTGGAATAGGTAAGACAGATCCATACATATGATCAATACCTTCTGGCAGTAGCTGCATTCGCCATACTCCATCCTTTCTACAGTGACTGCAGCTGTCAGTACATATTCCAATATTGCAACCTTCAGATACTGCATGCAATTTGATCAATTTATTAAATGATAGTGTGAATGTACCAGGAGAGCAATTGGTATACAACATGTCAGAAGTAGTTCATTAGGCAGGCATATGTCCTTCTCCTCCTATCCCACAGAGTGTGGACTGTTCTATACATAAAACACCTGCAAAGTAAAACATTGGCATGCCATAGTTTACCATGTGACATTTCAGGGGACAAAAAAACAGTCTCCAACAGCCAATCATTGACTGTTTTCCCCTAGCTGTGCACAAATGGACATTCAAGTTAAAAACAATGATGCCAGAACCTTTATTTGGGAATTTCACTTTTGCTTCCTGATTTGCCCATGATCTAAATTTCATTATGATAAGATTCCAGAAGAAAGTATCCAGGATGTCAGGGAATATTTGGAAAACAGGATTTTTGTACTTACCATAAAATTTGTTTTTGGAAGTTTATTAAGGGACACAGGAATCAGTTAATCTGAGACAACTGAGTTACACTGCTGCCTACAGCAGGATTATGTAACTGGCAAACAAAAAGCTCTCACCTCCATAACTGTCATTTAATTCAGCTGCTTTTATTATGGTAATCACAAAAATCATGTTTTCCTTATCATTCATTGAGGGACATAGATTTAAGTTAACTGAGACACCTGGTACATTCAAAACCAGTCCAACTGAGGGGTGGGAAGGACAAAAAGCAAAAACCAACAAGCCCATAAACAAACAGAATAAACCTGTGGGCAGCCTGCAGCTCAAAAGAGCTGCCTGAAAGAAAATAATCATGAAACTGGCATTAGAAGAGGTGCCTAATAAAACTTAGATAATGTGTGAACAAAAGATCAGGTGGCAGCCTTGCAAAACAGATAAGGTATAAACAGAAAATATATTCTCCTGCGCTGTTGCAGAGGGCCTTAGTAGGGGTGGTAGTATTTCTTAGTGTTGTGTATATGGAAAGATCATGCAAGCCCCGTTGCCTATGCCGACTAGGGGAAGTCTGAAATATAATGTGAAAAGAAAAAGTAAAGGCGCGTGGCCTGTTGCATGAATCGTTGTAACAAATAATTTATTGTAAACCCAAGGGATATATACAAGGAAATATTATGTATTCGTACATAAAGGTAAAAGCAATGTAAAACATTTATGCGTTTTGAAGGTAAGCCTCTTCATCAGAGCCTTAAAGGGCCAAATATAGTCTGTGTTTGAATATATTGAAGTAGATATAGATATAGGAAGCTGGATGGGTAGTATACCACAACATGGGTGAATTATCTTTCGCTGTAAGGGGTATCTTGCCACATCTCAGCACTCTAAATAGAGTAAAATAAACACCAGACAGATATAGATAGAGGTGGAAATGCAGACACTAGTGCAGATGTTAAATCATACATAAAATATATATTATAACTTTAAAAAGTATACATCTATATATAAAACATATATAAAATCCATATATATATATATATATATATATATATATATCTACTGAAAATGGAAAGCTACAGTTGCCTTCTTTGGTGTAATACACTGCATGTATGGGGGAATGCACACATGTGAAAACCCGCACACATATGTGTGAAAGGAGCCAACTGTGCTTAGATAAATAAATGCAAATAAAGGCATGAATGGCTACATGCAGAATGGCTGGATGCATAACTCTATGGTAGTGCGGATACCAAAAACCCATTTGGATGATAGCACGTGTTTAACAACATACATGTTACAATGGCAATAGTGGAAAACAGGAAAATGTGTGAGATTAAATGATAACAATGATAGTCATGATAGGGGTAATCAACATAATAGATACATAGATAAAATAAGATAAGATAAAATAAAATAAATTAAATGAAATAAGATGAATATGAATAAAATAAAATAAATGATGATGGTGTCACCACTGTGGTGACGCACTATGTCTGTTAGCGGACTGTGTTAGAGCTATTAAGTGTGGCATATAAATTATCCTGCTTAAAATTTCATTAAGATGTAAAATGATAGATGATGGTAATGCAAAGTGAGATAGTGAAAAGTGTAGCCTACCTCAATACCGTAGGGATGGTGTGTAGATGTAGGGCCATCTATTGGTTGCTGTTGGTCTTAGAACCCTATAGGTGTAACATGCTGTAATGAGTCACAGTAAAGCCCCATACACACGGTCGGATTTTCCGATGGATTCTGTCCTATCGGACAATGTTGTCGGAAATTCCGACTGTGTGTAGGCACCATCGGACAGTTTCCATCAGATTGTCCGACGGACAAAGTTCTATCTCCTGCTCTATAAATATTCCGACAACAAAGTCCGATCACACCAATTCCGATCGTGTGTAGCGAATTCCGACGGACAAAGTGCCACGCATGCTCAGATCACATTACAAGACCAAAGCTATTGGCTACTAGCCTCTACGTAGTCCCGTCGTAGGCAACAAACGTCACCACGTTCAGAATGATCGGATTTTCCGACAACTTTGTCCGACCGTGTGTATGCAACACCAGTGTCGGACTAAATCCGTCGGACCAAATCCGATGGATTTGGTGGTCGGATTTTCCGACCGTGTGTACGGGGCTTTAGAGTTACTTGGTTTGCAAACAAGGGTCCTTAGGGACTATAGAATAAAACAAAATATGGAAGATTATATGGTTATACCCTACCCGGTGGTTGGTTCCGGTATTGCAGCCGAAGGTCTATAGATCCTTATTAGGCTATGCTGAACGACTCCCTGCACTGTGCTTGTGTGCTATCTCCTACCAGTCTGCAATCATGTTGTGATTCTGGATTCCTGGTGGAGTGGGAGTGTGCAACAAATAGTAGTAGAATGGTCACCGATAGCATTTTGGAAATTATAACAGTTTCATGCTTTAAAAAAAACAGCAAAGTTAGCCCAATTTTTTTGCATAATGTGAAAGATGAAGTTACGCCGAGTAAATAGATACCTAACATGTCATGCTTCAAAATTTCACACGCTCGTGGAATGGCGCCAAACTTCGGTACTTAAAAATCCCCATAGGTGACGCTTTAATTTTTTTTACTGGTTCTATGTTTTGAGTTACAGAGGAGGTCTAGGGCTAGAATAATTGCTCTTGCTCGCACCGACACCTCACGTGTGTGATTTGAACACCTTTTTCATATGTGGGACTTGCGTATGAATTCACTTCTGCGTGCGAGCACATGGGGACAGGGGCACTTTATTTTTTTATTTTTTATTGTTAATTTTACTTTCATTTTTTTTAGTTTGACACTTTAAAAAAATATATTTCAATGTAAACATCCCTTGTAATAGGAATATGACATGATCCGTCCACTTTACAGTGAGAATTGGGGTCAATAAGACCCCCCATCTCACCTCTAAGCTGGTACAGCTGAAATAAAAAAAAAAAAGATCTCAGCTTCCCAGCCGAGGCAGCACCATTTGTTTGAATGCAGAGGCGGGGCGTGAAGACATAACATCGTGCCCAGCCTCTAAACGATCATAGGGACTCCGGCGACCATCTGGTCTGCAGAAAATCTCCATGGTAAACATCCGGGGCCAGCTGGTGTTTTTTTTACTCTTTTTAGAGTGCTGAGATGTGGAAATATACCCCTTACATCGAAAAGATAATTCGCCCGCAACACTACACTTCCTATATCTATATCTACTTCAATATATACAAACACAGACTATATTTGGCCCTTTAAAGCCCTGATGAAGAGGCTGACCCTCGAGACGTGTTAGCCAACCATTTGAATATCCCTTGTGTGGATAACAGCATATATCAATCCACTAAATGTTTAACATTGCTCTTACCTATATGTACGAATACGTATTTCCTTGTATATATCCTTTGTGTTTACAATAAATTCTTTGTTTAGACAGGCCACGCGCCTTTACTTTTTCTTTTTACATTTTGTTTTCTTTTCACTTGTGAAACAGATGCTTGATGTTTAAAAGCCCAAGAAGCACTCACTGATCTAGTACAATGTGCCTTGGCAGAAAAATATGGAACATTGTCTTTAAACTGGATCTAAATCCACAATTCACCCAGTATAAACTAATTCCACTGTATTAATGTATATATACATGCAAGCCTCCTGCATGTATCCTTACCTTGCAAATGTCACCCCCTTCAGCAGGAGGAGCCCTGAAAAACTTTGGAAATGGTGGGTGTGTCTCTTTGCCAGAGCTCGTGGGCGGAGTCCTGATGTCACAAGACTCCCCGCCCATCTCTACACTCTCCTACTCTCCTATTACTGAGTTTTAAGTAACATCCAGTCAAAACTCAGGAAAGGCACCACATGACTTCAGCATGCCCAACCATGCTAAGATCTGTAGCAACGAATCCTGGGAGAGCTGGAGAAGAAAGGAGGAGGGATGTGAAGCTGGAATTGTAACACACTCTCTCTCTCTCTCTCTCTCTCTCTCTCTCTCTCTCTCTCTCTCTCTCTCTCTCTCTCTCTCTCTCTCTTTCATGCCGTTCATGAGATAAAGAAATCAGATGTCAGTCACAGCAGTGGGGGATGTGGCAACACAAACCTATCTGTGTGTAGTTTTTGTCTTACTACTAAAAGACAAGAGGATTGCTCAGAGCTGGATTAACTCCTCGTGGCAAGACTGGGCACAGATGACTTGACATCCTCTACTGTAGCAGGTCATTAATAAAAAAAATTCAGGTTTACATCCACTCTAAGCCCATGAGCTTGAAAAATCTATCTTGGCTACCAAGAAATGGAATGAAAAGCTGATTATCTGCTAGGATAACCATCAGGAGTGCAAAAAAATGATACCTTCTTTCAAAAATATAACAAAAAGGGAGTCCATTTTTCTAAGGAAATCTCCTTCTGAATTACTGGATAGAGAGATGGAAACACACAGTCCTGGTTTAGGTGAAGTGCCAGAACTATCTTAGGAAAGCAAGAGGCTTGAGACCTTAATACTACCTTATCCTTTGTATAGGACCAAAAAGGGTTCTTAACAGAAAAAGGCTACCAACTTAGTCACACATCTTGCAGAGGTGGCCACAAGGAACACAATCAATGTGAGTAAGAGTAGAAAGGAGAATTTCCTTAATGGGTTAAAAAGGCAGTTTTTGAAGAATTGACAGAACCAAATTTGGACCCCACAAGGTCACAGGAGGTTGTACAGGTGCAACATGAGAGATGCACGGTACAAAGGTCTTGACCAATAAATGGGAGGCTAGCTGTCTTTCAAATAATATCACTGGGGAATTTGTCCCCTAATGGAGATTCAGGTCAAATGTTGATCCAAATTTAATTGCGAAAAGGTCAAGATTTGTCTGATAAGTATTTTATTGGGATGTGAAACTTCCTTTCCTTGCAGCTGGACAAATATCCTTTCCATGATCCCAAGAATACATAGACAGTCCTCCAGAAGTTTGACCATGTCAGAGTACCCCATCCACCTAAATCAATTTGGAGTTATCAGGTGTCACTGGAATGCCCTCTATCTCAATCCTGTGGAGTAGACATGCTGAACTTTCAAAGGAGGCAAGGCATAGATCATGCTGTGCTGATTTAACCAAGTCACCAGAGCATTATCTGCTTCCACCAGAGGATATCTGCTTCTGGAGAAAAACCTGTAAAGTTTGGTGTTGAACCTGGAGGCCAGGAGGCCAGGGTATCCACATCCAGCAACCCCCACTTTTGACATATAGCCTGGAAAACGTCCAGAAGTAGGAATCACTCTGTCAGATCTAAGCATTAACGGCTGAGGCAATCTGTCTGCCAATTGTTTGGCAATGTAAATGTACCCTTTGTCATGGTTATGCAGTAATCTTCCCCTGTTTGCTTACCTCTCCTCATGTGTTCAGACTAAGAGGCCAGCCACTCTCACCTGGTGGTTTTTATAACCTCTCCTCTAAGCATGGCTCCACCCCAGGCCCTATCAGGGAAACCTATATTAACCTGTGCACTGCTAGCCAGTGGTGCTGATCAACCATTGTGTATCCATGGTGTGTTCGGCTTCCTGGTTCCTGCTTGTCGTGTGCTCTATGTTTGTCTCTGTTACCGACCTTGGCGTGTTCTCAACGATTCCTGTCTGCTTGTGACATTGACCCTTTGGCATGTCCCCGACCATCCCTGTCTGCCTGTGACCCTGAACCTTTGGCGTGTACTCTGTTGTTCCTGTCTGCTAGTTGCCCTGACCTCTGCCTTATCCCCTTACTATCCTTGTCGTTCCAGCCTGCTGCTTCCTTCTCCTGTAGTCTACTGTGAGCGTGAGCTGTGAGACCCTGGGGGCCGCGACCTGGAGCCAGCAAAGTCCATCCTCACCACTAGAGGCTCTGGCGAACACCTGCTGGCTCTTAGACTCCGCGCCCTGGGGAATCTATGCTCTAGCTCCCACTGGGATCTGTGTCAGTGATCCAGTAGACCTGTGCCCTGAATCTCTCTGGGTACAATCTGCAGCAGTCAGTCCTAAGGTCCACTACCTAGCGGTGCACTTCCGACTCCTACTGAGTGCACCTGTCACCTGGTCTCAGGTGACCTGACACCCTTTCACCACAGCAGGACTTCTGGTTCTTTCCTGGGGTTTGAGGTTTTCCACTGTCATGGCATTATCTGACTTGATTGTGATCTGCTAAATTCTCCAGTCAAGGTATGCAGCGTTGCAGGGACAGCCAAATCACTTGTAGCTCCCAAATGTTGGTCAGCAGATGAGATTCCTCCAACAACCAAGTCCCCTGAACCAATAGGGTGTCCATAACTGTTCCCCAACCCGTTAGATTGGCATTTGTTGTGATGATCTTCCAAGATAGTGGGGGGAATGATTTTCCCAACTCCAGTGGAACTGAGCAATTGTAACTGCCTGGAAGAAGGCTACAATCAAGCTCAGAACTCTCATGCTGAATCACAGAGCTGGACAGCTCCTGTACTGTAGAGTCTGAGTCTAGGAATTGAGAATCAAATGTTTTCTTGTGTCTATGGCTAGACCCAGATATTCCAAGCCAACCAATATTTTTAGGGTCTGGACTGTCTGCATCAATGTGATTGCCAAAGTTTGACCTGACTATTCTCTTAACATTAGGTTGTCCAGGTATCCCACAAGGGGAATACCTTGGGAGCATATTAAGGTCAGCACTGGGGCCAGAACTACAGGGAACACTCAAGGTGTGGATGATGGTAGGGATAAAAACTGGTAATGTTTATGTCCACAACAAAATGTAGCTGAGGTTGATGCTCTGGAATGATGGGGACATACAAGTATATATCCTTTATGGACACTGAGACTAAGAAGTCTCCCAAATGGAGGAAGGCTATAACATTGGTTTTGTGGAGGGCTCTCAAACAGGGTTGCTGCCAAATTGGCCCAGTCTGCAGAGATCAATCCTGGCTCAATCAGTTTATTAATATGGAGCTGAGCCTCCCGGGGGATTGTTTGGGCAGAGTGCTAGGGATGTTTGTGGGTTTCTTCCTGCCTATCACATTCAATAAAAGACCTTAACTGGCAAAGAGAAAGCCGGTACAGGGACAGAGTTGAGGGAATTGCATCCTATCCCACCATCGGTTCGCCACACTCCCCATGTGCTGTCTTTCATTCTTAAGTAAATGTTTGTCAATACACTCGAAAATTACTATGTTGGAACTTAAAGTGCTTTACAACCCAAAACCAAAAATGTACTGTATTGCAGCTTACAAATCCTTAGATGTTGTGGCTGTATGTTTAGGCTTTTTCACTCGGTTTTTATCTGGTGATCTGGCCAGAGACATACTCTGTTCCTTGGAGTGCTTACACTCTGGATAAAGGAGCAACAGATAGATTTAGATACACTTGAAGCCACAAACTGAAGCCAAACTCCAGCTCACATGGTATAAGCAGTTACAGAAACCGTTTTTTCTTAAGGGATAAAGTTTTTTTTTATAAATGAATAAAGGCTGATCATTGTAAGTACCCCTGACAGTAGTAAATGGTTTGTCTCAGCCCTCTAACTGCTACCTCAGCAGATCAACTTGTTTTGTTGAAAAAAACAACAGACGTACTGGTCAGTTCACCAAATAAAATAAAGGAAAGAAATCAGAAATAATAAAACCAATGCAGCCATCATATCTAAGAGTTGGTAAGATGCAATATAATAAATGTTTGTGTTTGCGTTTAATGCCACTTTAAGAAAAAACATTGCTAAATTTCTCTCTTTGGCACAGTTTACACATAATATTTTCAGTGACTCTTATTTATGGATAACGTGTAGCTTTATTCTGATTTGTATGTGGATGTTATGTAAAAAGTTATGTGCCAATCAGTGCCTTTTTGTATGTGGCATCTGCCAGCAAAGTTCATGAAAATCTACAACAAGTCTGAGAAATGTCTCATCACTCTGGAAATTCTTCTTACATCACAATAAATAGACAGTTAAAAAAAATGACACCAAGCCCTTCTGTTTATTCCAGGAGACAGATTTTCCCTACTGATTAGGGATGTCTAGTGCTCTCTCAATTTTCCTCACTCTTTATTGCTTAATATTTTATACAAAAAATAAAGTGATGGCACAAAATTATGTAGAATTATTCAAACATTAAAGGATAGTTACATTTTGCGGAAGGTTCTTGTTAAAATGACAGCATGGACAATTCTATAAAAGAAAGAAAGGAAAATAAATATACCACGCTAAATGCTATATGCAATATAATGCTACATACAGAAAAATAAATGTGAAATACTGAAAACAATCAGCAAATAAAACAGTCCCCAGTGAAAAGTGCTTGTGCTTGTGGAACAATGATGAAGAACTCATATGCAGTGCTGTGACTTGATAAGTAGTTCTGTGCTCCTTATGTGCTTAAAAAGGGGCCCCCCCTAGTAGATGTTCCATTTTTCTGTATGTAGAATTATATTGCATATAGCATTTAGCGCGGTATATTTATTTTTTATTATTAATTGTTTACACCAATTTCACACTGCATCTGCTCAATCATGTGATAATTTTCTAATTTTTATTCATGATATTAATACATACATGAGGTGATTTATATTACTTTATTTATCCTTTGGCGCTTTGGTCCATATATATATATACATATATATTTTTTTCACATGGACAATTCTATGTCAAATTAAATTTAAAGCTGAAAAATGTATGCACTTAGACTGCAGTGATAGTTTGGTAATGCCTCTGTGTGCAGTGCAACACTATTTGGTGAAATCATAGGTAGGTACAGGAACCTTTGGCTGCCCACTTTCAGCCACTGACTTAAACTTTATTTCATTTTAGATGAGATACCTATAAATTGAGACACTCAAACATAAACACTCAGTAATGTGCAGTGCTCCTGGGACCCCAATATAAATCTCTAAAAACCATCAACCAAAACCATAATATGTAAACTATATAAATAAACAATATATAACATAAACATATGTAGAAACACCAGTGGTAACAAACACACAGTCTCTTTTCATATGTGTATACATCAATTAAACAAAATACTGTATGCCTCCATTTCATATCCAGTGCAATATTCTTCAAACAGTATACATATGTAGCACACAGTAAATCCCTTCCACATCTTAAATTACAAAAGGTCACACCAGCCTTATACCGGCAAAGGGTTAATACTCTATCCTCACTCCTTCAGGATCTCTCCAGGCACAGCTCCCAGGTATGTAGCCACACTAGCCTCTAATGGGTTAAACCTTCTCCTCCCAACAGTTTGCATCAGTCTCAGCACAGCATGGCTACTGCTGCAGTGTGACTGTAATCAGTTGCTGTAGTTACTGCTGTGGACTGGCTACGCCTGGTTGGTACCAAAAACATATTTTTTTTGTACATGTTTTAACTCAAAATGGATTTGGTTTATTATACCATTTTCCTTTTTAATACACGTCGCCACATAAAATCTGAGTAATTAACTGAAAATAAATTACATATTTTAGAACAGCAAGACTAAAGCAGAAAAAAAATAGAATAAAGTACTTTTAACAAAATGCACTCTAAAACAACTTGTATAACCATTGAAGCTTAAAAACATTTTGGAAGCCATGCAGAATAAGTAAACACATGGTAGGCTCATAAGTGAACACATGGTGGGAAAATATGCTTCAGTTATAGGTCATAGAACAGTCATGGGTATAGAAAAAGCAATTACAAAGGCAAAAAAAAGGTCAATGTTAGATGAAACAGTTTATAAAATTCCTGCAATACAAATTAGGTTTGCACGCAAAATGGTTTTAAATGAATGATTACGATAAAGTTTATGTTTTTTCTAAGAAGACTTTTTCAAAACTACATTTGCAACTTTATATGTATATATATATATATATATATATATATATATATATATATATATATATATATATATATGTCTGAATCAAGATCAAGAACCCATATTCTGTGTTTGCCATCATTTTTAGTAATTCACTGTCCTTCTACTCTATAATATAGGGCAGTAACTAGTAAGTTGACAATTTGTTAATTTGTAGACATTCTAAAACTTGCTACATTACTTTTCAGTAAAAATTAGCAAAAAGAAAATGGGTCCAATGCAGCACTTGAAGCACAAGTTCTAGTTGAAACTTTTCCAATTTGTAGCAAATTTGCATGGCAAGTCTCTAGCAAGTAGGGATGATGAGCCGAACATGCCCCCCCCCACCCCCCCGGTTCGGTTCGCACCAGAACCTGCAAACGAACTGAAAATTTGTGCGAACTTTAGAACCCCATTAAAGTCTATGGGACTCGAACGTTCAAAATCAAAAGTGCTAATTTTAAAGGCTAATATGCAAGTTATTGTCCTAAAAAGGGTTTGGGGACCCGGGTCCTGCCCCAGGGGACATGTCTCAATGCAAAAAAAAGTTTTAAAATCGTCAGTTTTTTTGGTAGCACTGATTTTAATGATGCATAAAGTGAAAAAAAAGGTGAAATATTGAGGGAAATATTGCCTGAGGGGTGTCTATAGTATGCTTGTGAAGTGGCACGTGTTTTCCGTGTTTAGAACAGTCCCTGCATAAAATGACATTTGTAACAGAAAAATTGTAATTTCAAACTGCTTGCGCTGTTAATGTAATGTCTGGTCCCAGCAATATGGATGAAAATCATTGAGAAAAATGGCATGGGTATCCCCCCTGCCCATTACCAGCCCCTTTGGGTCTTGTATGGCTATTAAGGGGAACCCCGTACCCAAATAAAAAAAAGGAAAGGTGTGGGGCCCCCAGGCCCTATATACTCTGAACAGCAGTAAACAGGCGATGCAAACAAGACAGGGACTGTGTAGGTTTGTTGTTAAGTAGAATATGTTTGTAATTTTGAACTGGTAGATTTTAAAAGTGTAGCTCCAGTCCAAAAATAGATTTTTAAGCTTTTTAGAAAACATAGGAAAGGGTTATCACCCCTATAACATTTTTTTGCTGTCTGTGCACCTCTTCAGAAGATTTCACTGGACTTTCTGTCCCAATGACAAATGTTTTTTGTTAATTTCTTTTTTTTTAGTAAAACAAGGATTGGGATAAAAAGGGGGGGGGGGGGGGGGGTATGTGGCTCTAAACCCCAATAAATAACAATAGAATATCCTAAGGGACGTGATCCCTAGTGATGGGTAACCTTAAAGAGGGGGGTGTAATAATACATTCACATATAAAATGCTGACATCATAAATAAATACATATATAATACAATAAAGTGAATGTGCACGATAAAAAAGACCAATAAATAAGTGTTGAGGTAGAAGATGGCAGTAAAAATAATAGTCATATGAAATAAATCCGAATAATAATAACGATAAAAATGTGCAGGATAAAATAAATGAGACAGGGAATGCCTCCTGTGAATCAAATAAATCCAAAGTGCACAGTGCAAAGTGCCAAGACGTGAGGATAAAAAGACCAAGCTGAGGTCTGAATGTGCATAAAAATCAATTTATAAGGTGCTTCTGTGATCAACAATTGCTTCAATGATCAAAAAGAAAATTAAAAGGAATAATCATAGGATATTCAAAACATAGATCAGAACCAAGCGGAGGTCTGAGTGTGTAAGACAGTGAGTGACAGTGCATTGGAAAAAAATGCATTCATCAAGAAACAGATAATAACTGAAACATCAGATCACCAAAAAAGGCATAAGGAGGAGATGCCTGACAGTGTGGAATAAATGGACTCCAAAGTAAAGGCGACAACAAAGATATGTCACCTGGTGCACTACTAGTCCCAGTGTACAATGAAGGTTGTACAGGGGCAAAAAAAAAAAAAAAATTGCAAACAAAAAAAAATCGCATTAATAACGCTCAGTATGAAATCAATTTCCTAAAAGATATATATAAAGGAGAGAGTTCCAGATGATTTAAATAGAAAAGTTCTGTGTGACTTCCGTGTGGATAGAAACTATAATCAAGTGCTCCGCAGTGTTTTTTCAGGGATGCGCCCCCATGTTTCCCCCAGCCTCTCACCTCAAAGGATGGCCCCAATAGGCCTAGTAAAGCAGAGGAATCTGTAGATGGTAGCCCTGGTGTCTGGTCCCTTCGCCTTTCATAAGGGTTTCTGTGCGTTTTTCCTGCCTCACAATCCGGTCCCCAAAGAGGTTCCAAACGTCACTCCAGGTGGAAGCAATCGCTCCCAATACGAATCAGCATATAGGGTGGGGGATCCCGAGAAAAACGGTGCTCCAATGTGTAGTAAAATAGCGGTAATATTTATTAAAAGAACATATCCACTTACATAGCAGTTTGAATGAAGCCGGAAGTGGAATAGGCACCTGACTTCCTCCCTCACATGTATCGTCACAACACACGCGACTTACTCATAGGGTGTGAGTAAGTCGCGTGTGTTGTGACGATTGTACTTCTGAACTGCTAATGCCTTGCTGACCCTCCTGATATCTAAGTTATGGCTGTATATAAACTCTCTAAATAAACCCCAACTGATCCTTCAACATACCTTTGTTCCTTTATCTGTAATTTGCCATAAGGTGTAACCACTTAACTACATAGTATGTATATAAGTCCGAAGCTGTGATCCTCTACAAAAACACGACTAGCTCACTGCCTGAGACATTACAGTAGGAGACGTTTGTAAGTTGGATGTTTGAAAGTAGGGGCCTGCCCTATATGCTCTGCATAAATTTGGGCCTAAGGTGTTGGTGTTTTAACAACACTGTAAGCCCTCAAACTGACTCTTGGTGGGTGCTGGAACGCCCTGCTGTGAACTATTATATCAAGAATTGTATTTACATGCCATTGTTGAACAGTAGTAGAAAAATGGGGCCTTTGGTGGTGGTGCTAGTGCCACAACACTGTAAGTCCTCACAGTTACTCTTGGTGGGCGCTGGAATGGGCCCTGCTGTGAAATATTTTATCAAGAATTGTAATTACATGCACCTGTTGAACAGGGGCAGAAAAATTGGGCCTTAGTACATGAGTACATGCTCCATGAGGATGCCCAGCGTTTTGAAGGCTCTAAAGATGATACCCAGCTAGAGGAAGTCAGTAACGTGAGCCCAGAGAGAGGGGATGCCCAAAAAGGACAGCAATATGGCAGTCATGTCCCCCCAGCTGCAGCATACTGCCAGGTTTGCTCCAGTGATGAGGAGGGAGGGGATGATGAGGTCACTGACTCCACATGGGTGCCTGATAGGAGAGAGGAGGAGGAGGAGGCACATCTCCAATGAGGCAGGATGCCCTCCAGGGGCCAGCTTAAGGGCAGCACACTGACTGCATCACAACGCACAGCTGCGCATGTGCAGGGCACTGCCTCTGCGCGTTATTCTAAAAGTTCTTTGGTGTGGGCCTTTTTTGAGACGAGTGCATCAGATCACACCGCTGCTATTTGCAACATATTTCTCAAGCGTATCTCGCGTGGCCAAAACATCAGCCTCTTGAGCACCACATGCTTGACCAGACATATGTCGACCTGCCATGCAGTTCGTTGGCAAGCGTACCTAAAAGACCCACACCAAAGAACAAAGCGGACCTCTCCTTGCTCCTCATCAGCTGGTATCTCCAACCCCACTATACCTTCAGTCCTCTTTGAAACCTGAGAACTGAGAAGAATGAAGGTGTAGAATCAGGTGTGTCACAGCGAAGTACTAAATTGCTTAAGCCAGGAATGGTGGTTTGCGACAATGGCACCAACCTCCTCTCCGCCCTCCGACAGGGACAACTGACCCATTTGCCCTGTGTGGCTCACGTCCTTAACTTGGTAGTGCAGCAGTTCTTGGGCAGGTACCCGGGCTTACAGGATGTCCTGAGGCAGGCCAGGAAAGTCTGTGTGCATTTCCACCAGTCATATAAGGCCAGTGCTCGGCTGGCTGACCTCCAAAAGGAATTTAACCTGCCCAAGACCTGCCTAATCTGTGACATGACCACCAGGTGGAACTCAACGTTGGCCATGCTGCAGCAGCTGCACACGCAGCAGGGGGCCATCAATGAGTACCTGTGTGACTACGGCACCAGGACAGGGTCAGGGGAGCTTGTTTTTTTCCCCACGCCAGTGGGCCATGATCAGGGATGCATGCACTGTCCTGTAACCATTTGAGGAGGCCACGAGGATTGTGAGCAGTGACAGTGCATGCATCAGTGACACTGTACCTCTTTTCCACCTGTTGGAGCACACGCTGCGTGGGATAATGGACAGGGCACTTGAGGCAGAAAAGAGGCAGGAAGAGGAGGACTTCCTTACCTCTCAAGGCCCCTTTATCCAGACAGTGTTCATGCTGGCCCGCCGATCACACAGGAAGAGGACGAGGAGGAGGAGGAGGATTATGTCAGCATGGAGGAGGAGCCTGGTACTCAGCATCAGCAGCAGTCTTTTAGGGATCGTTCACAGTCCCAAGAAACCCGTGGACTTGTACGTGGCTGGGAGGAGGTGGCTGCGGATCATGTCGTCCTTAGTGACCCAGAGGGCTCCGGACCGAATGCCTCAGCTAACCTACACTGCATGGCCTCCCTGATCCTGTAAAGCCTGCGGAAGGATCCTCGTATTCACTGGATCAAGGAGGGGGATCATTACTGGCTGGCAACCCTCCTTGATCCACGTTACAAGGGTAAGGCTGCGGACCTTATCTTGCCGTCGCAGAGGGAGCAGAGGATGAAACATCTTCGGGAGGCCTTGCAGAAAGGTCTGTGCAATGCGTTCCCAGAGACTGGGAGGTTCCAAATTCCTGGTCCTGGACAACGTGTTGCTGAGGCTTCAGTCAGTCACAGAAGGATCCGTGGAGAAGGTGGCCGTCTGAACGATGCATTCAGACACATTTTTAAGTCCGCAGCCCCAAGGTATAATCGGTTCCAGCAACCATCGCTAGCGTCTGATTTACATGGTCCATGAATACCTAGGGGCAAGGTCAGACTTGGACACCTTTCCCACCGAAAATTCTCTGGGTTACTGGGTCTTGAGGGTGGATCACTGGCCAGAGCTTGCACAGTATGCAATTGAACTACTGGCCTGTCCTGCATCCAGCGTTCTTTCGGAATGCACATTCAGTGCTGCTTAGAGGCTTTGTAACCGATCACAGGTTACGCCTGTCCACCGCCTCGGTTTATCGACTGACCTTCATAAAAATGAATCAGTCTTGGATCACCACCAGCTACCAAGCACCTGATGCTGATGTAACGAAAAATTCTTTTTTGAAGTGTCAGATCCCTTCAAGACTGCCTATGCTGATGCTGAGTGACTATCCTGTTATGCTGAGTGACTATCCTGTTATGCTGAGTTACTATCCTCTTCCCCCTCAATGATCATGTTGATAGCTTATAAGAACAAATTTTTTTTCTAGGTACCACCACCGGTGGCTAAGGCCCAATTTTTCAGCCCCTGTTTAACAAGGGCTCATTCCTGAGCTCCAACTAGAGTTTCTGTGAGGCGTTGCAGTGTTTGACTGTGCTCAAACAGTTCGGGGGACTCCTCAGGAGGACATGGTGGGGCTAGGGAAGGAGTGACTGATGCCATTGAGCCTAGGGAAGAGGCCGCGTTGGCAGCTGCTTTGCCAGTACCCTGAGACTGGGTGAGAGAGGATGAGGACTGGGGAGGATGAGGACTGGGGAGGATGAGTACGGCTTGGTCAGCCACTCTACCAAGTCTTTGGCATATTGCGGCTCAATACGTCCAGCTGCCGAAAAAAAGGATGAGCGTGTCCCATGGCCATGTGCTGATGAGGATGCACCGCGTCCACGACCAGCACTTTTGCCTCTAGACACAGAGCCTGCTTGCCCTCTTTTATTGCCTCGTGACTGTCTGCCTCTCCTTGTTGGCCTTCCAGACATACTAATGGCCTGCAGGGAGATGTAGCTGCACAAAGCTTGGACGTATATACTGATATACTGCAGCTAGCAGAATCAACTGCCTGCCTGTAGTATTATTATTATGAGAACACCAGCAATAGGGGTAGCTTCAGGCATGAACACTGTGCAGATGGCACAATACACCCACTGTATTTGTAACAGCTGCCTGCGGATAGGATGAGCAGAACAACAGCAATTGGGGTAGCTTCAGGTGTGTACACTGTGCAGGTGGCACAATACACCGACTGTAACTGCTACAGCTGCCTGTGGTATAGGAACAGAAAAACAACAGCAATTGGGGTAGCTTCAGATGTACACTGTGCAGGTGGCACAATACACCAACTGTAACAGCTGCCTGTGGTATAGGACCAGAAGAACACGTGCAATTGGGGTAGCTTCAGGTGTACACTGTGCAGGTAGCACAATACACCGACTGTAACTGCTGCAGCTGCCTGTGGTATAGGACCAGAAGAACACAAGCAATTGGGCTAGCTTCAGGTGTACACTGTGCAGGTGGCACAATACACTGACTGTAACTGCTACAGCTGCCTGTGGTTTATGAACAGAACAAAACCAGCAATTGGTGTAGCTTCAGGTGTACACTGTGCAGGTGGCACAATACACCGACTGTAACTGCTGCAGCTGCCTGTGGTATAGGACCAGAACAACACCAGCAATTGGGGTAGCTTCAGGTGTACACTGTGCAAGTGGCACAATACACCGACTGTAACAGCTGCCTGTGGTATAGGACCAGAAGAACACGTGCAATTGGGGTAGCTTCGGGTGTACACTGTGCAGGTAGCACAATACACCGACTGTAACTGCTGTAGCTGCCTGTGGTATAGGACCAGAAGAACACAAGCAATTAGGGTAGCTTCAGGCGTACACTGTTCAGGTGGCACAATACACTGACTGTAACTGCTACAGCTGCCTGTGGTTTATGAACAGAACAAAACCATCAATTGGTGTAGCTTCAGGTGTACACTGTCCAGGTGGCACAATACACCAACTGTAACTGCTACAGCTGCCTGTGGTATAGGAACAGTACAACAACAGCAATTGGGGTAGCTTCAGGTGCACACTATGCAAGTGGCACAATACACCGACAGTAACTGCTGCAGCTGCCTGTGGTATAGGACCAGAAGAACACCAGCAATTGGGGTAGCTTCAGGTGTACACTGTGCAGGTGGCACAATATACCAACTGTAACTGCTGCAGCTGCCTGTGGTAAAGGGCCAGAAGAACACAAGCAATTGGGCTAGCTTCAGGTGTACACTGTGCAGGTGGCACAATATACCGACTGTAACTGCTGCAGCTGCCTGTCGTATAGGACCAGAACAACACCAGCAATTGGGGTAGCTTCAGGTGTACACTGTGCAGGTGGCACAATACACCGACTGTAACAGCTGCAGCTGCCTGTGGTATAGGACCAGGAGAACACGAGCAATTGGGGTAGCTTCAGGTGTACACTGTGACGGTGGCACAATACACTGACTGTAACTGCTACAGCTGCCTGTGGTATAGGACCAGAACAACACCAGAAATTGGGGTTGCTTCAGGTGTACGCTGTGCAGGTGGCACAATACATCAACTTTAACTGCAATAGCTTCAAAGGAAATTTAGACACTGTCTCTCTGTCTATCTCTCTATGAGCCGCAACACACTACGCAAGGCCGCCACACAGGCGGCCTTATATAGTGTGGGGCGTGTACTAAACCCCCTGAGCCGTAATTAGCCACGGACATCCTGCCTGTGGCCAATTATGGCTCTCTTTGCTGACGGCACTGTGATTGGCCAAGCATGCGGGTCATAGTGCATGCTTGGCCAATCATCAGCCAGCAATGCACTGCGATGCTGCAGTGAATTATGGGCTGTGAGGTGCCACACGAATTTGGGCGCGAACGGCCCATAATTTTCGGATTTCGGCGAACAGACGAACAGCCAATGTTCGAGTCGAACATGGGTTTGACTCGAACAAGAAGCTCATCCCTACTAGCAAGAGAAAAGTTGCAGTGTTGAGCCTACAGCAAGAGCTCTGCAAGTCTACATCATGTCAATTCAGCCACAGTGACCCCTGTGGTGGGATGACTATTGCACAACATAACCTGCAGCTTAATTGCTTGCTATCTGGGTCTATCCTTGGTTCCTAGCCCTTTCCCTAACCCTAACCAAATAGTTTTGCAGGGAGAATCAGAAAAACTTTTTTTCCTGACATATTATCACTTTTTCCCTGATGATACAGTTTTTAAAATATTGGGTACATTTCAAGATTGCCTATGCAGAAAATACAAATAATTTGAAAGTTAAAAAAGTATTGTATATTTACTTTACTATGTGTTTAGCTGTGTGCCCAGTGTCACGATCAGAGGGTAAGACCACCTGGGACTGTAAACTTAAGATCTAGTGGGCCAATGGAACAGCTAAACAGGTGTACCTGGGTACCAGTCCTCAGGATGCGGGAGCAGTGTGACCGCACTCAAACGGAGGATCTAAGGCGCCACCTGGTCTTTACTAGAGTCACTGGAGGTGTGGATGTTGCGCTGCAAGGCAGCCCCCAGGTTGCGGCTCTCTCACACACCTGTGTGGGCACAGTGCAACCAAATAGCACGCTGGAAGGACACAGGGTATGCACAGGAGACAAGGAAACTTGCAGCAGCTAGTTAGGAAGAAACGCCAGGGAAGAGGATGCAAGGAGCAAGTGTAAAGTTTAGGAGAGAGGGGGATACTGAGCAAGGGTGCAGAGAGAGCGAGAGACTCAGCAAGCTGGAAAGGGCTGCAGGCAAACTGTAAGGAAATGTGGGATTACTCTTATGTGGGATCACTGTTTAAGGTTATTGCAAGGGAATGTAGAGTTACCCTTTAAATTTTAGCTTTGCAAGAGGCTTGCAAGAAAGTTATTTCCTCACTTTATCTAGCTTGTTAGCTTGTGCAAGAAGTGCTGAGCGAGGTGTTAGACAGGATACGCCTTTTTAGATTAAACATGTCAGGAACATATTGCGGCCAATGTGATAAGGTTTAGTGATAAAGTTTAAGTCTTAGAATTGTGACGATTTAACAAATTGTGATGATGAGTCTGTCTCTGGGCAGAAAAACTATGAACTATGAATATTTTGCAAGATCAGTATTAATTGTATAACATGAATGCTTGAATGTGATTGGTTGTTCATGTACTTGTGACCAACCATATGCTGTGTATGGTGTCTATGATTACCCGTCCGGACAGAGAGTTTTTTCATTGACCGTCAAAGTCCAGCTAAGGGAAAGAGAGGCTGAAACAGAGGACCCACAGATGGTACCGAAGAAGTGGGGTACATTTGAACAGGTAAGCTTTCTTTAAAATTACTTTTTCAAAGTATTTTTGAACAGCTTACTCTGTCAATTTTATACCCCGTCACATTATAGCATTATAGATCTCAAGGCATAATTGATTAATTAATTAAATTAACTTGCCTGAGAGACAGGGATATTAAAGGGGTGCCTCGCTAGGTTGGCCAGGATCCCAGGAGAATTGTAAGGCAGCTCGCTCATAAATAGGGATACCTGTCTAGGTGGGCCAGGATCCCAGGTATTAATATAAAGGAACAGGGATACCTGTCTAGGTGGGCCAGGATCACAGGTATCAAAATATAGGGGACAGGGATACCTCGCTAAATTGGCCAGGATCCCTCCCAGATATTGTATTAATACCATAGGAGGTTGAAAACCTTGTTTTTAACCATAAGGACTGGTCATTGGAAACCTCTAAATCATTTTAATGTCATGTTTAATGTCATGTTTGTAATGTTTAAGTGTTTTTTTTGGCAGGACGCTGCCCAGAGTGTTTAACAGGCCTATTATTTGTGTATGAGGGATCAAATACTTATTTGGTTGCTAGTATTCCCGGAGGTTATTACCACAAAGTGGGAAAGGGTCTTTGGTTCCACAAAGGAAAACCACGGAAATAGACGTTTAGGTTTAATATACATAATAGTTTTGTGTTCCAGGAGGGTCTTTGATACATTTTGACATCAGGGACGTTATAACATTTTTCTAGGGTAATACATGGATTGGTGGCTAACTTTTTATCAAAACATGCTATGTGAATAATTCCTTTTGCTACTGACATCTCTTGCACATGGGAAGTCGGGTGCAAAATGTGGATATTTTGGCATTTTGCCAACAATGCTAATATCTCACCAACCGTAATAGATAGTGGGGAATTGTATTAGTATTACAGCAATTGAAAGTACTGTTTAAACCTGTTGGCACTTTGCCGAGAAATTTGAAATATAAATAAAAATTTCCAGAAGCTTTAACTGTTAAAGGTGTCAGAAGTTCTATTGAATGTGGAACGGGTGAAACTTTTGTGGTTTGCCCTAAGTCATTGACTGTATGTTCTGCAGCTAGATGTATAAATAGAGTTATAATATAAAATAAAGTATAAGAATTGTAAACATGGGAAATCTGCCGGGGAAGGGAGGTTCGGAAGGTAAGTCGGATTAGATTTCGTGTCTGGAAACTATGGAACACATTATACTGAACCCTTTTGGAAAAACATATTAACAGTATAATTATCCACCGTTTCCTTATGATAAAGAATATATGACTGAATGTTATAAAATATGGTCAAAAGCATTGAAAGAATATAGAAAGTGGTTGCCTCATCCATAAGAGAAGCCTCATAAGCCTCATTCCTTAGACAAGTCCCTTAAAAAAAAAAAAAAAAAACAACACTTGCTTCTGCCCCTGTCCAACCCCATGACTCAAACATGGAAGATTCAGAGGGGTATCTGCGTTTAGCGCCCCCGCCATTGTAACGAGGGCTGCTCAATGGGAATAAATGGGACAGATGTCACACACAAAATAACCGAACCACTGCAAGTGTCAGATTTGCAGGATAAACCCTTAACCAGACAAACTTTTGCCATCCTCACGGACTGCCCTTTATGTCTAATGTGAAGGGATCTCATGTCCTCATTGGGGGTATGACTGCCAAATCAGCAAGTTGTGACTTGACTTTGCCAAAAAGAAAAGATTTGACGTTTTACTTTATGACT
Organism: Lithobates sylvaticus; assembly: GCA_028564925.1. Taxonomy (NCBI): domain Eukaryota; kingdom Metazoa; phylum Chordata; class Amphibia; order Anura; family Ranidae; genus Lithobates; species Lithobates sylvaticus. The sequence goes on from CM053029.1 coordinate 441,161,194, forward strand.
TTTCCGGCGCCAATAGAGACTCACCCGATATGGGCAAAGTCCAAGACAGACGTAGGACATGTCAAATGTACTCCCTATGTCCCTACTTTCAAACCAAACATCATACAATACCACCTTCATGCTAACAAAGTACAGGGTATAGCACCACAGATCACCACATACATGCAGAAAGGCATTCTAAAACCCATTATCAGTCCCTGGAATACACCCATCCAGTAAAGAAAGCCAGCGGCGAGTGGAGGCTAGTACAGGATTTGAGGGGGGTGAACAAATGTATTCAACCACTTCCACCACTAGTCTCAGACATCACATGAATTTTTATAAACATCCCTGCTTCCTCCACTGTATATACGGTACTAGACTTGTCCAATGCTTTCTTTAGCATTGATGTTCACGAGGATTTCCAAAAGATCTTTGCCTTTGCCTGGGGCTCGGGCTCGGGCCAACTGACTTGGGCCTGTCTTCCTCAGGGATTTGTGGACAGTCCTGCAGCATTTTCCATGGTGTTAAAAATAACCCTGGAAAGAGTCAAGACTCTGACCTGTCTTGGCCCACCCAAAGATAAGGCAACTCTCCTTTCTTTTCTTGGCTCTATTGTCTACTGCAGGTAGTGGATCCCAGATTGTTCTTTTTATGATTCAATCTTGCGCCCCTCTACTGCAGCCACTGCCCCCAAGCAGGTGATTTACACTGAGGAAATGACACAGGCCTTTCATGCCTTATTACAGTCTTTGGCCAGTGCTCCGGCACTAGGTATACCAGATCATAAGAAATCCTTTGTGCTTTACTGTATAGTCAGGGGCCCTGCGCTAGCTGCCGTGCTGGCCCAAGCGCATGGCACCCACTACCGACCCGTGGCTTATCTATCAAAAAAAACTTCTGTTCAGGTACAAGGAATGCCAGCTTGCCTACAAGCTGTCGCTGCCTGTGCTATGGCAGTAAAAGAAGAATCCAAAATCACTTTAGGAACTGATTCTACATTGTACACAACACATACTGTAGTGCACCTTTTACAAAACATTTCTACACAGCACATGACAGCACAACGCTCCAGTGGCTGATGGGATCATCCTTCTCAACACACACGGTCTCACTGTCAAATCTTGCTCTGAAGCACCTGCAGTCAGATTACTACATGCATTGCTCAGAATTTCATCAGTAGAAATCCCAGTAGAGCATGATTGCTCCACACAACTGCTACATTCCACCTCACCAAGACCTGACCTCACTGACTAACCCAACTCTGATCCCGACTACATAAATGTTTTTGTTGACGGCAGCTGTTCTAGACCAAGCGATGATACTGTATGCTGTAGTGACTTTACCAGGCATAATATTAGAAGCAAAACCACTAGCAGCGACTTCAGCTCAGCAGGCTCATCAGAGCTCTATGCTATGACACGTGCCTGTCAGTTATTTAAAGGACAGAAAGTAAACATTTACACTGACAGTAGATACACGGGTTCAAGACGGCAGATAATAAGCAAATCTCAGATGAAGCCTGGGTAGAGGATCTATTAAGTGCACTTCATTTACACTCAAAAATTATTGTCAGAAAAGTAAAAGGTCATTCCTATGACAAATCTGATGCTACTAAGGGAAACAACTTAGCAGACAGAGCAGCCAAAATTGCTGCTGAGGAGGCAATAAAAAAACCAACCCTCCAATTGTTTTCTACAGATTTTTCCTCCCCAAATTTCCCAGCCCTAGGCACATTACTACAGAGGAAAGCTAAATTGTCTGACATTACCTGTTGGGAATCGCATGGTTTGACGCACAACCCGGATGGCTTGTGGTCAAACAAGGAGGGGATTATAGATATTCCAGAAACAGTAGCCCCTTTGATTTTATCTTATCTCCATGGCCCTGGACACATAGGTAAGAAACCCCTACAGCAAATGTATAACCAGAATTTTTACACCAATTCCACTCACCTATTGATTGAACAACTAATTGATTCCTGCTTAACTTGTGCCCAGAATAATGTTCAGGGACCAAAGTATGGCCTTCATGGACACTTACCAGCGCCCTTAGGCCCATTACAGGACTTACAGATTGATTTTACACACATGCCCAAACAGAAAGGTAATATCAAATATCTTTGCGTAATAATAGACAAATTTTCCTCATGGCCGGAAGTTTTTCCCATAACAGGAGAGACCGCAGGGATAGCCACCAGGTGTTTGATCAATCATTGGATTAGCAGGTTTGGTCTGCCAGCTACCATAAACTAGACATGTGCGATTAGTTTCGTATGAATCGGAAATTCGTACGAATTTTTCGAAATTCGTACATTTGTACGAATCCGAATTACTAATTTTTACGAATACGAATTCTGGACGAAATACGAAATTTAGTTTACGAATTTTGGATCCAAACTACCAAATGATGAATTTCAACTAATATGAAAGAAATTATAGAGGATATAACGAATGATTCGAATGAATTCGAGATTCAGTATAGGAAGAGAGGGGTCCGGCTTCCACATGAAGACACCTTGCTCGAACACTAACACACAGGTGCAAAGGCAAAGGCAATAAAGCCTAGGTTCTTCCAACGTGACAATGCTGGCAAGTGGTCATTGGCATCTAGCTCTGTCACATGGGGGTGTGGTGTTCAGTTTCCTCAGCCTAATGCCACTTACACACGATCAGACTTTTCTACAGCAAAGGTCCGATGGAACGAATCCGTCGGACAATTCGATCGTGTGTGGGCTCCATTGGACCTTTGCTGTCCAAAAATCTGACGTACTTTTGAAATAGAACATGTTTCAAATTTTTCAGCCGGAACTCTGCCGGACCCAGTTCCTATCGAGAAATCCGTTCGTGTGTATGCTAGTCCGATGGAGGAAAAACAATGCTAGGGCAGCTATTGGCTACTGGCTATGAACTTCCTTATTCTAGTCCGGTCATACGTCATCACGTTCAAATCCGTTTAACTTTGGTGTGATTGTGTGTGGCCAAGTCTGTTCATTCGTAAAGTCCGTCGGAACTCCGCCAAAAGTCCATCAGGAAGACTTTCGGATCTAATCCGTCGAAAAGTCAGGTCATATGTACGCGGCATAAGCACTTCTTTTATGAGGAATGAAGTGGCAGGGGAACAGGAGGAAGGTAAATATGGGCAACTGAAGAGACCAACATAAAAAAGAACCTGTTGTTTTTACCTTACATAGACAAAGCACAGAGCATTTCAATTAACAGTAAAAAAATATTTTAAGTTTCTTTTCATTGTATTTTTAAACTTTCATAATGGATGTATTCATGTTGATACATTTCGTTTTGCTTATTATTGCTAAAGAATAACAGAAAAAAAATATCTACTGGATTCTGTAAACTGCAATGCTCAAACCTACAGTATATAACCCTAATTATCCTTTGGAAGTTACCGTCTCATCTTTGCTGTGAAATAGGTTGTTATATATATTACCATATTCTAAAGGCAGAAGAGAAAAAATTCTCAGAAGTAAGTGTTTAGAGAAGAAAATACACAGTCATGTAAGTTAGATAGTAGCATACACAATCTTTTTCTGTTTTACAAAATTAGGGAAAACCGTGAGTTTTTTTGTTGTTTTGTTTTACATAAATCATATGTAAGTAGTACAGCAATGGAAAAGAAGGAAAGGCTGCACACCAACGAAAACAATCCAACATGATTTATTGGTCCAATATAAGTCACACATAACAGCCACCAAGACAAAGACACAGGGCCCAGGAGGTGATGTGTTTCACACTGTCAATACTGCTTCTTCAAACCTAAAGCACAACTGAAGCATTGAGTCTTATGAGGGCTCACTCCTCCTATACAGGTGTCGGATAATGCAATCAGTGTACCAAAAGTTTGACAAGCGGATCCTCATTTCACATAAAACAATACGCCTGGTCAGGACGGTGGAGGAGCTCGGATACTTGCTTGTTTGTACAAGCTGCACAAGCTGTACATACAGGTTTGGAAGTGGTTTGGAGAGTGGAAGTGGTTTGGAGAGGAATCCTATGCTTAATACTTTTATAGTTTGGTGTGCTGGAAGCACCTAAAATGTGTGAGTACCCTGACGTTATGTTTTCTAAATACATTTTTAAACTAGCGATAATGCACTATCCAGGCTCTTTCTTGTTTACCACTTCAACCCCGCCCACTGTCATATGACGTCCACAAGGTGGATCTCCCATCCTGGGTGGACGTCATATGATGTCCTCCAATTCCCGGCCGTCTAGGGGGCGGCATCGATCGGGACCCGGTTCGCATGCCCGGCAGCCGCGATGTCCGCATACAGCACGAACGTGGACACACAGATCCACGTCTTGTCAGTGGAGAGGAGACCGATGGTGTGTTCCCAGTACAGAGGAACACCGATCAGTCTCCTCCCCTTGTGAGTCCCCTCCCCCACAGTTAAAATAACTCCCATAGGGGACATATTAACCCCTGCAGCGCCCCCTAGTGTTAACCCCTTCCCTGCCAGTCACATTTACACAGTAATCAGTGCAATTTTATAGCAACGATCGCTGTGTAAATGTGAATGGTCCCAAAAATGTGTCAAAAGTGTCCGAAGTGTCCGCCGCAATGTCGCAGTCATGAAAAAAATTGCAGATCGCCACCATTACTAGTAAAAAAAAGGGATATTTATTATAGCAAAAAGTAAAAAATATTGTGTTTTTTTCAAAATTGTCGCTCTTCTTTTGTTTATAGCGCAAAAAATAAAAACCGCAGAGGTGATCAAATACCACTAAAAGAAAGCTCTATTTGTGGGAAAAAAAGGACGTCAATTTTGTTTGGGTGCAACGTTGCAGACCGCACAATTGTCAGTTAAAGCGACGCAGTGCCGAATCGCAAAAAGTGCTCTGGTAAGGAAGGGGGTAAAATCCTCCGGGGCTGAAGTGGTTAAATTGAAGACAACTTCTCTGGATTTTCCTGTGGGATCCTGCTGAGCCAGTTTCACTTAGAGCCCAGGAGTGGTTCAACTGCTTATGTGGATCAAACTTAAGTGTGTGATCACACTGTTGGAGGTGAGTGCATTCACACAGGGGGAGCACGTGTGTGAAGTCACCCTCTTCTGATCAAGATTACCATCACTAGAGTCACCTTTTGGATAGTAACATGTATAATACCCCAATTTGCACTTTTGTCTCTGTGGATTGATGAAAATTGGGAGAAAAATCTTTTTTTTTGGACTAAGGATTAATACTACATTTTTTCACTGTGAGCTTGCTTGCTACACAATTTTTTTTTAATGTTTATAGTTAAATTTTTTAGCAATATTGATTTTCATTGTTTATGGCACTAGCTATGCATTTATAAGGGTCAGTATCACACAGTGCTGCATTCACCAAAATAAGGGAATTACCGTATTTATCGGCGTATGAAGCGCACTTTTTCCCCCTGAAACTAGGGGGCAAATCAGGTGTGCGTGTTAAAAGCTGATAGTGTACCTCGGAGTGGAAGAAGGGGGACGAGCGCCGACGGAATTCACTGTGTCATCTCCTCTCCACTCGGCTCTCACGTTACACACACAGTCTGGCCTCCGCCATCGGACCAGTATTCTGTCTATCACAGGAGCTGGTCCAATGCCAATGGCGGAGGCAGGATTGTGTGTGTGAGAGCCGAGTAAAGAGGAGATGACGGCTCAGTGATTTCCTAATGTTCAGGCTGCTTTGATGAGAGATGGTGAAGCTGCAAATGAGGTTAAAAAAAACTGAATTAATCAGGCTGCATTGATGCATTTAAGGGCTGCAGATTGACATTGATCAGGCCGCATTGAGGACATTGATCAGGCTGTGTTGAGGCCATTGATCAGGCTGCAGATGGGCATTAATCAGGCTGCAGATGGGCATTAATCAGGCTGCAGATGGACATTGATGGGCACTGACCCTTAATTTGCTTATTTAAAGTTGTAAAAAATATGTTTTTTTCCTGAAACTTCCCTCTTAAAATTAGGGTGCATGTTATACGCCTGTGCGTGTTATACGCCGATAAATATGGTATATTGTGTTTGTGTACACTAAAATTAATTAAAGGGTATTTTTGACTGAAAATTTGTGTTTAAACTACTTCGCAAATATCATGTGACATAAAAAATTGCAACAACCGCCATTTTTTTTCTAGGGCCTTTGCTTTCAGGAAATATTTAACTTTTGGTGGTTCTAAGTAATTATCTTGTAAGCAAATGCAGATTCATGTATGTGAGAAGTGTCAGAATTGGGGCAGCAAGTCGTTTAACATAAAATTATCATTCTGTGAAATGATCCCCAATTCTGCCTTCACTGAAAAAATATAAGCCCCTCTGTTTTTTAACCTGTAAGAATAGTTTATATGGCAGTGACAATATACTTTTTTGTATAGAGTTTCTGATAATAAGGATCAGCCTAAGTTTTGGCATGGTGGAAATAAAATTGTGCAATTGTGCATGTCACCACTCATCCCATGGGAACCGACAATATTGGTCTCACAAGTGCTCTAGAGGGAGTAATTGCCAATTACAGACAAATTTTCCACCGCAAGTGTTCCCGTCTTTGATCCATAATTCTAAGAATGCCAAATGTTCTCCTGGAGGGAACAAGGATCCCACCAACAATGAGACAGGAGGATCTTAGACACTTTGTGTTTATTCTGTCTCAAATTTTTTAATGTGTGATAAGTTAAAGGGAAACTGCTATCAGATGAGCCCCTCAAAGGAGTTCCATATCTTATGAATATGGAGGTTCCAATTAAATATGATGGTTATGGCAACCACTTTACAGTATAATAGGACAAGCTGTCTGGAAGACTAGATCTCCTGTACACTTAGGCCTAATCAAAATCTTGTACATTAATCTAGGACATTTTCTGTGCCATTTCTACAATAATGCATCTAATTTATTTAAAGAAGGCCACTGGCAGAGAGATACCATCTGTAACAAGTATAGAAATCCCTACATGCATTTTGACCATGTTAATTCTGCCTAGCCATTTAATTGAGATGTTGTTCAATACCTCTAAATCTATTTTAACAGCTTGTAACAATGGAAGATAATTCTTCACATAGAGGTGGTGGTGAGAGTCAGCAAGCTAGAAGCCTAAATATTTGAGGGAGCTGTGGTGGATTTCTGTCTCTGCAATTAATAAGCTAATATCTCTGGTTTTGTGGTGTTAATCTAAAAGTTGGAAAAAACTCTTAAAATCATTGTATGTGATTGAGTAATCAGTTGAGTGACATAAAACATCATCCATAAAAATGTTTGGAAGATCCTCTCTGCATCCTCTTTGCATGCCCTGAATATTCTAGTTAAAACAGTATCAAATCCAAAAGCAAACTTTTTTTTATATTGCAGCTTACCAAATCTTAAATATAATGGCTGTACAGGCAGTTCCCGAGTTACGAACAGGTTAGGGACTTCCTGTTTATTCCTAAGTCAGATTTGTTCGTAATTCGGACGCACATGCTCAGAGCGGCTTTCTCCAATGTTTTGCGATGTTTTCCACTGTCTTCCGACTTCTTTTTCCGATGTTTTCCGTTGTTTTCTGATGTTTTCCGATGTGCCCGCTGGCGCCACCTGCCGTTTGTAAGTAGAAGTTGTTCGCAAGTCGGAGGTTCGTAACTCAGGGACTCCCTGTATTAGTTTCCTTTTTTAGACTTTCTTTCTTATTTTTCATCTGATGATCAAGCCAGCAAGCTTGTTGCTTTTCAGCAGAATGTATCAGTTTACATGGATGAGACAAACCACTTAACACTGGCAGGCATGATTAAAATGATCAGCTTTTATTTATTCATGCAAAACCTTTATCCCAAAAAGGAAAGAAAATGCTGTTTGGCTTCAATTTGTCAGAGTATCTAAATCTGTTAATACATGTGACACTAATCCCCTACCCCCTACCCCCACCTCCAGACTGACAATGGTGCTGTCTGATGTGCCTCCTGTTCTTATTCCTTCAGAGTTGTATCTTGCTAATACATGAGGTATGATATTGGCCAGATTGGTAGATGAACACAGAGGGGAAAAAGTCAAATGAAAGAAAATGGATGCAGTCACCACATCTAATGATTGGTAAGCTTCACTATACTACTTTTTTGGTTTTCGTTGTAATACCCTTTAACCACTTCAGCCCCGGAAGGTTTGGCTGCTGAATGACCGGGCCATTTTTTGCGATTCGGCACTGCGTTGCTTTAACTGACAATTGCGTGGTCGCGTGACTCTGCACCCAAACAAAATTAATGTTCTTTTTTCCCTCTAATAGAGCTTTCTTTTGGTGGTATTTGATCTCCTCTGCGTTATTTATTTTTTGCGCTATAAACAAAAAAAGGGCGACAATTTTGAAAAAAAAAAACACAATATTTTTAACTTTTTGCTATAATAAATATCCACATTTTTTTTTTAAAAAAAAAGCTAATTTTTTTCTCAGTTTAGGCTGATATGTATTCTTCTACATATTTTTGGTAAAAAAAATTACAATAAGCGTCTATTGATTGGTTTGCACAAAAGTTATAGCGTCTACAAAATAAGGGATAGATTTATAGCATTTTCATTATTATTATTTTTTTACTAGTAATGGCAGCGATCTGCGATTTTTATCATGACTGCAACATTATGGCAGACACATCAGACAATTTTGACACATTTTTGGGACCATTGGCATTTATACAGCAATCAGTGCTATAAAAATGAATTGATTACTGTATAAATGTCACTGGCAGTGAAGGGGTTAACACTAGGGGGTGATCGAGGGGTTAACTGTGATCCCTGGGAGGTGATTCTAACTGAAGGGGGAGGGCCGGACTAGAGGAAGTGACAGATTGTGGTTCCTAGCTAATAGGAACAAACAATCTGTCACTCCTGTCAGAACAGGGAAGTGTGTGTTTACACACACTCATCCCTGTTCTATGTCTCCTGCTCACAAGCGCTCGTGACCGGCAGTCATTGCAACTGTTGGCCACTAGCATCTGCACCCCTCGCTGTCCAGTGGGCGCGCATGCGCCTGCTATCCCAATCCCGCGAGCCAACATACAGCTAAGACGGTTCGTAGGATCGGGCCAACCTGCTGCAGTATAATGAAGGCGGTTGGTCGGCAAGCGGTTAAACTAAATTGTGTGAGAAAATGTTTCTATGACAGGAAAAATAACATTAGTGAAAAGGGGCAGATGTGCCTGGTTCCATTTGCAATGGAGAAGGGTTGGGAAAGTATGCCATTGACTTTGACCTTGGCCATGGGTTTTTGGTAAGGGTTTTTTCTTTTAAAACAGATTTTTTTTTACTATTAGGTATATTAAAGCTAATTCAGACAAAGAAGTATAATGACTTAATACAGCACATATTATTTAATTCTAAGTTGCATTTTGTATTGTTGCTAATTTGTAGTGTTAGCATATTATTCATACCCTACCAAAAGTAATAACTAATGGTTTTACATATGCTTTACCTAAAGTTTCTCTTCAGTGGCAAATATGAAAGCCACCAGATGAATGTAAAAATTCTCAACAGAGGACACTTTTTTGGGCTGCAGATGCTCATTAAAATAAAAAGGAACCTCCACAGAAAAGGAGTGTGCAGAGATGATGTGTACATGCTCCAATACTTAAACAAGAAGCCATAATCTAGATGGGTGTGTGCAGTGTGCACAGTGTGTGATGCCAGAAGGGTCATCTAGGATGGCTGTTATATATACCCTACAATGTATTATCTTGATGCAGCGGTCATATATTTATTATACAATGCATCATTTATTGTTGTTGCCAGTTTTTTACATACAATGCTTGTTACATGTTGTCATTATGGACACAAACCTATGAATGGATTTTTATAACCTGTTATGTAATCATTATTTAGTAATAAACATTGTGTTTTTATATTGACTGCGCTTCTGTTGCAGCCCATACCTCATATTATGTCCCATTTTATTAATTTTTTTAATCAAAACCCAGTTAGGCTTAAAACATGTTGGGCTATGCATTGGTGTAACCTTGTTTTAACTAACTAAATAAAGAGAAGCTTTATTCATGTATTCTCTGGGATGTGCTGATCAATACTGCTATTTGCCATCCCATGTTGGAGCACTCTGAATATGCATTCCCTCTAGAGTGGCTTTGGTATTACCTGTGGTGTTTCAAATAGCTTAATGCTCATGACCTGTGCTTGTTTACAGAGACCTTAAGGGCCCTGTTATTACTAAATACTTGCAAACGCTGTAGAAATGCTTCCATTTATAGTTATGTATATGCTGTTTTTCAGTAATTTGACAAAACGTATCGCTCATATTATTGAGAAATTGTACTTTATATGCAAAGTTTCCTTGGTATTTACCTGTTCATTTAACCAGTTGCCGCCCACCCACCCACCGTCAAATGACGGAGGGGGTGGCTCTCATTCTGGGTGGACATCATATGACGTCGGCCACCGAAGATCTTAGAGCCACCCATGCCACCTCCATTGCTGAGCTGCAGCGCACAGTACAGTCCCTTGTTGAAAAATCAGACGGCGCTGAAAACAGACTGAGGCGCAATAATATCAGAGTCCTGAGCCTGCCTGAGAGAAAAGAGGGGGATCGTCCTGCTGAATTTTCAGAGGATTTCTTTAAAAATTCCCTGGGCCTTATGGAGGTTCCCCCTACTTACGTGGTTAAAAGGGCCCATCGGGTGCCCATGGGCCGTGACTTCCCAGGGAATCCTCCCCGACCTTTTCTTGTTCGCTTCCTCAACTATCGGGACAGGAACAGGATTCTCTCTGAAGCCCAGAAACATCCCACACTCAAACATTACAACGCCTCTGTTCTTCTTTTCCCTGACTTTTCAGCTGACTTGCAGAGGAAGAGAAAAACCTTCAATGATGTTAGTAGACGTCTCAGAGACAAGAACATTAAATACAGCATGCTTTACCCCAGCCGCCTGCTGGTCCAGCATGATGGATTGATCTGTTTCCTCGACAACCCAGCAGATGCTGACGACTGACTGACCACCCGGCAATAAAGGATTCTTCTCATTGGTCCATCTGATGCACGGATCTTCCATATCCTTGTTTAAACCTATCCTACTTAACTTTCTGTAAACACCGGAGTTACCTCAAATGTACCTCTACGCGTGATATATTTTACGACACTCCCCGGTTTTGACACCTAAGATTCTTTTCCAGCAGTTGGACTTCATAGCGGGCCTCCTTCCTGTGGCAATCAAATCTGGCCAGATTCACTAGGAAAATCTTACATAGGCCTTGGACATGGGGGGACTTACCTGCCCGGAGTTTCATACCTACTATTTAGCGGCAATGCTCACTCATGCACATAAATGGCTGGTCTTAGACGACACTAATGTGTCAGTCTTCCTGGAAGCAGCACATTTGGGATCCTTTGAAGCCCTTCGCAAGGCCCTCTATAGGGGGTCAGGGGTTCTCCGGTACTTTTAACATTGGCTATGAAAGTGGTTATTACGGCATGGCACAGGGTAGTGATTAAACCTAATTTCCTAATAGCCAGATGGTCCCCTAACACACTGCTCTGGTGTAATCCAAGGTTACAGGAATTCCACTCTCTGCAGGACCCGGGCTTGTGGGCCAGTAAGGGTATCAGGTATTTAAATCAGTCCAGCTTCGGCTGGAATATGATGACCTGGAGACCCTTCTAAACAATGTTGATCTCTCAAAACCACTTTCCCAAATTTAGGTTGGACTGGATGGTCTGCGTGGTTTGTGGCGGGTGGAGGTGTGGGAACTGGACCGTGAAGACTGGGAAGACATGTGGGACAACCCACTTCAGCCGTTGGTTGCAACTAGGGATAGACTGATCCATATCAAAATCCTACACAGGATTTACTACATGCCCCAATGCCTCCACTGCATATACCAGCATCATCGACCAGCTGCTGGAGATGCTCTGGCACTCCTGCAGGCTTCACACATATAGTCTGGGATTGCCCCCAGATCCAGGACTACTGGCAGGAGGTAACTCAATTTATTCATGGTTTAACCACCATTCATATTCCTCTGACAATTAGTGTCTGCCTTCTTGGCCTAGTGGAAAAACTGACGTTAGCTAATGCGACACGCACCCTAATAAGTATACTTTTTTATGCGAGAAAAGCCATAGTGCTGAAGTGGAGGGCAGCCCATCCCGCACCCTGTCATCATGGAAGCAACTAGTTAACACAAAACTTGTTAACACAATGATACCCCCTCCATAAAGCAGCATATATGTCTTGAGGATTCCCCAAAAAATATGAAAACGTCTGGCATTTGTGGACAGATTCAGAGTCCACAACAGATGATCAGCCCTCAGGAGATTAACCCAGATGGATTCCCTCTGTATCTACCTGGCTCTGTTAGGAGCTGTGGTCTAGACACCAAATAGATATTCAGAGGTTTTAGCCTAGGAGGGGGTCCTCCAAGAAACAATATCTCCTATCAAGATCCTAAGGTGTAACCTGAGCAATGATTGTGTTGTGTTTAGTTAGGAATGTGTAGTTTTTAAGGTAGACTGTTAGTCGTACTATGTTATGCACATGGCTATGTGCACCGGTTGGCCAGGGTATGCCCCAAAGGCCCTGTTTTGTACCGCAACAGCAGCAAAAAAAAAGGTTCAATAAAGAGAATTAAAAAAAAGAAATATTGTGTAAATTGACAACTTTTTGTAAAAATAATGCGTTTTCATTTTCTTTCCACATTTTCCAAAAACTTGTGGGCGTTTCTATTGTCCTGGTGCTCCAGGGCATTCAAAAGTGTAATAGGTGGTTGAGAAATTTGATATGTAATTTATGCTCGTAGAATGCCTGACGGTGCTACTTGGATGTTGGGCCTCTGTATATGGCCAGGCTGCATAAAAGTCTCACACATGTGGTATTGGCATACTCAGGAGGAATAGCAGAATGTATTTTGGGTTTCATTTTTGCTATGTAAATGCTATGTGTTGGAAATATCTTACAAATTTACAACTTTGTGTAAAAAAATGGGTTTTAATTTTTTTCCCACATTTTCCAAAAACTTCTGGAAAAAATTGACACGCTCAAAAGACTCATTATGCCTCATAGATTATACGTTGGGGTGTTTGCTTTTCAAAATGGGGTAATTTTATGGGCGTTTCCATTGTCCTGGTGCTCCAGGGACTTCAAAGGTGTGATAGCTCATGACGTTAGGTGTGTAATTTTTGTCCCTAGAACACCTGACGGTGCTCCCTGAATGTTGGGCCTCTGTATGTGGCTGGGCTGTGAAAAATTCTCACACATGTGGTATCGCCATACTCAGGAGGAGTAGCAGAATGTGTTTTGGGGTGTAGTTGCAAGTATGCATATATGCTTATAGTATGAGAGAAATAACCTGTTAATATGACAATTTTGTAAAAAATAAAATCTTCATTTTGCAAAGATTTGTGGTAAAAAAATTACAACTTTAAAAAACTCACCATGAATGTCTACTTTACAAAAAAAGGGTTATTTTGGGGTATTTGTACTTGCCAGGCTCGTTAGTGTCTCAAGAAATGAGATAGGCCTTTAGTACATCAGGTGTGATCAGGTGTGATCAATTTTTAATGATTGCCACCATAGTTTGTAGACTCTATAACTTTCACAAAGACCAAATAATATACAATGATTTGGGTTATTTTTACCAAAGATATGTAGCAGTATAAATTTTGGCCAAAATTTATGAAGAAAAATTACTAATTTGCAAAATGTTATGACATGACTGAAACAAAGAAAAGGGCATTTAAAAAAAAAAATTGTCTTCTTTTATTTATAGCACAAAGAATAAAAATCCCACGAGTGATTAATAGACATGTGCACACTGAAATATTTTGTTTCGGAATTTCGTTTTCAAACGAAAAATACATTTATTTAGTTACGCCTGAAATTCGTTTTTATTTATTTTGTTTAGTTAAAAAATGCATTCATCGGAAAATCCGAAATCATTAAGGTCGAATCTGTCATTGAAGGCTTATGGTGTCTGTCGAATGTTCCAAGAAGATTCTACGGAGCAGCTAAACTGTGCCATGCTGCAATCGTACATTTCTGGTCGAATGTTCCGCTTACAAGCTATAGAAAAAATTCTAATGTTGTATTACACTAGTAATAATTATATTTATTAATTATTATTACTAGTCAACCAACATTAGAATTCTTCTATAGCCTATGGGCGGAAAATTTGACCATAAATATCCGCTCGCGGAGACTGCTTTGTCAAATCTTCATGTCGAATCTTTTCTCTCTATGTCGAATAATCTTGGACTAATAGAGTTAGGTTAGGCACATTCGACCTTTTTTGCTATTGTCTCTATAATGTCGAATCTTCTCTCTCTATGTAGAATAATCTTGAACTAATAGAGCTAAGGTTAGGTACATTCGACCACAGGTTCAATGGACACAGATCGTTATTGTCAGTGTCATTTCGAATCTCCTATCTATATCGAACTGGTGCAAAGAAAACAAAAATAAAGCATTTGTTTATGTCGGATCTTTCGGTTTTCAGATTCTGCACGTTCGTTTGTTAAAACGATAACGAAAATACCCGAAATTCGGACGAAAATGCATTTAGATGAAAACAAATGCACATGTCTAGTGATTAAGTACCACCAAAAGAAAGCTCTATTTGTGTGAAAAAAGGAACGCAAATTTCATATGGGTATAGTATTGCATGACTGAGTAATTGTCATTCAAAGTGTGAGAGCACTGAAAGCTGAAAATTGGCATGGGCAGATGGGGGGAGTGCCCTGTAGGCAATATTTACAATTTACTATGAGATCCAAATATAAATACAATTATTCTCCCAGTTCAGACTTTTTAAAATATTCCCTATGTTCTCACCCATACAGACCCCCAGAGCCCTGAGAGTCCATCCAATATATTGAAGTTTTCACGAACGTTTGATCAGTTCCAAGAAAATAATGGTGTTTCAAGAAATATACATAGTAATAGAAGACGTTTTCTCTATAGTATTGGAAGTAAAATCTGTAACTTCTCTAGGCATGTTGTAACTTCAGCAGGCTATACATCTTCCACATTTGAAAAAGATAGATAAATAGAATAAGTGGTTCAATTAAATAGGATTGAATACAAAAGTAAAGAATTAATAAGATTCACAAATTTACAAAAGAGAAAGTTACTGTATGTTTGGCTTTTTAATACAATTTGATAGACATTTAATAAAATCTATTTTATGAAAACCTTAACCCATTTCAATGAAAAACTAAATTCTATGTCCCTTGTTACCTAATAAACCAAATCTGCTGTAAAGGAAGGCATGATCCTTATGTTGGAGTGGACCCTCCAAAGTTAATAGATTTACTTTTTTGAAATGGTAGGTCTTTCAACGTGGAAGTTATTTTTAAAAAAAGTCTCACAATCTGTCTTCATATTTGAGAAAACACCATGACTGTGATTTGGCTGTGATGACTAGTTTTAAGTGGACATACAGTATCTCACAAAAGTGAGTACACCCCTCACATTTTTGTAAATATTTAATTATATCTTTTCATGTGACAACACTGAAGGAATTACACGTAGTGAGTGTAACAGCTTGTATAACAGTGAAAATTTGCTGTCCCCTCAAAATAACTCAACACACAACCATTAATGTCTAAACTACTGGCAAAAAAGTGAGTACACCCTAAGTGAAAATATCTAAATTGGGCCCAATTAGCCATTTTCCCTCCCCGGTATCATGTGACCCGTTAGTGTTACAGGGTCTCAGGTGTGTTAGATTTGGTGTTATCGCTCTCACTGTCTAATACTGGTCACTGGAAGTTCAACATGGCACCTCATGGCAAAAAACTCTCTGAGGATCTGAAAAAAATAATTGTTGCTCTACATAACGAAAGCCTAGGCTATAATAAGATTGCCAAGACCATGAAACTGAGCTGCAGCATGATGGCCAAGACCATACAGCGGTTTAACAGGACAGGTTCCACTCAGAACAGACCTCGCAATGGTCGACCAAAGGAGTTGAGTGCACATGCTCAGTGTCATATCCAGAGGTTGATGGGGTGGGGGGCTACTAGCTTTGCTGCAGAGGTTGAAGGGATGGGGGGTCAGCCTGTCAGTGATCAGACCATATGCCGCACACTGCATCAAACTGGTCTGCATGGCTGTCATCCCAGAAGGAAGCCTCTTCTAAAGATGATGCACAAGAAAGCCTGCAAACAGTTTGCTGAAGACAAGTACTAAGGACATGGATTACTGGAACCAAGTCCTGTGGTCTGATGAGACCAAGATAAACTTATTTGGTTCAGATGGTGTCAAACGTGTGTGGCGTCAACCAGGTGAGGTGTACAAAGACAAGTGTGTCTTGCCCACAGTCAAGCATGTTGGTGGGAGTGTCATGGCCTGGGGCTGCAGTGCATTGAGGGAACTATGAATGCCAACATGTACTGTGACATACTGAAGCAGAGCATGCTCCCCTCCCTTCGGAGACTGGGCCACAGGGCAGTATTCCAACATGATAACAACCCCAAACACACCTCCAAGTTGACCACTGCCTTGCTAAAGAAACTGAGGGTAAAGGTGATGGACTGGCTAAGCATGTCTTCAGACCTAAACCCTACTGAGCATCTGTGGGGCATCCTCAAACAGAAGGTGGAGGAGATCAAGGTCTCTAACATCCACCAGCTCTGTGATGTCCACATGGAGGAGTGGAAGAGGACTCCAGTGGCAACCTGTGAAGCTCTGGTGAACTCCATGCCCAAGAGGATTAAGGCAGTGCTGGAAAATAATGGTGGCCACACAAAATATTGACACTGGGCCCAATTTGGACATTTTCACTTAGGGGTGTACTCACTTTTGTTGCCAGAGGTTTAGACATTAATAGCTGTGTGTTGAGTTATTTTGAAGGAACAGCAAATTGATACTGTTATACAAGCTGTACACTCACTACTTTATATTGTAGCAAAGTGTCATTTCTTCAGTATTGTCACATGAAAATATATAATAAAATATTTAAAAAATGTGAGGGGTGTACTCACTTTTGTGAGATACTGTACTTTGGGGTTGATTTGCTAAAGACTGCTCCCTTTGCAAGGAATGCTGTATTTTTTCCGCAGACCTTAGTGAATTAAGTGAATCTCCGTGGAGTACAATCATGTGCAAGTAAAAATGTGGGTTTTTTTTTCCTTGTGAATTTTCCGAAAGAAAAAATCAATATATATACAGTATACATTCAATAAGTGGTTTACCACACAACTGTTGTTGTTTTAGATGCTGGTGCATTCACCTGGAAGTTGTCCAAAGTTCCCACATATAAAGTAACACCAAGTTGTTGCAGCAGTCTTCTCTTTATTAATCCATTAATAGTAACAAATATTCTTTGGTCAACAAAACAGGCAAGAACTTAAACTAAAAAAGAGATCTATAATATATGCTTTCACTTTCATAAAATGTTATAGTTACAAAGTTAATCTGGTTGAAAAAAAAGTCCATCCAGTTTAACCCTCAAAAAAACCCAAACAAAACCAAAACACACACAACTGATCCAGAGGAGGGCAAAAAGGAAACCCCAATAAAGCATGATCCAATTTTCTGCAGCGGGGGGGGGGGGTCCTTCCTTATTCCCCAAGAGACAAATGTATTATCCCTGGATCAAATTTACCTATTAATATTACTGTCAAGTTATATGTTGTTAATTTATTTCTTTTACTGTGAAGAAGCCTTTCCATATTTAGAGGTTAAATCTCTTTTCCTCCACACTGAAAGAGTGCCTCCTTGTCCCCTGTCCACCTTTTAAGTGAATAACTTCTACACCAAGTTGACTATAAGGACCAATTATGTATTTATACATGTTGATCATATTCCTACTTAATCTCCTCTTCACAATAGAGAATAAATTCAGTTCAGCTAATTATTCTTCATAGCTGAACTCCTCCATGCCTTTCCGTTTCCCAATATCCTTTTTGTGAACTTGTGCCCAAAACTGAACTGTATATTCTAGATGGGTCTTACTAATGATTTAATACAGAGGCAAAATTATGTCTTTCTCTCTGTGGGCCATAACTCTTTTAATACAAGATTTTGCTCATTTTAGAAAAAAAACAGCTTGTCATTGCATGCATTTATTAAGCCTTAAAACCCAGATCCTCCTCCGCCATCGATTCCCCTAATTGTACTCCCCTGGTATGTATGATGCATGCATACTTTTACCCCCCAAGTACATGAGTTTACATTTATCAACATTAAACCTCATTTGCCACATTGTCACCCAAGTGCTTTGAGGTTGGCTTGCAAGTTGGAGACATCTTGTAAGGATGTTAGTCCACTGCAAAGTTTGATGTTATCCTCAAAGGCTGAAATAGTTACATAGTTACATAGTTAGTTTGAAAAAAGACACAAGTCCATCCAGTTCAACCAAAAAAAATAAAAATAAAAAAAATATATATATCATACAATCCCATATACCCCATTCTATACCCACAGTTGATCCAGAGGAAGGCAAAAAAAAACAGCAGCGCATGCTCCAATTTGCTAAAGCAGGGGAAAAAATTCCTTCCTGATCCCCCGAGAGGCAATCGGATTTTCCCTGGATCAACTTTACCTATAAATGTTAGTACCCAGTTATATTATGTACATTTAGGAAAGCAATCTACTGAGCTGGCCAGAACCACCTCTGCAGGGAGTCTATTCCACATTTTCACAGCTCTTACTGTGAAGAAACCTTTCCGTATTTGGAGATGAAATCTCTTTTCCTCTAGACGTAAAGAGTGCCCCCTTGTCCTCTTTGTTGACTGTAAAGTGAATAACTCAACACCAAGTTCACTATATGGACCCCTTATATATGTATACATGTTGATCCTATTCCCCCTTAATCTCCTCTTATAAAGAGTGAATAAATTCAGTTCCTCTAATCTTTCCTCATAGCTGAGCTCCTCCATGCCTCTTATCAGTTTGGTTGCCCTTCTCTGCACTTTCTCCAGTTCCCCAATATCCTTTTTGAGAACTGGTGCCCAAAACTGAACTGCATATTCCAGATGAGGTCTTACTAATGATTTGAACAGGGGCAAAATGATATCTCTCTCTGGGGAGTCCATACCTCTCTTAATATAAAAAATGGCTTTGCTCACTTTGGAAACCGCAGCTTGGCATTGCTTGCTATTATTGGGCTTATGATCTACCAAAACCCCCAGATCCTTCTCCACTACGGATCCCCCCAGTTGTACTCCCCCTAGCATGTATGATGCATGCATATTCTTAGCCCCCAAGTGCATAACTTTATATTTATCAACATTAAACCTCATCTGCCACATAGTCGCCCAATTAGACAGAGCATTGAGGTTGGCTTGTAAATTGGAGACATCCTGTAAGGACATTATTCCACTGCATAGCTTGGTGTCATCTGCTAAGACAGAAATGTTACTTTTGATCCCAGACCCAATATCATTTATAAAGATATTAAAAAGTAAGGGTCCCAGCACTGAAGCTTGGGGTACACCACTGATAACCTTAGACCATTCAGAGTAAGAATCATTAACTACTACTCTCTGAATTCTGTCTTTTAACCAGTTTTCTATCCATTTACAAACTGATATTTCCAAACCTGTAGACTTTACCTTACACATGAGCCGTGTGTGCGGAACTGTATCGAACGCTTTTGCAAAATCCAAGTATACCACGTGCACCGCCACCCCTCTGTCCAAGGTTTTACTTACCACCTCATAAAAAGTAATCAGGTTTGTCTGACAACTTCTGTCTTTCATTAATCCATGCTGTCTGTTGCTTAAAATATTTTTTTCCTGCAAGAACTCGTCTATGTGGTCTTTTATTAATCTCTCCAGTATCTTCCAAACTATAGAAGTTAAACTAACAGGTCTATAGTTACTTGGTAAATACTTTGTTCCCTTTTTAAATATAGGCACCACATTGGCCCTGCGTCAATCCAGTGGTACTATTCCTGTCATTAATGAGTCCCTAAAAATTAGATACAATGGCTTTGAAATTACAGAGCTCAATTCTTTTAGGATCCGTGGGTGGATGCCATCAGGTCCAGGTGCTTTATCCACCTTTATTCTGTCTAAATATTTCTGGACAATATTACATTTGAGCCATTGTGGATTTGGGGCTGTGTCACTACCACCCCCATTATGGACATGAGCTCCCCCATGCTCCTTTGTATACACAGAGCTGAAGAAAGTATTTAATAAATTAGCCTTCTCTTTGTCCCCAGTCACCCACTCTAGATTATTTTGTAAAGGGCCTACATGCTCAGACTTGACCTTTTTACTATTAATATATTTGAAGAATTTTTTGGGGTTTGTCCTTTTGCAATCTGTCTTTCGTTTTGAATTTTTGCATCCTTGATTTCCTTTTTACATATTCTGTTATATTCTTTGTAACATTTAAATGACACTAGTGGTCCTTCATTTTTATATTTTTTTTAAAAGCTCTTTTCTTATAGTTTATAGCTTTTTTAACTTTGGCCGTGAGCCACATAGGTTTTATTTTTAGCCCATGGCCCATGGGAATATACTTTGCAGTGAGTTCAGTCTTTTTGAAGAATCCCCATTTCTGTTCTGTGCCCATTGTTGTCAATATTCTCTCCCAGTCTAAGTTCTGGAGAGCAGCCCTCATCCTTGGAAAATTTGCTCTCTTGAAATTAAATGTTTTTATCTTTCCCGTATGCGATTTTTGCTTACAGCTAACATCAAATGAAATCATGTTATGGTCACTGCTACCCAGATGTTGCTTTCTCTGAACATTAGTATGGTTTGAGATTACCAGATCCAGCAGAGCATCATTCCTAGTCGGGGCCTCAAAATTGTCCTGTAATAGGTTTATACATTTTTGCCCTTTAACTGTCCCAGCAGTGCCATTATTCCAGTCAATTTCTGGGTAGTTAAAATCCCCCATTATTATTACCAACCAGCCCTTGCAGCCCTTTCCATCTGTGCAAATAGCTGAGGCTCCACCTCCTCATTAACATTGGGTGGTCTATAACAAACTCCAAAGATTAACTTTGAACTACGCATATCTGTATGCAGTTCCACCCAGAATGCTTCAGACTCATCACACTCTTCATCCACCAGGTCCTCTTTCACACTCGCTTTGAGATCACTTCTCACATACAGACAGACCCCTCCACCTTTCCTTTTAACTCTGTCTTTCCGAAAGAGTGCATAGCCAGGAATATTTAAAGCCCAGTCATGTGAGGAATGAAGCCAAGTTTCAGCAATACCGATTACATCTTAGCTCTCCTGATGCACCAGAGCTTCCAACTCACCTATTTTGCTTGGCAGACTTCTGGCATTGGTGATCAAACACTTTAATGCATTGCTATATTTTGACCTGTCACATACTATCCTCTTGGGTGTTCCGAGATTGCAACTAGGACTTGCTACTATACTTACCTTGGGTTTATGTGCTTTGGTTACCCTACCATTAATGCCCCTAATATTACCCTCTGGAATATGTTCCACGCTGACTATTTCTATCTCTGGACCCTCCCCCCCATCGCCTAGTTTAAAAACCGCTCTAACCTTTTGGCCATCCTTATTCCCAGCTGGTCTGCACCCTCCTCATTTAGGTGCAGTCCGTCCCTTCTATAGTACCGGTTATCGACTGAGAAGTTGTCCCAGTCCTCCAGGAACCCAGACCCCTCCTTACTACACCAGCTCTTCAGCCACTTATTTACTTCCCTAATATCCCTCTGCCTTTCTGGTGTGGCTCGATGTACCGGTAGTATTCCTGAGAATACTACCTTGGAGGTCCATTTCCTCAATTTAGCTCCCAATTCCCATAAATCGTTTTTTAGGACACTCCATCTGCCTCTGACTTTGTCATTGGTGCCAACGTGCACCATGACAGCTGGGTCTTCCCCAGCCCCTCCCAGTAATCTGTCCACCAGATCCGTGATGTGCCGAACCCGAGCTCCCGGTAGACAACATACAGTTTGGCGCTTCAGGTCTTTGTTACAAATTGCCCTCTCTGTCCTTCTAAGAATTGAGTCCACTATCACCTGAATCTGTCTTTCCTTTCCCTTTGCTCCCCCCCCAATCTCACTGGAGGAGTTCTTCCCCTGGCAGCTAGGAGAGTCCCTCAGCTCCAGCAGTGCTGGTCCCTGACTGGTATCACCAATGTCACTCAATGGAGCATACTTATTGGGATGCTCCAGCCCTGGATCGGCCTCCCTGGCACTTCCCCCTCTACCCTTCCTGACTGTCACCCATCTACTATTTTCTAGTGCCTGCACTTCTTTGTCTCCACCCACCTCTGTGCTGGCCCCTGCCGGCACCTGCCATGTACGTTCATGGCTCTCCTTTAGTATGGAGGGACTTCTCAGTGTTGACAGTTGCTTTCCCAGATTCAGAACCTGGGCTTCCAGGGAAACAATGTGCTTACAATTTGCACAGCAGTATTCGCCTTTGATCAGATGATCAAGGAACGCATAGCTGTACACCGAGTTGCCTCTCCACACCCGCCGGGCATCGCACCTATAAATTTAATGAGGATTAGAGTTTATACCCAGTCCAAATTACCTAACAACTATCTTCCTGACACTAATACTCAACAAGACAATGCACAGGTACTAACAATCCACACATACTACTCAGACAACACTCAGGTACTCAGACTACACAGGTACTATGACACTGTTACAAACTCCTGGTTTTAACTCACCACTTAGACAAGTTCCACTTGGACAGAGTTCCAACAGACTCAAAGATGAGCAGGCTTACAATGAGTTTGACATAGGGTTATATAGGCTTCAAGCACCTGTGACCAATTAACCACTCCCCTTAATTAGAGGCTGAAGGAAGCAAGAAAAAAAAAACCTGTTTAAAAGGTGTCGAAATAGGTGTTAAAAAGCTACAAGGAAAAGGCCCAAAAAGAACCTAAAAATGCAATCCAGAAATCACCAGCCGTCAAAAGCAAGTCTTGTTCACTCTCCACTCAGGGTCCCCCACAGTGGAGATTTTAATGGTAATTTTAATCCCAGACCCTATATAATTTATAAATATTTTTAAAAGTTAGGATCCCAACACTGAACCTTGAGGTACACCACTGATAACCAGTCCAATAGACCATTCAGAGTAAGAATCATTAAAGGGGTTGTAAAGGTAAATGTTTTTTCACCTTAATGCATTCTATTCATTAAGGTGAAAAAACATCTGACAATGCCGGCCTCCCCAGCCCCCCATATCCTCTTCGCCGCTCAGCCTGGCCGCTAAATGGCTACACTGGATGGATTGAAAGTAGCGCAGCCATTGGCTTGCGCTGCTGTCAATCACATCCAATGATGTGGCGCGCCGGGGGGCAGGGCAGAGTGATGCAGCGAGCGGCTATAGCCGTCGGCTGTATCACGGGAGCGTGCCCGCAAGTTCTCCACACCAAGCGAGGGAGCTTGCATGAAGGTGAGAAGTACTTGCAGGGGGGAAGCCAAGAAAGCCACCGAGGGACCCCAGAAGACCAGGTTCGGGGCCACCCTGTGCAAAACGAGCTGCACAGTGGAGGTAAGTATAACATGTTTGTTATTTAAAAAAAAATAATTCCTTTACAACCCCTTTAACCACTACTCGTCTTTTCGCCAGTTTTCTATCCATTTACAAACTGTTTTTTCCAAGCCTGTAGAATTTACCTTATACAATAGCCATATGTGGGTGACTGTGTCAAACACTTTTGCTAAATCCATGTATACTATAGTATATCCACAGCCACTCCTTTTGTCTAAGGTTTTGCTTGTCTTGTCATAAAAATAAATCAAATTTGTTTGACAACTTCTGTCTTTTATGAGTCCATGCTGTCTATTGCTTAAAATATTTTTTTCTAGCAAAAACTTATCTATGTGGTCTTTTATTAAACTCTCTAGTATCTTCCTAACTGTAGAGGTTAAACTAACAGGTCTGTAGTTACTTGGTAAAGACTTTGAACCATTTATAAATATAGGCACCTCTTTGGCCTTGCACTAATCCAGTGTGCCAGTCATCCAGGGTGTGAGTCCTTAAAATTATAAACAGTGGCTTTAAAATGACAGATCTCAATTCTTTTAGGACACATGGGTGTATGCAATCTGGTCTAGGTGGTTTATTCACCATTATCCAGTCTGAATATTTCTGGACCATATAAATTTTGAGCCATAGTGGTTCTTTTTGGGCTATGTCAATATTATATTCTTATATATTATTATCCACATGTGGACAATGGACATATGGACTTGAGCTCCCCCATGTTCCTTTGTATACACATAGCTGAAGAAGATATTTAATACATTTGCCTTCTCATTGTCCCCAGTCACCCACTCCAGATTATTTTGTAAAGGGCCAACATGCTCAGACCTGTCCTTTTTAAAATTAATATATTTAAAGAATATTTTTTCTGTTCTACTCTCTTTTGCAATTTGTCATTTGTTTTAAATTTTTGCAACCTTGATTTCCTTTTTAAATATTCTGTTATATTCTTTATTTTATGATACTGTATATCATAAAAACATACAGTAATCTGTGGATATTTGCTAAACTTTGTGATCGATATCTTCACAGAGGCTGCAATGTCATGATATCAACATCTTGTTGAGTGTCTCAAATGACTTCTAGACTACTTTGTATCTATTGAGCCATCTTAGGGAACTGCCAAAATAGCAGGCAGTGTAAATTATTCACAAGTATATTTCTACATCCTTCATACCAACATGTATATTCTTAAACATCTATTATTACATCATCAAAACACTGAGACCAATGCATACTAATGAATTGTTCATTGAGAATCTTCGCCTGACTTCACATTTATCACACACTGCTGCGTTTGTTGATTAGGTAATCTGCATTCATTTTAACCAGGATAATTATAAAACTTTAAAATGTCAATCATGTTCAAAGTAAACAAATACAATTTCTAACTGGCCTTTGTGCC
This sequence comes from Lithobates sylvaticus, assembly GCA_028564925.1. NCBI lineage: Eukaryota > Metazoa > Chordata > Amphibia > Anura > Ranidae > Lithobates > Lithobates sylvaticus. The sequence goes on from CM053029.1 coordinate 441,185,960, forward strand.
AGCTATTTAGATCCATGTAAATGAAAATAAATACAACATACTTAGGAGGATCATAATTAAGAATGCACCAGGAAATATTGTAATTAGTTTATATCACGGAAAAAAACAAAAAAAATCAAAAGGGGATTATGTACACTATATTCAGCAATTTTTAAAGACGTTTTTTCTAAGAAATTCTGAACATGATAAATATATTAGTGTCGTACTTTTGCTTTGAAAAGTAGTTTGATTACTGTAGCATCCACCAAACAGGAATTCCTTTTTCAGGGGCAAATTCTCTGTAAGTTTAATATACTGCTTGGAACTTATTTCCGATAGCTTAGAAGTTTTAATATTAGTGGCTTTGTTGTGTACAAGCTCCCTTACTATGAAAGCGTGGGTTCCCAGCAAACATTTATCCTACTTTACAATTCTATACTGCCCCACAGCTACACCTCAGCTGCCAAATCTCCAATGTGTGCTGTGGGATAAATGCTGTGTTGCACCTCTAATTACACTCTAAATGCACTCTAATTTGCATTTCAAGATAAAACCTGGCTTGTCTCTTTCTATTTGTTGCTTATTGAGGTGCTCATGTACTGCTGCCAAACAAATACCCAAAGTCTATCTCTTGAATTTAATGATAATAATTGGGGATGCAGTGATGGGGAATTTTCAGTTCTGGTTTTGAAGTGTTTATGCACTTTGCAAGACATTACAATGTGATACTGTCAAAGCAAGCTCTAAAACGATGCTATTAAACTCTTATGCCACTGACAAATTTGTAAAAAGTTGGAGACTTTAGCTTTCATTTTTAAGAGTAAACTTTCCTATAGCTTTTTAGATGTGTTGTGGCTGATACTTATACTGAATATTGCAGGCCTATTGCCACTTATTAAATAAAATCACACATTACAGTCAAACCTGGCTAAAAAAAAAACTTTTCAAGTTAAAACTTAGATTGGGGTGCTAATGCTGTATATATTTCAAGCTAAATATAAAAGCTAAAAATTGATTACACATCCAAAATATGTGTGAACCCACTGCCAATAGAAACCAGTCGCATTCACTCATCCCTAGTCCTAGATCATGCACCTATAACAATGTGTCTGCACTGGTGTCATCTATATATCTACCCTAACTGGCTCTGTTTAAGAATAGAGTTTTGTATAAATTAAAGCGGAACATCGGCCAAATAAAACATAACAATACTGTATCCACATTCCCTATATAGAAACTTTAGCTTATTTTTTTAAGATTAGTATACCCACTAATTCGCACCTTAATTTACAATCCCACATTTTAGGAGGTTAAATCTAGCAGGAGCCCTGTCTTACCCTAAACTCATGGCTACGGGTCCTGTACTAAAATGTAAGTGTGATGACTTCAGGAAGAGGGGTAACCACTTGTAGACATGTGCAATTCGTTTCGTTTTTTTGGGTTTTTTGTTTTTTTTTCATTTTTTTCGTTCGTTCGTTTTCGTACGAATGAATGAATCGTTCGAATCGAACGAATCCGAAAAACAACGAAAATCCGAAAAAAACTAATTAGAAATAACGAATGTACGAATGAAGAAAATCCGAAAAACGAAAAAAGGAACAACGAAAATTAATGAAAAAATTCGTACATTCGTAACTTTTTTTTTTGTTGAATTGGTAATTTTCCGTGTCCCTTACAATGGTGCTGCTTAACGTGCTTCGAATAGATTGAACGAAAAAATTCGTACATTCGTAACTTTTTTTTTCGATTCGTAACTTTTTTTTTTCGATTCGTAACTTTTTTTTTTTTTTTTGATTCGTAAATTATTGAAATGTAATAATAGCATACACATAACATAAAATTATGAATTATGCTCCGGTTACGAATCTACGAATGTTATGAATGTACGAATAAATACGAATGCGTCCGAATTTCGAATAAACGAAAATTAAACTAACGAAAAAACGAATCAACGAAAAAAAAACTTTTACGAATGTACGAATCGTTACGAATACGAACACCGACGACTTACGAATGCACGAATCGTTACAAATACGAACGCAGACGACTTACGAATCGTTACGAATCAACGGAAACTAAAAAAATGAAAAGAAAATAAACAAATGTTTTTCGGAAATGAAAAAAACGAAAATAAACAAATTTTTTTGTTGTGCACATGTCTAACCACTTGTTGGAGACCAGCATGAAGAGCAGCCATTGCAGACTGGCTGTCACAATAAGCTAAGTCGCAAAGTCTCCTAAAATGTCAGGTAAATAATTACATTATAAATTGCTCTTATATAAATGCATCTAATTTAAAAATCGATTTTAGATTGTGTTAACACAATTATGAAGAAGCCTTACTGTTACAAGCAATGCTTTTTTTTTTTTTTTCAAAATGTTTTAGCCTCATTTCTTTTCTATATGTTCAATGTCGAGAAAATAGGATGATGCTGCTTTCTCTCTATACTCAGCCTTAATTAGCACAGATCCTTTTTTATCCATGGCACTACAAAGAAGGAATTGCTGCTCTGATTTGTAACAAATTGCTCTGACATTTTTGGTAATAGCACACAAGTTTCTGTAATCCTTTTATTGAATGAGTCTAAGTAAAAGCATTACCTGAGCCTTTGAAATATTGACAAATGGAAAAGAAATCAAACCTATGGAGAATCTTCAGTTGTTAAATGAGGCAATGTAGTATGAAATAGATTGAAGATATTTGCTCACTGAATACAAAAGAAATGCATTAGTTCTTTTTTGTTCAAATATGCCACAACCTTGATTTTGAAGCTATATTTATCCTGTTCCAATAAATCACATATACTGGGTAATATCTATCTATCTATCTATCTATCTATCTATCTATCTATCTATCTATCTATCTATCTATCTATCTATCTATCTATCTATTTATCTATCTATCTATCTATCTATCTATCTATCTATCTCTCATTACCTAGCCATCTACTAGCTTATCCACAAAGGTTTTTTATTTCTGTTCATATCCAATTATGCTGAAATACATTGTAATACATGGTGGTATCATGTGTGTGCAGCTTGCTTTTGATTTTTTGCAGCATCTTGTTTGTGTGGAATATTCCTTCAGATTCAGAATATATTAATAATCCCAAAGGGAAATTTTTGCAATACAGCTACATTCAACAAAAGACAGCACAAGATCACAACAATTAACAGAACAAAGCACAATTGCACAATAAAATTACCAATAACAGCAATTAGTACAAGTAAAACAAATTAAAACTATACTCTAATAAAACATCCATACTATTAAAATGCAACATAGAATAAATAACAGATTTAAAACAGAAAATCAAACTACCAAACTGCAAATATTACACATTTTTTTTCTAACATTACCCCAAATAAAAATTAACATAATACCAACATGCTATAAAAACTACATACACATCCTGATTATAAACCAGATGTAATCTTCACATCAGCCCTCACAGAATTATATAATTTGAAGGCAAAAATTATGTGTGTTGCTCTGTGGTGCATCGTGGTTGTAACAGTCTGTGACTGATGGTACTCCACAGACTGACTAGCGTATTGTGAAGTGGGTGGGAGGAGTTGTCCAAGACTGAACGTACCTTGAACAACATTATCCTCTCCAACACTGTTGTTAAAGACTCCACCTCCAATCCAACAACACTTGACTTGCGAATCAGTTTGTTGAGTCTGTTGGTGTCAGCCACCCTAAGCCTGCTTCAACTGCATACAGGAAAGCCCTGGCCACCGCAGACTCATAAAACATATTCAGAATCATCCTGTAGATGTTAAAAGACCTCGGTCTCCTAAAAAAAATAGAGGCGGCACTGGCTCTTTCTTTAGAGCACCTCAGTGTTCTCACTTCCAGATATTGTTAACTCTCTCTATTACATCCACTCCTAGGATAGAGACAGGGATCACCAGTGCCTTCATCTTAAATCCACAACCGGGTCTTTTGTCTTTGTCACATTTAGATACAGGTAATTATCCTCACACCATGTGACAAAGTTCTCCAGCACAGTCCCATACTCAGTCTCTTCCCCATCCCTGATACATCTGACTGCCGCGGAGTCATCCAAAATTTTCTGAAGATGGCAAGACTCTGTGTGGTAGCTAAAATCAGTGGTATGGACAGTAAAAATAAAGGGATGGGGACTGCTGCTGTTGAATTAAATTAGACTGTGCAGGCTTGCTAGAAGGCATGGACAGAGAAATCAGAGGATGATCGTAAAACTGAGAAGCTATTTGCTGCTGAGTGAGAGAACCCAGTTGCTGTTGCTAACTATAAGGTCTAAAAAATGTAAACCACTGTGTTAAGGTGAAATTGGGCTGCATGGGTTGGCTGGAAGGAAACTGGGACCAATGAGTCAGTTATTGGCTATCAGCCTGAAGGCCTTATTGCTTCTGAGAATACCTGCCAAATGTGGGGACCCTGCTTGTTACTGTGTGACAACTGGCTCAATTGAGAAATAGACCTTGATCACATTGTCTATATTGTTGGGTGCCCATTCCCCCTGATGCAAGCCTTGCATGTCCTTTAAGTATTTCTGTAGAACCTGTAAAAAATAAGACTTTAGGTAGATGACATCATAGGTAACCAATGTGTCCTTGTTGAGGTCCTGGCTGCTGACCATAAAGATTTGTAAAGCCATATAGTTGGAATTGCTTCTTTCACAGACCGGCAGGCTGTGACTTCCTGGACATGGCCTGTCAGGTTTTCCCTTGGACCCCTCTCTGACCTACAGCACAACTGGCTACATAGCCCTCAGGTTCTTTAGACTGCTCTGAGTAGTCTCCTACTGGCTCAGCCAGATTTTTCCCAACCAGGGCTCTGGATCGTGAAGAGCTGGTTCAGGGTCAATAAGGTATACAGTACATTCTTATACATACACACATATAAAGGTAAATATTTTACCCTCCAAAGAAATTATATTTCTGTTCATTCATTCCTGAGATTTACTGCCTGTCACACAACTGAATTCAGTGGATGATATTGCTTACAGTTAGGGAATACCGAGGTGTTCCCTTTTCACCCCAACCTGCTAGATAACCAAGGAGCAGAGTCAGCTGGATCATTCTGCTCTTTCCTCCTATCAGCGTTTATCTCACCTGCCCACATGACTGGCTTCCAGTCCTAACCTTACCCCCCCACCACCATCAGTTTGTTTAAGTCAGCTGCACAGGAAGTTGCAAGAAGCTGATACAAACTCAAATTCAGGCACTTACACTGGCTGTGAAAAAATATGAAAATCAACCAAAGCGCCAAAGGATGAAAGTAAGTGAAAAAAACTCATGTATGTGTTAATATGGATAAAGTGAACAAATTGCTTTACCACATAATTAAAGCAGCTGCAGTGTGAAATTGGTGTGAACAATTAAGTTACCTTCCTGAGGACAGCCAATCTGATATGCCGAAATGCATAGAGGTTGAGTCACTTTATCGTGACACACTTTTCGCCCACACATTCAATCCAGAAATCAAGCCTTTACTGAGCCAGCAGCAGCATGAACCAACCAGGCGGATTTCACAGATTTACTTATACCTGCTGTTCACTCCGGGTGCCAGGACATTAGGCACTCATATATGTGAGTTGAGTACCTTTATATTTTTTGGAATAAAAAGCTCTTTATCAACGGTACTGCGCAATGAGGCTTTTTCTATTATATCTATTTATATGAGGAACATTCACCGCTGCCAATCATCGGTCCAGAGGACATCCACAGGGGTCGCCCCACACGCGCATTTGACCGAACTAGCGATAGTTGGTCCACTCCCAGGGGTGAGTGCACATCTATTAGGGGGACACCCTATTTAAAGCACTTAAGAAGTACGGAATCATCCATCTATTATTCAAGTCACAGCACTGGATATTGTTTCACTAGCACAAGCACCTTTTTTTCACTGGGGACTGTTTGATTTATTTTATTAATTGTTACCAGTGTATCATTTATTACCTGTATGTAATTTTTTTTAGCATTTAGCGCGGTATACTTTTTATCACTTACACTGGCTGAAAAAGAAAAACATTTAATTGTGTATTATTGAATACAGAGTTGCATAAATTGTGTCTTCTACATCTGCTTGGAGGTTTGCTTTAAACTCTCTTCCACCACCTCTGTCTTTGCGCCTGGTGACACTCGTCATCAATACACACAAACAGTACATTCTCATTACACTAAGTTTAAAAACTGATTTTCAGCAACTTGCCATCTATCAGCAATGTATTTCATAACAACAAACATACTGTATATATTTTTTCCTATTTAAGTGCAGTATTTAGCACATTGAGTTTGGAAATAAATTGTCAGTCCATGGGTTTAAAATAGCTATGTATTTTTCAAAACAAACATATTTTTTTTCACAGGGACGTGCCACTTTCAGTATACTAACTGTGGATATACTGTACATAATTGTTCCTTTACCTAAAACAACAATATACTTTGTCAAAACAAGCCTATATTTTCACCACAAAATGTGCTTTTACAACAGAGACTGTGAATATTAGGTATTCAGCTTCTGGGAACTGCAAAACACTCTGTGAAACAATCTCTACTTTCATAGCTTCTAGTGCACTGAGCTGGGAAGTAAATACCATCTGGCGCCAAAGCAGCAGCATATTTAAAATTTTAAAAAAATCTAAATTTTTAGTCCACAAAAAGTACAGCTTTTAGTACACTAACTTAAAGTGGAACATTAAGTCCTGTTAGATCACACTCAAAAATAAGTGTCTATATTGTTTAAAATCCAGTAATACACTGTCTTACCCTGCTCTGCACTTGCTCAATTGCTCTCCATTTTAGGCATTTCTAGGCACTGCTGAGTCTGTAGAGGCTAAACTGCTGACAGCCTTAAAGCAGAAGTAAACACTCCTATCCTTAAGGCTGCATTCACACCTGAGCGTTTTAAAGTCGGGTGTTTTTACCACGATTTTCCGCGATTTTGCCACTGGTTTTACCGCAATTTTGCCACGTTTTTCACGCAAGTTTGTACAGGTCACCAATGTAAAGGCAGAAAAATGCCTGTAATCTTCCCCAAAGAAGCTCATGTTCTTTTTTGAGCTTAGGGCATTTTTCAGGCGTTTTGCTTCAGGTGACAAAACGCTCAGATGTGAACAGGTGCCATTGAAATGAATGGAATTTTGCTTGCTGGGCATTTTTTTAGGGTGTTTTACAAGCGATTTATGAGCTTAGAGTGCTCAGGTGTGAATGCAGGCTTAAAGCCAAAGAAGCTGCTTCTGTTTGAACTGCAACAGCATTGGTGCTACAAATGTGATCAGTTATGACACCAGCCATTTGATGGTTTGACAGTTTGTGACAGTTAGCAATCTCGACATTCCTGGAATGTAACTTTTTTTTTAAGCCCTTAAATCGATGGGCTTATTTCTGCTTTTTGATTTACTGCTGTTCAGGGACTTTGGGCTTCAGCAAAGTTTTAGCCTCCAGCAAGAAGAAACAGGAGCAATTCTAGAGACAATTTACAGCACACACTAATTTTGGTAGCATAATGTATTAATGTGGAATGTATGTTCCTTGCTAAAGAACATTATTTTTTATCAAGTTGTTGTGGGTAAAGTTCCGCTTTAAGGAATAGACTTTCAACTTCTTACACAGTACTCTACAGACACTCCTCACTTAACAACCTACCTATTTAATGACCTTTCAGACTTATGACCAGCTCTCTGACCAGTCGGTATGTATGCTGTATGAGAACTTAGGTTGTGAAAACATCAGTACGCTACTGTATAAATATTTATAAATATACCAAAATGGCATAAATGGTGCAAAGGTGACATTAAAGTAATATCTAAAACAATATCTGAAGATGAGGTAGCGATGCCGCTCCAAGCATGTTGGTGTCTCTAATAACCACCCTCCCCACTCACAACTTCAGGTGCAGGCTCTGCAATGGTGTAGAAAATTGAAGAAAACAGCTGAAGGGCCGCACTCCGAATAAAATCTTTTATTCATGGCAAAACAGTGTAGAAGATCAGTGTCGGTCCCCCTCCCTACTCACCCCTCCACGGTGACGCCTCCTCACCGCACTTACCCCTCCATGGCTTCCTCAGGTTCTTCTCCCTGCCAACCCTATCCATCCTGATTAGCCAGGAGGAGAAGCCGGAAGACAATAGCGAATATTAATTTGCTATTGCCACAAGTGAGTGGGTTCAAGGTGCATTGCTCTGTGCCCTGAGCCCAACCTTTTTCAAGCCAATTAGAGTCTTAGGCTCTAATCATGTGGCTTGAAAAAAAAACTCAAGCAAACATATGAGCCGGGTACCCTGTAAGAGGGGCAGCGCCCCAGCACCCCTAATGGACCGGCCGCTCGTGGTAAGACCCCTTTCACATGGAGCAGATCCTGTCAAGCAGATTTGTCTGCTCAGCAAAGGATCTGTCTGCTGATCCCGGCTGAGCAGGCCGATGACAGGTCTGCGTTCGCTTCACTGATGCAGAGTGGACACAGACACAGCTTGCTATTCTCTATGGGGCGGTCGGATGGAAATGAACCGCCAGTTCCATTGGATACTATCCTATCTGGTAGATGGATGGGGAATGGGTTTCCCATCCCTCTGATTTTAGCGGACTGGACTTGATCAGATGCAGGTGGGTATAAACGGACACATGTACATTTACATCAGCCTATCCATAGCGAAAAATGGGAGTAATTTACAAAAGGAAAATTCACTTTGCACTACAAGTGCAAACTACAAGTACAAAGTGCACTTGGAATTGCAATGAAAGTGCACTTGGAAGTGCAGTCGCTGTAAATCTGAGGGGTAGATCTGAAATGAGGGGAAGCTCTGCTGATTTTATCATCCAATCATGTGCAAGCTAAAATGCTGTTTTTTATTTTCCTTGCATGTCTCCCTCGGATCTACAGCGACTGCACTTCCAAGTGCACTTTCAGTGCAATTTCAAGTGCACTTTGCACTTGTAGTTTGCACTTGGAGTGCAAAGTGGATTTGCCTTTCGTAAATAGGGGTTATTTACTTTTTACTTTGCAATGGGTGGTCTGATTGGGCCTGACTAAAAAAAACGGACAGGTGTGCTTGTGTGAAAGGGGCCTAAGGCCTTGTTCACACAGGGCAAACACAGTGTACAGGGATGCATAGGTGTTCCGTGCATCTCTATGCAGACAGCCCCATTGATGTAATTTGGGATGTAACACCTGCACGAATAGAGCCGCTGCTCCCAATTTTACATCCATGTAGGTCCGCTTGCATGTCCCTGAGCTAACACTGTCTGCGTTCGGGGTCATGTACCCACACGGATGTCAGATTGGGAACAACAGCTATGCCTGTGCAGCCGTTGCATCCCAATTGACATAAATGGGACTGCCTGGATGCATGGAACACCTGTGCATTCCTGTGCGGGTAAACATGGCCATATGCCATATGTGAACGAGGCTTTAGTTGCAATTTAGCAGGAATTTTGTAAGTTATGTTGTGTTTAGGTGCACTATTAATGATTTTAGTGTATTTTTTGTGAAAATATTGATTTGATAAGCATTTGCACAAATATCATGCTACCTTACAAATCAGTAGCACCTTCTTTTTATTCTACTGGCCATGTGCTTTCAGAAAATTTATGGTTTTGGGGGGGTCTTTTACAAATTCTGAAAGCTGTAAGTGAAAAAGGAAAACCTCCAGATTTTCTAAAACTTTTGCATACTTCCCATTTTCACTATTTCTCCAAAAGGCGCAATTTAAAATTTACAAATATTTTTTATTTATTAATACAATACAGGTTAAGCTTTTATATTTGATAGGGATTTATTCCAGAGGTCATATTCTTTTAGAAAATATATGGTTTTGGGGGTCTTTCACAAATTCTGAAAGCTGTAAGGGAAAAATTAAAACCTTCAGATTTTTTGAGAAGTTTGGATATTTACACTTTTGCTTCTGTTCAATTTTTAGCATTTCGCAAAAAAGCCCAATTTAAAAGTTACAAATATTTGTTATTTATTAACTCAATACAGGTTAAGCTTTTATATTTAGTAGGAATTTTGTAAAATTTACTGTGTTTTTGTCTGCTAATAATGGTTTTAGTTTATTTTTTGCAAATATATTGGTTTGATAAACATTTGCGCAAATACCGCGAGGGTCTAAAAATTCAGTAGCACCTTCTTTTTATTTTACTGATCATGTGCTTTTAGAAAATATATGGTTCGGGGGGTCTTTGACAAACTCTGAAAGCTATAAGTGAAAAATAAAAAAGCAAAGGAAAAATTGCAAAAATGGTCTGGCCATCTAAGTGTACAAAATGGAGCACAGGGTCTGGCAGCAAAAGGATTAAAGGAGAAGTCCAGCCAAAGCTCTTTTGGCTGTATTTCTCCTAGGGGTCACAGGAGTGCAGAGATCACAGGAGTGCAGTTCGTTTTGCACTCCTGCGACACATCACAGAAGTCAGTCCAAGCACTGCGTCATCGCTACAATAAAGTCTGGATCCACCAGGTGCCTGGACCAACACATAAACACATAGTTCAGCCTCTCAGCGAGCCACTGAGAGACTGGCTGGCCACCCCACCCCCTCCACAGCCCAGCACTCCTATGAGCGAGGAGGGGGAAGAGCAGAGAGCTGTGACTGACAGTCTACAGTTCTTTGCGTATGGAGCTCTGAAAACCGAGTGATCGGTAATGTTAGATTGCACGGTTCTCAGTGTAGAGGCGCCAGGGGACAGATGCAGCATCAGATCAATAATGCATCCACCTAGGCAAGTATGAATCTGAAAAAAAAAAAAATGTATTTCTCTTTTAAGTACAAATAACTATGCATGGACATTGTTTTTAATATTGACAGTCAGCTCTTGTGACAGAAATGAAAGTAGCTCCTGCCCCCACCCCAGCCCAATGAGCCCTAGAGGGGCTGAGAAGAGTGCAGTAACTTACAGTCAGTGCTCGCTGCTCAGAGCTGACCAAGAACTGAGCAATCAGTGGTCACATGATCGCTCAGTTCTCTGGCTTAGAGCTGGTGGGGGAAAGCTGCAGGTAAGTATGTATGTTTGTTAGTTTTTTTGTTTTGTTTTTGTTTTTATCTTTAAAGATTTGTATTAAATTATCAAATGTATAACAAGAACAGTACAGTTACAGATTAATTCAATAGTGTCACACGATAACATATATTGGACTTCTAAATACATACGAGGTACATTACAAGGATTTACTTTAATTAACTTTATTCAAGCTGAGAACTATTAGGATATTTAATCATCAATATAATCCCTGTTTACCCCAAAGGGAACACACTGTAAACAAGGGAATGTTTTTTAACATAATAGAAAAGAGGAGAAGAAAGAGTGGGTGGAAGTTACCTTATGAATTACAAAACCTTGGAAGAATTTGCGATGCAAAAACAAATTTAATAGTTTTTAAAATCTTTCAGATAATTCAAAGCTCTGGGATGTGAGATCCAAGCTTGGAAAACATTTATAAATTGAGCTGTGGAGCAATTTTTGTGCTCTAACATTAGCTCGTAGTGAGCCTGAGGCTGGGTTCACACCTATGCGAATTGGATGTGGATTTCTCCGCATCCAATTCACATGGTAGAAGATTGTGACAGATTCTCCGCTGCGGCTCTAGTGCGGATTTGCACAGGGGTCCTGCGTGTCTTTTGATCAATTTCAGGTCCAAAGTCAGCCCAAAATTTGGGCTGAAATCGGACCTGAAATGGTGAACGGGGACGCACATGATCCCTGTTGTGAGCCGCATGCAGCAATAGTGTAAACCCAGCCTGAGAGTTCAGTCTCAGAATAACATCAGACAGATTAGGAGCTAAAGTGGATTTTCATAATTTAGTTATGGTGAGTCTTGTAGCTAATAAGATATTGGCCACAATAGTCCTGTAATAAGAATTTTCTAAGTTTAATCCTAATAAGGTCATTGCTGGTGTGAGTGCAGTTACATTTCCTGTAAGGGACGAAATAAAGGAGGAGATTGTCTTCCAGAAACGAAATAAAGCTTTACAATCCCATAATGCAGACCTCAAAAAATCCACTCGCCTGCTCGCATTTTGCAAGTGGATTTTGAGGTCTCGCGAGTGTAGGATCGGAGGGAAGGAGAGCTGCCGCCGCTGCCTGTCTGGTTAGAGCGGCAGGGGAACATGACAGCTTTCGTTTCAATAGCTGTGTGTTCCCTGCCACGTGCCGTCATATACAGCCCCTCCCCTTTGTCCGGGGAACTTTGATAGACAGATAGACAGATCACCTGACCCAGGATTGGACGAGTGATCTGTATATCAAAGTGACTCGGACAAGGGGGAGGGGCTGTATATGATGGCGCGTGGCGGGGAACACACAGCTATTGAAACGAAAGCTGTTATGTTCCCCTGCCGCTCTAATCTAACAGGCGGCGGCGACAGCTCTCCTCTCCTGCAGGTAGGCTGCATTGGGGACACAAACTGCACTGGGGACACAGGGGACACAGGCTGCACTGGGGGGGACACAGGCTGCACTGGGGGGGACATATGCTGCACGGGGAGGACACATGCTGCACGGGGGGACACATGCTGCACTGGGGGGACACATGCTGCACTGGGGGGGACACAAGCTGCACTGGGGGGAAACATGCTGCACTGGGGGGGACACATGCTGCACTGGGGGGGGCACATGCTGCCCTGGGGGGGGTCACATGCTGCACTGGGGGGGTCACATGCTGCACTGGGGGGACACATGCTGCACTGGGGGGTCACATGCTGCACTGGGGGGGACACTGGGGACACAGGCTGCACTGGGGGGACACATGCTGCACTGGGGGGGGATACATGCTGCACTGGGGGGGACACATGCTGCACTGGGGAGCACATGCTGGTCTGGGGGACACAGGCTGCACTGGGAGACACTGGGGGACACTGGGGACACATGCGGCACAGGGGGACACATTCGGCACAGGGGGACACATGCGGCACAGGGGGACACATGCGGCACTGGGGGACACATGCGGCACTGGGGCACACATGCTGCACTGGGGGGTCACATGCTGCACTGGGGGTCACATGCTGCACTGGGGGGATCACATGCTGCACTGGGGGGGGGGGGACACAGGCTGGCTGCATTGGTGGACAAAGTTGTTGTTAATATTTATTTTTACAACTTAATTCTGCATAAATCATTTAAGTATCATTTCATGAGATAATTTATGACGGCGTGTTTAGGGGCGGGATTAGGGGCAGGGCAGGGTAGGGGTTGGGCCGGGAAACTGATGGCGAGTAACCCTTGAGGCCTGGCTAGTACCTCAGGACTTGAAATTGTGAGCCCTGCCATAATGTATGTATTAAATTGCCAGTATAAGTATTACACCTCCAGCACATGAAAGCTGAGAATGGGAATATCTGGATAGTCTGTATGGAGTCAAATACCAGCGATTTAATATTTTCTGGGAATTTTCACAATGTTTAATGCATGATTTTGCTGAGCTATTAATCATTAGGGCTTTCCGCCATGATTCCCATGGGAAGGTTTGAGATAGGTCTTTCTCCCATTTAATCATATTGGTAGTTTTTATTTAATGAGGAAAGGAGGAGTTTATAAAAAGGGAAAGGGAAATACCTCTTCTATTCTTGACTTTATTAGAGGTGAAGAATTCCCAGATCATGCGAGGAATCTCCATATTCACTTTGGGATTAAAGTTCTTGAGGTAAGTTTTAGTATTAAGCTTATTAGAAACTCAGATTGTATGAGCATGAGGCAGGTTAAGATAAAGTTTTTTAGTTCTTTTTTACCAATCCCAAACTTCTACTTTAAAGCTTTGCAGTTTAACTCTGCTTGATAAACACAGAGTTAAACAGTAACTCCAGATGTAATTAATATAGAAAACATGTATATGTATGTTTAAACACAGGGATTTTCTGCAGACCTGTGTCTTTACTCATTTTAACTACAAAATTACATTTAGAAGAGCAGTTGTATTCACTGTAAAACTACAGACTATAGGAAAATAAAAACTAGAACTAATGGAATATGTCAACAACAACCTATGAATTATGTAAACAGAGCAGACAGAAGTAGAAAAGGAATTGTGAGGGTTAGGTTTTATCTGAGAAATGAGTAATGTGTTAAAATTATATTTTAGATAGAAATCAGTGAAGTGCAGGTAATGCAACCCTTGAGTAATAGAAAACAAATATTTTTCAAAAGTGGGGCTTTAACAAATGCCTGTTCTCATCCATAAAGCAAGAAAAAGCATTAAGAAACTAAAATATTAACAAATGTTCTTTGAACAAGCACAGTACATTCAGTACTGTACAGTACCAAGTGTTAAATTACAATGGTAAATTGGGAAAGCCTAACGAAAAAGGTTGTGTGTGCAGGAAAAATAAATCCAACAAACATTTGCTTCTTAGTTCCACATGCCATATTTATGTTAATGCTCAACCTTCTGTGCTAGATCTCACAGGGATGTCAAGCTCATATTATCTACATGTTTGTCTTTTTTAAGGTGGATTGCATCAGGTTGCTCAGGATAAATGGTTACTAACTTTGAGGGTTCACAACAGAAATGGAAATCCATTTTTACTTTTCGCTGATATTCAGCGCAATCACTCATGCTGTATTTTATGCCCACCCATCCTCCCTTGTGCTTTCCCACTCGTTCCACACACACTCATCAGACATAACTCCTATATAAATATATTTCAGGTGAGCATGACTTAGGCATGCACTTAATTATGGCTCTGTGCTGTATTTCTACTTATAACTACATGAACCATTATTCTGTCTCAAGGGCACCAAAAGATAGGAAAGAAAATTAACAAATGGAAGGGATACCTCACCTAGGATTCTGATGTCTCCTCACTCACTGTCCACCTTGGAAGCCTAAGGTGAATAAATCTGGGCACCGGAGAGAACCAACCAAATGCAACATGGCATAGATTATTGCAAGCTTTGAAAGCAGGAATCTCCTTGGTAAAGATAGAACTGAGAGTGGAGGTCATGGAGGATATAGAAGAACTGTTAATGCACATGCTTAGGCTTTTATGGATTTCCAGCAATGGGAATGATTTTCCTGGGGCTTTCAGAGAGCGATGCTGTACAAAGTAAAAGACAAGTAGAACATGAATAGACAAAGCCACCCGCGGGTTCGCAGCCTACCAGAGGCAACACATTATGAAAACCCAGGCGATACAAGGAGAGAGGTTTTCAACTCCCTATTGGGAGACATGGGACTTACAATTTGACAGAATACACAGGGCCCTGAGACCCCTCAGGCTGAACCTAGGCACACCATGATATATCATTGTAAAAATGTATTTTTATGAAGATAATACCATAGTAAAAGGAAAACTACATGGCTTTTCCTTCTTTGACTGAGCTACTTTACAGACCTTTCCAATTCAGGCTGTGCAATTGCTAGCACGTGAAAAAAAACCTTCTCCAATATACAATATCACTAAGGTTTTCCAGCATGTTTAAAAGCAAAGAGAAATGGCTTGACAACAATCTTTAGAGTCCCAAAAGATCTGAGAGACTTCAGTGACAAATGAACCTCGCTTCACTGGTTCTCACTGGATGGTTAGATACAGTTCCCAATGGCTGGCCTGAATGACAAACCAAAGAATAAAGCATCTACTACGTACTGTATATTACATGCGACAATAGCAGGACCCCAAGATGCCTAACCTTTCTAGCAGATCAGAAGATCCAGACACTCTTGCCCTAGAGCTTAGTGAATGCAGTGAAGTTTCATTTTGCAAATAATACCCATTTACATGCAAAGAAAAACATGCATTTTTACTTGCACATGATTGGATGATGGGAGTTAGCAAAGCTTCAATTAATTCACTAAGCTCTAGGAAAAAAGTGCAACTTCCCCTGCAAAGTAAACAGAATTGTTTACTTTAGTAAAATAACCCCAAAGTGTGCATTCACCTTGGTGTCCAGAACAACCTATAAAACGGGTCACAAAACATAGTAAGCTTTTGGCAAAGGCATTATGTTCTAAACATTTAGGAACCCTTCATAGCCAAAATTAAAGAAAGGGAAGCTTTAACATACTCCCTATTGTAAGTTCAATAAGACATGTCCAGATGTATCCTGAATCCTTACTTACACACATTACTGTACTTATGAAAAGAAGGAAAGGGCCCTATTGGGTTTATTTACTAAAGGCAAATATACTGTCCACTTTGAAAATGCAGTTGCATTCATTTTCTCCAGAGCTTAGTGAATGCGATGAAGCTCTGCTGATATCCATCATCCAACCATGTTCAAGCAAAAATGCTGTTTTTTTCCCTTGCATCTAGGTATTCTTTACAAACTGAAGTTTCAACACATTTACCAAGCACTGGGAAAAATGAGTGCAAATGCACTTGCAAAGTGTACAGTCTATTTGCCTTTAGTAAATCAACCCCTGTCTTGTACAAGTTGTAGACCAATTTCACATCTAAATATAGACAGGAATTGTATGCAAAGATCTTAACAATGAAATTGAGTTGCCTTATGTCCTCTTGGTCCTCCCCTGAGCAACTCATTTTATTATCTGGCCAAGAGGTGAAAGGCAACACCCAAAGAATGATTTCTCTCATCCACATAGCTAAACAATTGCAGTTCCCCAGCTCTACTCCTGTCCACAGGGTAGACGATTCATTAATATATTTTATAGCTAAGTATAGACCCAAAAATGCTTGATTCAGGGGACTATATTTATGTCTGACAGCCAAGGTAAGGTTTAACAAGTCTATGTCTCTGCCATTTAATCTATTAAAGGAGACATGGCAAAGGTGCCAATCATTGCCTTTATTGTTTGTCTTATCCCTGGAACCAGTTCTTGCCACAATTTGACCAAACCAGGACACTGAAGATACTAAAATCAGAACAGAAATTAGTAGCATATATTCATTATATCCTATTTTACCTATACAACCCAAGAGTTTGCCTATAGATCATTCTCTTTGAACTTGGAAGGTATGGAAAAGTCTCCAATCTACAGATAAATCTGTCCAAATCTCAAATTTTAAATCTAACACCGCCTTTATTGGAAAAGCTTAAACTTTGTTTCACATTCATTGTCAGAATTTGTTATCATCATGATAACATCTGTATAAGATATGTACCAACAAATGTATGTCTAGCTACTCAACACTATTAAAAATGACTTTAATCAATTGTCTGCCCCCTCTTTATGGTTAAGTAAGATAAATTTTATCAAAATGATGATTCTGTGAAAGATACTGTATACATTTTAGCTGCTTCCCATAAAAATGCAGGCTTATTTCAGAACCCTTACAATCATCAATTAAAAAATGGTATGGGTACAACAATGAGCCTGCCTACATTATAAAGTACCCATTAAATCTATACAAGAAAGACGTTTGTCTCTTACTGATTTTAAAACATAAATAAGTATTAACAGCATGTATTGCAGATTTGGGTATATGGTGACCCAAATTGCTCCAGAATAATGCCCTATTGGATTTAGTGATTTGGATACTAGGCACATATAGGGACCTACTTGACAAATAATCACCATTACCTTAACAACATGGGAATCAATACATACACAATTTCCCCTTTTACCCTTTACTGGGACAAATGTCTTCCCACCTTGGAAAACAGACTGGATGTTCCTCTGTTGGACCAAATAATAAACTGTTTTACTCACAGATAGATTTACTCACAGATATTCAAAAAGTCCCAAACATTCAGTTTCTACAAACACATCCCACATGGACATGGAGATAATAACTCTTACACATGATTTCAACCTTACCTCACCCACTACACTCTATGGATGATCTTTAGTCAACTTACCAGATGTCCGAACTCCCTGTATCTCACAGATCTAAAAAATTATAATAAAAAATGAAAAGTAGCCAAATCACCTCTGATAGCTGACTGGCTAGTGACATCTGATCATACATGTTAGATGGAGAAACTGACATATAATTACAGAGATACAGCTGATCAATACTATGAAATCTTGGCAGGACGGCTAGAATTCAAAGGATCTCTACCCTATGCTAAATACATTAATTATGGCTCTGCACTGCTATACAAGAATAACCAGTAGGACCACAACCTCCATTCTAAAACTTAGGGATGCTACTCCCCCTTTCCTGTGCTAATGACAAAACAAAATGTATTGTTTTTTGTAAATTTGTTTTATAACAGTAAAACATTTGTATGTCCAACATCATGAAGCTTAATGTCAATCTCATTAACCCCCCCCCCATCCCCCCTTCTTACCTTACTTCCCAGTTCCCTGGCATGTCTACCTCTTCCTCTCGTCTACACCTTCCTCAAACCCTTTTTAAATTTTTCTAAAATATGTCTGATAGTGGAATGTCTGTGTACTATGTGATTGATTGCAGAAATAAATAAAAAGGTGAATAATTAAATAAAAAGGTGAATAAATAAATAAGTAATTTTCAGGAGCATGTTTACCATTTTTTGAGTTCACTAGAGCTGCAAAAGACACCGTAGTACTGCTAAAAGCCTTTAGCTTGCACATCTTCAGACAGCAGTGTTTACCTGCAGTGTCATATGTTTAAAGTGTACCTAAACAAAAAATCAAAAGATTGATAGTATTACAGCTTACCAGTCCATAGATGTGATGACAGCATTGGTTTTTCACACCTTTTTCATTTATTTGAATTTAGTAATCCTGCCATTTACTCACTTACTCTTTCAGGGGGACAACTGTACTGAGCAGTGTTGCCATACTATAACAAGAAGTGTGTTAGGACAACATAAAACTTTGTTAGGACTACATAACACGTCCCACTCTTCTCCATGAAAGGTGGCGTATTTTGTAGTCCACAGAGATAGCAAGGTGGCAAGGAACAATATTAACTGTTAACAATTCAGAGGCAGAGAGCACAGGAAGTTGAGACAAAGTTTCTTGCTGGATGAACAACTTTAGTTTTTTTGCTTTTATTGAACTATAACAAAAACACTTTCAATGGTATAGTTAACAGACCAAAAGGAGGCAAAATAAAAGGATTGCATGCCTTCCTTCTTACATGTGTTTTGTGAGTGCATCTTTTTATAATGCATAACATTTTAACAATTTTTTTATATTTTAAATTGTATTTATTTTTTATAACTTTTTATAACACATGGATCTGTTTTTAATTACTGCAACATAAGTCTGCACTGGATCCCTCTGTTTTCTTTTTACATGTGCCAAAAAAAAAAACTAATATATCCTTAATAATATAAACACTCATTTGTTAAATGTGACCTCAACATCTAGACATTAATGATCACTGGGTACTAAAGGGTTAATTGACGTTTACACGTTGCTAGTTTTTAAGAAAAGAGCATGGCCTTGATGTAGATTGATAAAGACAAGAAAATATTTTTTTTAGTAATATTTTGTATCTAATTGATTAAAAAATAACTGATGCATCATGAATTTTACAGAAAAAAGAGTTAATGAGACGTTATATATTTTTCTTCAATTATCAAAGCACACGAAATAAGGGCAAATTATATTAACATCTCAGATATAAAGTGATTTGAAATATCACATTTATTGCAAGTAGAATTTAATAATGTACCACATAAGGTTAATTTGTCAGTGTAAAGCAACAACCAAATCTCTTTAAAACTTCAAGTTGGAATATTTCACAAACAGGCATAATTTTAACATGACATTAATGCTGTTCCTTCTCCTCGGTACAAGGCTGCAACTCATCAAGCAATTTGGCCTAAGATGTATTTTTTTTATTAGTATTGCCTGGTTTGAATTAATAATGCACTGCAACTTCTCATCAAGTAGTTTAACCTCTGGTTTATTTTTTTATTAGACTTGGATGGTAATAATTTTAAATTAATAGCAACTTCTCATCTCATCAAGCAGTTTAACCCAGGATACATTTTCATATTAGTTCTTGGCTGGTGTAAATTGTAAATCGACTGCAATTTACAGTTAAGGAATATCATAACCAACACTCATATAGTGATACCAATAAAAATGTGTACAGTACAGAAGTGCTGTAGGAAATATAAACTATCCCAACATTTGATTTTTTTTTTCAAAACTGGATATTAAAACAAATTCTAATTTTGACTTTTCAAACTGTTGAAAGATACAAGTCCATCTAAAATTGAAAAGGTACCCATAAATATTCTATGCTTGTAGCTGAATTTTTTTCAGGCTTGGAAAACAGCTAAACACTGTATACCTAATAAACACACAGAAGAGTTTCCAACACATTTACCAACTAGCCTGCAAAAAAAAGAACAAATTGGCACTGTCTAACAATTTACCTTAAAAACAGAGGTTTTAGTTGCTTGAGATGTGTAAACATCCCTTGTTTTAGAAATAATGCATGACAGGTCCTCTTTATTGAGACATCTGGCGTCTATAAGACCCCAGATCTCTCCTCTACCTTAGAAAAAAAAACATTGATATCATGCTTTCCAGAAAGAAAATGGCAGTGTTTACATCTACCCTAACAGGAAGTGATGAAAATGCTCATCGCTTCCAGTTTCCTAGACCATAAAGGTGATTGGAGATGATCCGGTTTCCGGACACCTCTATTGTAAGCTGGCACAACTCCTTGATTGGATCCTGGGCTCCCAGCAGGAACGGGATTGCCCGTAGAGGCACCAGAGTGTGTGGGGGGAAACAAAAGAGTTAGTTCAAACTGAAATATACTGTACATTTATTGATAGGATTACATAATGTATACAAAATACACACTAAACAGTATTTACAAAACAATATACACTCTAAGTACACTGGGTTACATGATATTTACAAATTACATCCAAAACCCTATTTACAATGCCATGAACAGTACAAGTATGACGTTGGTTTACCTCTCAGCTTCAGATTTGGCCATATTGCATGCTTGTGTGTCCCCGCACAAAGAGAGAGCACAGCTTGGTAGCAATTCATTATATCCCCTTTCTGTACAGTGACCAATATAATGCACCCTAATTTGTCACTATACCTAGCAAATGTTCCGAATGGTGCAGCTGATGCCCGAACCCCTCCCCCATGACAGCAGTATGGGGAGAAGTTCCCTGTACTAGCTGTCACTTTTTGAACTCAGCTCTGTGTGTAAATGAACTACAAGCCCCGACACCTTTTGCAGCCGTCATATTGTAGTTCTCAGTGTGGTAGTTCATTGAATTTTCCCATGGGGCATACAGATACACTGAAAGATCTGCAGGAGACCTGCATGACACCAGTGACCTGCTGATCACTGGTGCAATGTTTTACAGGCTCCAAAAAAAAAAAATGCAAATTGTTTTACCTGCAAAAAAATCTGCATTTATTATTTCTTTCTAAAAAGTGAACTTTAAATATATTTCCATCTAAGGAAAAAATATTTCTAATTACAATATTATTTACAGTACATCTATTAATGGAGATTTCACATGCTGTACATTCATTATCCAACAATAATACGTTTTTGCTTTTTGGTTTAATACTACTTAAAGTAACCATAGAAAAGACTAATGCCCTGCCCTAATGACATGTACAGTATTAGGGCCACAAAAGACCACTTGGATGTTCCAAAATGCTTCTGGGACAATATTCTGTGGATAGCTGGGACACAAATTGAGCAAAAATACACAGTGCTATGTTTGTTGGTAAAAAGCACCTCACACCAATTCTAAACTAGCATCTCAACTATAAATCTTTGTGAGGGAACATCAAACACAGAAAATCTTGGTTGTCTGCTTTTTATTGAGGAAACAATTACCTTTAGAAATTCAGGAAATACTACCATAACATTTTATAGAAGATTATCAGGTAGTAGGCCATCAGATGAAGTTTAATAGAACATGGGTGATGTAATAATAGCAATAGCCTGAAATGTAGGGGGTAAATCTACATCAAAATAATTCTGCAATGGCAAACTAATGCCACATACACACAATCAGAATTCTCGTCGGAAAAAGCTCTGATGGTTTTCCCGTCGGAATTCCGACGGAATTTTGCTCAAACTGTCTTGCCTACACACAATCACACCAAATTCCGACGGTCAATAACACCACGACATACAACACGTTCGATGGCACTATAAAAGGGAAGTTTAATGCTTCAGAGCATGCAGAATTTTGCATGTCGGAATTGCATACACACGATCGAAAAATCCGATAGAAAGGTTTTCCGTCGGAAAAAGTAAGAACAGGCTCTCAATCCAAAGTCTGTCGGAAATGCCGACAGAAAAAGACCGATGGGCATACACGCGGTCGGAAAATCCGATGAAAAGCTGTTTCCATTGGAAATTCCGACCGTGTGTACACGGCATTAGAGTCTAAACTTCATCTTAATTGAGAAGTTACCCAAAGAGAATTGGAAAGATATCCCAGAAAAGTCAACAAATGTAATCAGTTGATAAGTAAGAACAGTCTAAAGTTAATCCAAAATCATTGCTCAAATAGGAACCACAACAATAGGATACCACCAGTGGATCTTATTCCTGGTTAAGAAAGTTTCAACCAAATACTAAATAAAAGCAGTCAAAAATTAGAATTTGTAGCCACTTTAGCTGTAGCACTTATATATTCCTTATGGATTAGAGCAATTTTTAATGTTTCTCATTTTCTAATTAGATTCATTTGAAAACATTTGTGAATTCTGTGTTAAAGTTGAGTGAATCATATAAATAGCCCCCTAAGAGTTTTCTGACTCAGATACTGCTCTTCAGTTTGTGCGTGTAGTCAGTTCGCATTTGTTGGTCATTGCGGCCTATATCTTGATATAGGACGCTTTGATTTGCACTGCTTATTGTCTGCTCGTTGCTGGTATTCACTTCGTTCTTTCAGGCCTTGCTGTTTATCGGTGCTTTCTGTTTGTCCGTTCTGACCAGCCGACCTTTTGTGACCTTCTGAGCGATGTTTCCCGTGCGTACTCGTCGCCGAGTTCGTGCTGTACGCGGAATTGGTGTCGGGCTTTTAGCTTTGACCCAAGACCCGTCCATGAACAGAGTGACGAGGAGTATGTGGACCAAGAATTGGTTGCTTCAGCGTGACCAGTTCTCGCACATGCCTTTGCTTCGTGAGATCCGGGAGAATAATCCTGATGATTTCAGGAACTTTCTCAGGATGACGGACCCCGATTTTCACCGTCTTTTGGCTTTGCTGACCCCCTTTATCAGCCGGCAGGATACCTGCATGAGACAAGCCATCACTCCGGAGCAGAGGCTTGTTGCCACGTTGAGGTACTTGGCGACAGGGAGAAGTCTTCAGGATTTGAAGTTCTCTTCAGGTATCTCTCCCCAGGCCCTGGGAATCATTATTCCAGAGACCTGTTCTGCCATCATTCAGGTCCTGCAGGAGGACTATATTAAGGTAACATTTCTACTTTACTATTCCCTTCTATGTATGCTCTGTTTGCTAATGACTTGTATTTTTGACCTCCTTCCCTAATTACCATGATTGCAATATGTTCTAATATGCTGTGCCCCTTTTCTCCTTCATGCATTTTTCCCTTCACTTACCTCACCAGCATGCTCTTCTGCCCCAATAGACACCTATGGCCTAGTCACTTAAGCAATGTCTTTTGTCTGCTGCATAGTATTGTTTGCCCCAAAACACCCCCTAAAATATGCACAAATGTTTGCTGTGTGGTTTACTTCATGTAGAGCCCCCTTTTTTTGTTCTTTTGGTGGGGTGGGGGGGGGGCAAACTCATTAGGAACCCCCTCCCCCAACTGCTCTGTCAGATGGTACCAATCCTCTATCTGCTGGCTTTCCCAAGGTCCATACACACTATATACCTACCTCTTTATAGTGCGCATCTTTAGGGATGAATTCAGCAAAGCATGTAGTGCAAGGGACTGCCTCCATACATTCCATTTCCTATTTTTTTGTCTTCTTTCCCTCCTATTAGCTTGCTTGGTAATTTAATTATGTCACACTGTGCCTGCCTTTTTTGGGGGGGGGGGGGGGAAATGTTATTTGATCTTTCCTGTGGCCTGCCAATAGTGTTAAGTACAGAGGGTCTGGCCAAACTAGGCCACATTATTGAGCCATTTGCCAATCAATGAAGTGCAGAGGGTTACCTGTCCACCACCCCCCCCCCCCCCCCCAAAACCATAGTTATTGCCAATGTCCCATCAGAAGTGGGGGGATTGATGGGGGGGTGAGTAATCTGTGAAGGGGAGCCTCGACTTTTCTGTGTAAATACTTTCCAGCCTCCAATTTTATACAATGCTCTTGTTCCAAGATGTTGATTGTCTAATCTGCTTGCAATGTTTAGGTGCAAAGTGACTAATTTTTTTTTCTTGTTTCACTCCACAGTTCCCTTCCACGCCACAGGAATGGCAGACTGTGGCCTCCCACTTTGCCAGCCGTTGGGACTTTCCTAACTGCGGAGGGGCAATTGATGGGAAACACGTCCGCATCGTCCCACCGCCCAACTCGGGGTCCTACTATTATAATTATAAAGGGTTTAATAGTGTAGTGATGTTGGCGGTGGTGTCGGCAACATACGAGTTTATGTATGTGGACGTGGGGATGAACGGCCGGATATCGGATGGTGGGGCCATTACGCACACGGAGTTCTACTGGCGTCTCCAAAGTGGCAGTCTGTGCTTGCCACCTCCAGAGGAGAATGCCGAAGGACTCCCCTTCGTCTTTGTCGCAGATGAAGCGTTTGCGCTGACTCCCCATGTGATGAGGCCGTTCCCGATGAGGACCCTCACCCCGGACCAGAGGGTCTTCAACTACAGGCTGTCCAGAGCCAGAAGAGTGGTGGAGAACGCTTTTGGCATCCTGGCCAGCCGCTTCCGCCTGTTCCTGACGGCATTTAACTTGGCGGAATACAAACTGAACCACATAGTTCTTGCCTGTTGCATATTGCACAACTTCCTCAAAAGACATAACAGGAACTATGTGGTGCCCGTTGGCCCAGATGTGGAGGGCCCTCCAAATGCGGACCTCACAGCCCTTCGAGTGGCACGTCCAGGCTTGCCCCCTCTCAATGCCCGCGTGGTCCGGGACCAATATATGGAATACTTTGTGGGTAGGGGGGCCATTGCTCTGCCTGACGATGTGTGAGAGGCATTTTTTAATAAATCTGATATTTTAACCAACCTCTGATTTCTTGTCATTTCAGTCTTCTTTTTAGCTTATTTTACTTTGTCATTTTTTCCCTTTGCCTTCGACAGTGGTAATGCACTTTCTGGGCAAAAGGAGGTAACAGTCTCTTCTTCCCAAAAAGATTATTCTCATGTGTGTTTGCTACCTAATCTTTGGTCTAGAGAAGGTTTGTCCTGCATAACTGACACCCAAAATACTCCTTTTCAGCACCAGGTCTGACATGTGTGTATTCTCCAAAATGCTGTGCTCCGTGTTTTCGTACAAAGCACTGTGGGTGTCATTTACATAAGTCAAATCCGCTATGCTCTACAAGTGCATTGAAAAAGTTCCCTGGGAAAGGAAATTGCAGTGCAAAGTGGATTTGCCTTTAGTAAATAACACCCATTGCCCCCCATATCCTTTACATTTTACATACATAATGCATTGTTTTATTTAAATAAGGAAGCCACACATTTTGAAAAATAAAAAAGTTTACTTGGAAAACATTCACAAGTGCGTTTACAATCTTCACGCCAAAACTGACAACATCTTGGTTATTTACAACATTATTTACAAAGATTACGCAATTGGTACAACCAGGCATGGAGCTAAGCAGAACCTATGAAGTAGGAAAGTTCAACTTTGTAAAGTGAAGACAAGATCAGACATGACTATATGTTCAAAGTGTGTTTGATCTTACCGCTCATCAAAAAGGGGCGGCCTGGGAGTGCCCCAATTGTGGCTCTATTTTCTGTCATGCAGGTTCACACAACAGGCACAATGGAACATAAGGCAGTCTAGGGTGCCCTGGGTTAAATTTGAGTCTGATTCCATTGCCCCCCTACACCTCCCTGGACTAATGTGGTCCTCCCTCCCATCCCACCCGGATCTTGAGAGGAAGAACAGCATTGTAGCGATAGGCCTGCGTCTCTGGAAGCAATACATGTCCAAGTACGACTTGGCTTCCTCCCCCTCCTTAGGGGCCACCTTCCTAGGAGACCCAAGGTTCCCATCCTCTTTTCTAGACCCGGAATCCTTCCATCAGTGGACAGACCAAAACCTGACCAAATTGGGCGATTTCTTTGTTGGAGGGAAGTCGATCTCTTTTCAAAATATGCAGGCCCTATACCACATCCCAGACTCAGAATACTTTCATTACCTACAGATTAGGCATTTCTTCCTCTCCCACTATAATGTCTCGCAGGCCACTAACAACACCCCTTTTGAGGACATATGCCACACTAGACCTCGACAGAAAGGCCTGATATCAGGGGTTTATAAATCTATGGAGGCCCAGCAGGAATCCCTCCCCTTGAAATATAGGGCAGATTGGGAACTTGAACTAAATCCAGTAGACGATACAATAGACTGGGAGAGAGGTTGGACTAACCTTAGAAAATGCACCAAATCTCTCACGATCAGAGAAACGGCCATCAAACTCATAACCAGATGGTACTATACTCCATCACGCCTACACAAGATCTACCCTCTTACATCGCCCAACTGCTTTAGAGGGTGCAACACCCTGGGGACATTTAGACACCTGTTCTGGGACTGCCCCATCGCCCAAAAGACATGGTCTGAGCTACTCAAACTGATAGATGCCCTGGCAGGGAGTCAAGTCCATCTGTCCCTTTATCACTGTATACTGTTCCAATCCCCCCCAGACACTTCAAAGCCCTTGATAAGATTGATCCACTCAATGTGCACAGCAGTACTCTGGACGGTGGCTCTCCATTGGAAATCCCCGGTAGTCCCCTGGGCCCAGGTTGTTGCACGTATAGACCATACGATGCTAGCTGAAAAGATATTCCATACCCTTCATGATACGATTCCAGTATTTGATGCGAAATGGAACCCATGGATTGTTCACAGACTCCTAGAATGACCGAACTGTCCTGTTAATTATATAATATGCACCCCTCCCCTTTTTTTTTGATTTGTTTTTGTCTTTATTTTTATCCCTCTTTTCTCATTTCTCGCTTGCTATTTTTTATTTATGTACAACTCTCCCTTCATGATCATTTCCTACGGGATGTTTAGCATGTTAGTGACACGGTTTAGAGGTAATCCCAGATTTTGTTTGTCCCTTAATTTCTTTGGATAAGTCACCTCGGCTTTGTTGATGTTACAATACGTAATTGTACTATATGATATGATTATGACACAGACGAACGTGTTTAATATCATTGTTTGTACTTTCTGTTATTCTTCTTAAATAAAAACGTTTTGAAAACAAAAAAAAAGTGTGTTTGATCTTGCCTTCATCACATGGGGGGGTCACCCCCGAAAAGTGGAAATTTGGAACATGCACACAATTTGGTTCTGAAAATGGTCATTAGATGGTAAAACACATGCCTAGAAGCTTCAAAAGTGCCATTTTCCATCATGGGATGAATGGACGTTTTTTGGGGGTGCAACCCCTTCACCACAACCACTTTCGTAGTTCGTAAAGTGTTTGCACCCCCAAAAAAACGTTGCCATTCATCCACCATGATGGGAGCTAGCACATGTGGACACAATGTGTGCATGTTCCAAATTTCACACAGTTTTTAAGTTGCAAATGTGTTCAGAAGCTGGCACAAATGTGTGTAAATTACTTGGTGCTTTTTCATATTTTTCCTAAAACATCAATGATGTTCTTCAATTTTTGTTGAACATCATTGATGTTTTGCTTTATGTAATCTAGATCTCGATTGCAGACCATTATCTCTCCGATGAGTACGTGGGCACTCTCTGTGGTAAAGTGCGATTTTTCTTCCACAACATCCACGTCACCTAAAAACCACAAACAAAAAAAATGGGGTGTTGGAAATGAGGCAGCCATACATGGATTAGCTTACCAGTAGCTGTGTTCTCCCACACTCACCTGTTGTGGTGACAATTTCTCCAAGTTCGATGATCTCTCCTTCCTCCTCCTCCTCTGCTTCTGCTCTTTCCCCTTTTTTGGTAGGTGTTGGTTTGGGGGTTTCCTCAGACGGCCCAAGTTTTCGCTCCCCTATGAGAATGTCCAAAAGGAAGATTTAGCAACACAAGCTATTAAGGGCAGAAATAGGAAATGACAAACATTGCTTGAAAGTGACGGACACTATTTTAGTTTGGCCAGTTCCAAATGTCAACTACATGAATGAAGTCACTTTGTAAAGGTGCTAAACTGACTAGCTTTTTGGTAGAAGTTTGTGTGATGGAGACCCCCCTCTAGTATCCACTGGAGCACATGTGTGGAAAAGCATAATAAAAAGGGGGTTTGGGTGTCCCAGCACTAGTGCTCTAGAGTCCAGATGGGTAAACAGCTACTGAGTGACCTCTCCTTTACATTGAATAAATTGGCTTTACATTCTTGATGACATTTCTAGTGAGAACAAACTTCCTTTCCCCAAAAAAACACCAAACATCGTATTATAAGTGGCCGAACGATCGAGGTTGCGTACGATCGAATGCACACACACACGACCATGACAGTGGCAGAAAGATCGAGGCTGAGTACGATCGAATGCACAGACGAACCTGAAAGTGGCCATTTTGGAATGTACAACTTGGTAAAAATCAAAACACAATGGAGCAGTATGCAAGCAAGAAATCAAACACAAAACACAACTACTTACTTTTTTGAAGAATTCTCTTGATCTTTCTGTACTGATCGGCCTCCCTCAGTTTCAGGTCTGACCAGCGTTTCCTGAGTTGCTCCTTGGATCGTTGTACCCCAAAATTATTGTACAGCCTTCTCACAACTTTAGACATGATCTTGGCCTTGCGGACATTGGGGTTGAGGTAAGGCCCATACTTCCCATCATAGTCGCTCCTCTTTAATATGTCCACCATCTCCAACATTTCTCCAAATGACATATTGGAGGCCTTGAATTTCAGGTTCCGGGATCGGGACGTTTCTGCCTCCGGACTTTCCTCGTCCTCCTCCTCGTTGGTGGGATATTTGTGGCGCACCTGCTGTGTCCCCGCCATGTGCTCTCCCACTACGCCGTAAAGAGAAGGGGTGGGGAATAGACGAGAAAGATCGTCAGGGGCGGGCGGAGTTTGAAGCATGCGCAGTGTATATAAAACGTCACACGCCTGTGTCGTAGCCACGATCTGGGAGACGAGGGGAGAGAAAACTCACACGAGACGATCGCTACAAACGAAGGTACAATTTAACGTTGGTACATAACTAGCCTAGACTGATTTGAACTTGAGGCTTCTTTATGGAGAAGATTAGGAGAGTTTAGCCTGACATAATTTTGAGGGTTTGGTGTGTTGTTGTGTCTTGCAGAGATTGATATGAAGGGATTCAACGACATGAGTTTTCTCCCCCTCTTCATTGCCAAATACAGGGATTTTCCCATATTGTGGCAGGGTATACACCCACATTACACCAACAAACCAAAGAGGCACGCAGCCCTGGAGGAACTTGTGGAATTTGTCAAGCCAAGGTTCCCCACGGCAACTGTTGATGATATTAGAAAGAAAATTGGCAGCCTGAGGAGTGCGTATATCAGGGAGAGGAAGAAGGTCGTGAAGTCTGAGGAAACTGCAACTTCAGCAGATGAGGTCTATGTCCCCAAGCTCTGGTACTATCAGAGTCTCCATTTTCTGAAGGACCAGGCTGATGTCACGGAGCCAACCTCGACTCCTCCTTCCACGCTTCCTTGCGCACAGCCCACCCCTGATGAGGCTTCCGAGGAGCAACCTGGGCCTTCCAGTCTGGAAGAGGTGGAGGAGCCCAGCTTGTTCCAGGTATAGTAGTTTTGTTACCATTTATGGGAATAATGAATGATGTTCACTTAATTGAGGATCGCCAATTGCTTAGTTCCTAACGTGTTTGACATATCAACAGACAGTGGTGTGGGAGACATTTGGGGCCAGAATCTAAACTGCTGGGCTGAGAATTGTATGGTTTTCTATTTGTAAACATTTTGCACCAGTCACTAGATGAGAATTGTGTGTGTTTGATGAACAAATAACTGAAACTATGTCCCTTTTTCCTACACAGGAAGACCTCAGCCAGGAGGTGGCTGTGGAAGGTGGCAGTCAGGAGGAGGCAGGGGTTAGTGGCAGCCACCAGCTGGGTAGTGGCAGCCAAGAGGGGGCTAGGCCTCGGAGCCTGACTGACACCCAAACCCCTCCCCTCCGCCCTCCGTACAAAAGGGCGAGAAGGGGGGGTTATGCGGCACAGTCAGCGCTCCGGATGATCAGAGAGGCTTCAGACTCCCTACATGCCACACCCGCCGACGAGGAGACCTTTGGCTCGGTGGTTGTCACAAAAATGATGGGTATGGA
This sequence comes from Lithobates sylvaticus, assembly GCA_028564925.1. Classification (NCBI taxonomy): domain Eukaryota; kingdom Metazoa; phylum Chordata; class Amphibia; order Anura; family Ranidae; genus Lithobates; species Lithobates sylvaticus. The sequence continues at coordinate 441,216,179 of CM053029.1, forward strand.
GGTGGGGCAACGCAACATGTGTGAGGGGCTCATCCTCCATGTCCTAAATAAGGGTAGGGCTGGGGAGATGACCCCAGTCACACATGTTTGCCATAGCTACCATGCTCCACCTCCTCCTCCTCCTCCTCCTCCTTCTGCCACCCCACCAGCACGACAGCCACAGCGTGGAAGGAAGCGTGGAAGGAAGACCTGAGAGTGACGACCTGGAATCAGTCTGGTCTGAGAGAAGATGGAGCCTCTCGTAGTACCAGAGCCTGGGGACCTAGATGGCATCTGCTGCAGTTCCGGATACTTTGGACTTCACGACCAGATTGCACTCCCCTTAATATACGTACTCCTCAGGCCCCCAATTTTCTACGCTTGGACAATGATGGTTGCCGTGGGGGGCCAAGGCTTTGCAAATTCCCCAAGTTTCACCATGGCTGCGTTCCTCTTTGGTTTGTTGGTGTGACCTAAATAAAGGTTTTTTTGATTTGAAATAATCATTGACTATTGTGTTTTACTTTGCTACAATGACAGTTTTTCTTTGAGTAAGCAGGTACATTTCACTAATCCTAAAGTAGAATTAACAAGGGGCACCAACAACAAACAAACTCCTAGTAAATGTAAGCAAGAAATACAAATGTAAATAATGTGTTTTTGGTAATTTGAGACACACAACCCCCCTCCAAAAAAAAAAAAAAAAAACATTCAAAGATGTATTCCCCCAAAAAAAAACAAAAAGACAAATCATGGTAAAAAAATAACAAAGATTCTTTTCCGTTCAGAGTAAAAATAAACATGTAGTGTATAAATGCTGCAAAGTAATAAAGAAGTAAGTTTGTGAGAAGTGCGGGTGAATAGGAGCAGCTAAAAGATGTCATTCTTGTTGCATTGTAAATAAAAAGAGAATGCGCTGCATTAAAGACATTTTTTATATTATAATTGTTTGTGTTTATAATATACTAAGGGGTCTATTAATAATAAAATTGAATAGCCACGCAAAATGGGCAAAAACAAATATACTTTAAGCCATTTTCTCTTCTGAAGGAACATTCTAGGGAACACTAGAGAGAATTAAATAATAAATGTAAAGTTTTTTTTTATATATAAATAGACCACTAGGAGTGTTATTGAAGCAAAGCATAACAAAGTTGTTATAAAATAAATAACGGCTTTTTAACTTTAACTACCAAAGTATATTTATAAATGTTCTGGCATTTACAGAGTTAAAACAAGCTCACGGCTGCTACTGGACAATCCATGCTTAATTAGCAACAGTGGAGAGCAAGGGAGACATTGGTGTAATAGGCCCCTGATGTCTCCATAAAGAGGACATGCTCAAGCTATCAAATGGGCAGCTTGCTAGCACCCTTGTAATAGCCTTGTAATAGCAATAAAAGGTAAATGAAAAAAATAAAAAGTGTTAAATAAAAAAGATAAAATAATATAACTAAAAAAAGCAATCCCGTTACCCCTGTACACTCCTGAATACAAATGCACACATAGGCTGTGCATGTTTAAGTAAACAAAATTCCAAAACACATGTGATTATTTGTTCTCTTTCCAATGACATACTTTATTAATGAGCCAAATAAAGCAATATTAAGAAAGGTTCATAAGCAGCTAACGCAGATGTTAACATTTGTAGAAACTATTTTTTATTATGTCACATGTGCTTCACCTATGGGTTAAATGAAATGTCACATAATGTAATATAGCTTATTAATTAATTTTTGAAAAACAGTATTTGCGTTTGAATTCAGAAGCTATAAATTAGAATTGGTGTATATGTACTGTATTTACTTTTAAGGTTGCACAAATAATTATAATGAAAAAATAGACAAATAATGCAGCTAGGCAATAATGCATCAGGAAATGTATTTATTTATTTGGCTGGAGGGGGTCCAACATCCATTTACCATCCATTTACAATCCATACCTTGATTACATTAGGTTGGCCCAGATCAATGCCACACTCTTTCATTACCTTTCATCCCTGTTCCATGTGCCTCAGAATTATACCCCTAGCAAAACCTTTGTTAACGGCTGTTTGTTCTTCCTCTGCTGGCCATAAGCAAGACCTGGGCTTTTCTCTCTGATTCTGTCTGATGGCGATCTCTCAGGAAAGATGCTTATATCGGGGCATGCAGATATTTACCTAGGAAAGGAAGCCTTCATTCCTGGCCTGCTTTTACCACTACCTGTCTCTGAAAGTCTATGGTCTAATTTCTTAATTGATTCTATTGTCTATTTGTCTGTATCTGAGAGCAAGACTATCATAGGGTGATGGTGGACAACTTTACCAAGATGATCTATTTTCATGGGAAAACATGTCAGTCTTCATGGTGTTCTGGTAAAAAAAAAAATTCTAACCTCAGAATTTCAGTTCTCTCATTTTTGGAAGGCCTTCTGTTCTCGTTTGGGAATTGACCTATCTGTCCACATATTTTCTGCAATAAAATGGGTAAACTGGCTACACAAATCAGACCATAGAAGGCTTCCACCTCTGCTTCATATCCAGCAGACAAACAAAATAAGCCTCTTTCTTACTGTGGGCAAAAACAAAATAAGCCTCTTTCTTACTGTGGGCAAAATTTACCTTTAATGACTGGACGCACTCCTGTTTCTTTTGTGTCTTGCAGGTCTAACTTTTCAGAGGTATAAAAGCTTTTGAAGCCATAACAACCATGATCATGCCTTTGCCTCACAGAAAGCCTTAGCTGATAACCATGTGTAGTACTCCCACCCGCAAGGTTGGTGATTTCGCATGGCTGTCCACCTGCCATGTTTCTCTCAAGGTTCACTCTCACAAACTAGAACCAAGATTTATTAGACCTTTCAAAATGATCAAACAGATTAACCCTATTTGTTTATAGCTAAAACGTACTCCCTCTGTGGAAATACACAACCCTTTCCATGTTTTCTTGATGAAGCCAGTCATCCCAGATACTTTTGTCTCTTTTAAACCTCCAATTATTGTCAATGGTCAGGAGGAGTTTGAAGTAAAAGCCATATTAGACTCCAATAAGATTGACTTAACTCATGTGTATGGAGGCTAAGATGGTAGGCTTTAACACTAGCATGTCACAAATATGTGTCCATGGACTGCCAATGTTTCTGTTCTGAGAGCATGCTCCCTGTTTGCTCCCAGCACTGTGACTGAGCTGTCATAGACAGCACTCAATCCCCCATTATGATCAGGAGGCAGCAGGATGTGGCTCCTGATCATGTTACCACTGTGACAGCCAATCACCCGAGAGGTGGGCAGGAAGATGTTAAGCCGTTGCTTCAGTACCTCATCCACTGGAAGGTTTTTGTCCAAAAATAATTTTGTTCTGTTCTTTCTGATAAGTAGTTTCCACTACTTTTATCCTAATAAGCCTGCTCCTTTGGGCCTTAAGACCCTTCCTCAGGGGAGATACTGTTAAAAGCACCAGCCTTAGAGACGTTGCAGCTGACACTTTTCCTGTCCCTCTCCCCATAGCTTCTTCAGCTGCCACTTGGCAAATCTCCCTTCCTTGGCTGAAATGTCTCTGTACTGCTGGCAATACCCACTCCCATTGTCTGGTGGAGGCACTCCTCTTTGGTGGCATCCTTATTGCTAGGTAGTGGGTTGACAGTGATGTCGTAATTTAGTTAAACATCACAAGCTCTGGGCATGTTATAGCATTTGCCACATGGCACTTTTATCCTTGCCTTACTGTGTTGTCCCTGTCTGCCTTGCCTTGTCACCCTACTACTACCTTACTAGCCTGTTACTGACCCTGAGCTTGGATAATGGATTACACTTCTGATTGCCTCCTACTCTGACCCTTTGCCTGGATATTGATATCTCTCTGATTTCTGCTTGCCCTGACCCTTGCCTGAATAAGGGATATGATATTGCAGCTGCCCCTGACCCTTGATTTGATTATGGACTCTAGTCAATCTTGATAACTTAACACTTGTCAATCTGCCAGTTACATAGATACATAGTAGGGGAAGCTGAAAAACGACACACGTCCATCAAGTCCAACCTATGAGTGTGATTTTATGTCGGTATTACATTGTATATCTCTGTATGTTGTAGTCGTTCAGGTACTTATCTAATATTTTTTTGAAAATTATCAATGCTTCCTGCTGAAACCACTGCCTTTGGAAGAGAATTACACATCCTTACCGCTCTTACGGTAAAGAACCGTCTACGCAGTTTAAGGTTAAACCCACTTCTCTTCTAATTTTAGTGAATAGCCATGGGTTCATATTATATTCCCTTTTGCGCAAAAGCTTTATCCCTATTGTGGGGTCACCAGTAAGGTATTTGTACATTGAAATCATATCCCCTCTTAAGCGTCTCTTCTCCAGAGAGAATAAGTTCAGTGCTGGTAACCTTTCCTCATAACTAATGTCCTCCAGTCCCTACTGTTAGTTTTGTTGCCCTTCTCTGGACTCTTTCCAGTTCTAGCACATCCTTCCTGGGGGAGGACTGGTGCCCAGAACTGGACGGCATACTTCAGGTGTAGCTGGATCAGAGTCTTGTAGAGTGGGAGAATTATTGTTTTATCTCTGGAGTTAATCCTCTTTTTAATGCATGCCAATATTCTGTTTGCTTTGCTTGCAGCAGCTTGGCATTGCATGTCAATGCTGAGCCTGTCATCTACTAGGACCCCCAGGTCCTTTCCCATCCTAGATTCCCCCAGAGGTTCTCCCCCCAGTGAGTAGATTGCATTCATATTTTTGCCGCCCAAATGCATTATTTTACATTTTTCTACATTAAACCTCATTTGCCATGTAGTTGCCCACCCAATTCATGTGTTCAGATCTTCTTGCAAGATTTTCACATCCTGCGGAGAAGTTATTGCCCTGCTTAGCTTAGTATCATTAGCAAATACAGAGATTGAGCTGTTTATCCCACATTGTGAAGCCATATGACATAATATGTAAACTCTCTCTGTAGTGGTTTTTGGGGAACATCCCATTCCTGTGAATGTAGCATTGTCCTTTAAATCTTGGGGGCATCTAAGTACCAGTAGGCATACTAAGGGCCAGACAGTCACTATAGGTGAACCTGGACACAAGCCTCACTTTTTTCAAGAACAGAACGCAAATCAGTAAGCCTTACACTTTGGAAGGTAAAACTCCCACATTATCTATTTAATATGTGTAGTTAGCTGTTTTCTAGTGGCTTTATTAAAACATTAATATACTAATAATAATGACATTGTTATTGTTTTTAATAACATATTGTAACGTCTGGGTTCATTAATAAGAACATCTGATAGTGGGAAGCACTCTACATGATCTAATCCTTTCCAAGTTTTTCAATATAGGGACCATCAATAAGGGAGCTTGTTTCTGACATCCTTAAGGGTGCTCCTAAAAAAGATTTTAATTGCTGTAAATTGTGTTCATTATAAACATGTGTCAGAGCAAAAGAGATAGCTATTACTCACCCATGGCCAATAAAAGATCAAGCTCTGAGTATGATTCAGAATTGTTTGTAAAATTCCTCCCAATTTTGTCAATAGATATACCATCATGTTATGTGTGTAATATAAAAAAAAAGGGTTTCATGCTTGTGTAGTTCTACCCCCCAAAGGAGCCACTGGGTGACTGGGGTCCCTGGTTACTGCTGATAACGACCCTTCAAGCAGTACCAAACACTTTGGCACACCAAGGCTGAAGAAAATAATATTTATTTAGGTAATACACCCATCAGAGCAAATAACAGTAACAAGGGCAAATAACAGTTGCACCAATACCAATTTACAAATGTCATATTACACAGGGTACCCAAAACTTGGCTCAAGGGGAGATGTCCATGCCTCCTAGACCCTGACTTGTGGGAGAGCCCTAAATATGGGATATAGCTACTTAGGACCTTAAAGTCACAGTATAATAAACCCCAAAATAAATCCTTGGGGGCTCAAATTTTAGTGGTGCTTTGTCTTTAAACAGGAGACTAGCAAAGATGGTTGCCAACAGCCGCTCACCACTCTGAAGTTTATTCTGGAGTCTGCTCACTCTTGTGTGTGCTTGCAAAACTTAACATGCAATCAGTTTGTCTCCTGCGGTCTCCAAGGGTGATGGCAGCAGCTCTGAGCACTGTAGCAGCAATCCGGGGGCAACACTAAAGACAATCTGGGTGCAAATGCCCTCTTCTGCAAATTCATTGGGTCCCTCCACTCCAGGACAAAGCCCCTTGTGCACACTCAGCAGTCCTTCCAGTGTGTTTTTGTCTGGCACATACAACAGTTTAGTCCCTCTTTATTACCACAGGGAGCACTGGCTCTCCATGTGGAAACTATTCCCAGAACCTGGACCTCCAGTCTTATTTCCCTGTCACTCACACCCAGTTTCTGGAAATCTTCATGGCACTCTCCTTCCTGAGGACTATGTCCCCATAAGCACTTACAACTCCTGCATTTTGGTGGGTGGGCTTCCCCAGACTGCAGCTTTTGTTAATCACAGTTCCATCTCTCCTAGCGATTTAGTGGGTGGGCGCTAAATCGCTAGGAGTTGCTCCATAGGGGTGGCTGGAGGCATGCAGCCTGTTACAATGTCCTCTCTTTTCTCTCTGCACAGATCCTCTGGACACTTGTGGCATGGGAGAAGGAGAGGACAGCAGTAGCAGTGTGTGGCAGCTGTCAGTGTCTGAGCCATGCAGCTGCAAAGACACAAGCACGCTGGTCAGGTTACCCTCAAATGTTTATTATATCCTGTAATTCATGTACTATGGGTGGTAGGTGATTTTCCCTTTGATATCTCATGTAAACCCAATTTACTTGTTTCAAGACCTAACAGGCAAATATTCTGTCTTTACAGTTGGGGTTTTACTGTGTTGAAGCAGTGTAATCACCGTACTACCCCAAGGTTTAGAAATTATTAAGTAAAAAACATAACAGGAGGAACTAAAGGTGAAATAGAGGACGATAACAATTAACTAATTTAACCTAGCAGCTATGAAAAGGCTCATACTACTCTGTGGTTAACCATTCATGTAAAAGTAATTTAAATATTCTCTGCTTGAGTAGCAAAGCATTAAATCTAATAGCTTGCTAATAAATATAAATAATAATGAAGGGATTTAAAAATAGGTCAATTAAATTAGTGCTGAATGATCTAAATGCTGCTTATTAAAAAAAGGGAGGAAACTTGAAGATTTTAAAACACTTAACATTATTTTAAAAGAACAGTGCAGTCAGTAAAATCTGCCAATTATTTAATATTTGATAAGCTAATTAATTCGCCTACTAATGCCTTAGTGTTGTTTTAAAAAATTTTGTTATCATTCTTTACAATGTTTTATCTACTATAAATACATGACAGAATGACACATTGCAAACTTTCAAGAATATATGTAACATCTACTGTATGCACCGTATATACTCGAGTATAGGCCAACCCGAATATAGGCTGAGGCACCTAATTTTACCACAAAAAACTGGGAAAACTTATTGACTTGAGTATAAGCCTAGGGTCAGAAATGCAGCAGCTACTGGGTAAACAATGCCCATCTGCAGCCTCACTGTGCCCATCTGCAGCCTCACTGTGCGCATTTTCAGCCTCACTGTGCCCACCTGTATCATCAGTGCTCATCTGCAACCTCATTTTGCCCATCTGCAGTCTCACTGTGCCCATCTACAGCCTCACTGTGCCCATTTGCAGCCTGATTGTGGCCATCTGCAGCCTCACTGTGCCCATTTGCAGCCATTTACAGTCTCACTGTGCCCATCTGCAGCCTCACTGTGCCCATTTGCAGCCTCATTGTGCCAATATGCAGCCTCACTGTGTTTCCTGCTGTGTCATGCCCATCTGCAGATGTACCTTTGATAACTAAAACAGCAGGTGTCTCCCGATGTGTCATGCAGTCTGTTCGGTGGCCATCCATTGTAACAAAGCCCTGCCTCCTCCTCGTCTGTGATAGACAGAACACTGATACAGTTTCCCAGTAGTAGTATCGGCCAGGGATCATCTTATTCAATACAAATTTTTACATCGCATCTACCTCACTGGTTAAAATATTCCCTACCCAGTCGCCCTGTTGCTGGTGGTGCACTTCATCCAATGCAGGCTTTTTACATATATTCTGGAATTGTATGGCCATCCAAACTTTTTGTTGGGGGGTCACTGAGTGTGTAGAGGAGGTTACTGCCATCAGTGTACAGTCAAGGGTGGAAGTGTGTCACCTAGGACTTGTTGATGCCCTAGCTCCAAGACGAGTGACATGTACTTTGTTGACATTGTTACTTTATTATGCTAGGAAGTTAATAGTGCTTTTTTGGAAAAAGTCTGCCCCTCTGTCTATTCCAGCATGGAAGGCATTTGTTCACAAAGCCACCCCTTATACAAGGCTACATATGCTAGCAGAGGCATTCCACTTAAGTTTGATAAAGTGTGGGGTAGCTGGATAAACAGTACATCCACGGTGTCTGATTGAATGGTTATCTCTCTGAATGAGAGATGACTATGTGATGTAATGTATAATATGCGTGGAATCTGATCTGGGATATGGGAAAACTGCCTGTCTCTCTCCCTTTGGGGTGGATGTGGGCCTGTACATCATTCCATAGGCCTGTTGATTTATATTGAAGATATGTGGTTTATACTAGATGGGTGAAGCCAATATTTGCTCTTTTGTGAAGTTTTATGTGCCAAACACATGGGTCTTTGATCTTGTTTGTACTACTCACATGTTCAGTCTCAGGATTATATACTGAGTCAAGTGCTGAAGAATTGTGTGTTATGTTGTAGTGTGTGGCCTATTTCAGGACTATTTTCTTTCTGTTTTCTTTTTAAATGTTGTTACAAAACTTAATAAACAGAATAGAGGCTAACTTTAAATTCCCACAGACTAAAATGACAGCAGAGCTTCAACATATCTCTAAATATGAATTGTCTTGGACAGGCAGATTGGCCGCCTTCAAAATGCTTATTCTTCCTTAAATCCTATACTTTCGCACTCTCACAATTCCCCTGAAGTCCTCCAACCTAATCTGCCTGACCTTGCACCTAAAACAGTACAGTGGAAGAAGAAAAGAGCTATAGGCTCTTATGCCCAACTGATTAAACACAAATCAGTAAGTGGTATAGGCCTGGTGGATCTTAGGGATTACTATACAGCTGTCAATTTAGACCAACTAAAATTCTGGTGTACCCCTACGTTGGACACTCTATGGGTAGATATGGAGGCACATATGTCATCAGTCTTTAATTTACAACTACCTTTGCTGGCTGACACCTGGTCTCTCAGGCCCCTATACTCTCTTCCTATTACTGTTGTAGCATCTCTACAGGGGTGGAGGTCAATTTGTAATTATAAGGATCATACTTTGCCATGCTCTGATATACAGATGCTGCTTTATCTATTCAATATCCTCCTTACCGCACTTGTCCTCAACTAACTGGTCTTCATATGGCTTAAGCGATGTGTCGGATCTCTGCATTGGTGACAACATTAGGAAAGTGGAGGGACCTGCGTGGGAGGTATAATCTCACCACGTCCGTTCTCTTTAAACTTTTTAGCATCAGACACTTAGGGATAACTGATTCTCCTCTCAAAATCCAGGTTATTTCTAAAGCCCGGCAGTTTTATCACAACAAATCCCATGCTCCAAACGATATCTCTTTCTTTTACAATTTACTGCAAAATAAATTGTTATTCACAAAAAGTTCCCCGATCCAGGCATGGGAGCTGGATTCACAAAAGGCATATGAGCCACGTCAGTTGATTAGTGTCCTGCTACACTCATTTGCTGTCTTGCACTGCATTAAGTACTGGGATATTACTCAAAAATGTATAACCTTTTCGCCAGGTGGATCTCCCTTGTGCTGGCGAGGTTATGGCCAAGTTGGTAACCTCTTCCACATCCTCTGGGCATGTAAGAATTTGAGGATCTTCTGGCAGAGTGTGTTTCGGCTCTTCTCCAGTGTTATTGGTAACTAAACCAATCCTGCTCCTGACTTAGAGCTCCTTAATCTTGGCATAGATTAATTTCCCATGGCGTACAGCAAAGTCGCCTCTGGCATTCTGTTAGCAGCTAGACTCACAATTACCAGGCACTGGAGGGGTGATCAGGCACCTAATCTTTTAGAAGTTTCAACTATAGTCCATTCAATATACTCGTTTGAAAAGCTCATACCCTATAATCCTGATTCACATAGGAATTTTGAAAAAGCTTGGCAAGTTTGGTTGACTTATTTGGTATTCCGAAACTATACTGATGTGATAACCTAATTCTAGTCAAAGATAGTTACGCTATAAAGTAATGTGTACTACTGACACCCAGGATTCCTTTGTAAATGTATTACTAGTATATCTCGGTTGGTATGGACACCTTGCTGCTCTGCGTGGCTAACCTATATGTATCACTTTTGTTTTTCTCTTAATTCTCTATTCCCACAGTTGTGGGTCTTTGTATTAAAATTTCACCATAAAAACATATTGAAATAAAAAAAGTCATTAGATAAGCAGGTAGATATCGAGGTATTCTCAGGTCTTGCAGATAGAGAATAAGAGTAGACAGTGAATGTTTTACTGTGTCTAATGTTTAATGGGCCTTAGCCCAGTTTTATCAAAGCAACAAACAGACTGCTCAAAAAATACCTACATAGCACACCTCATCCACCCACAAATGCTAGACATCAGGAGTGACTCATGGTAATCAGTACAACCACAAGGCATGATCAGCGATAGAAGGCATACTAAGTACATAGTTGATGTATTCATAACTTGTAAAAATATGTACAAACCAAAGGTGCAAATGTATGAATGAACTCACTGCACAGTATAATACCATAAGGATGCAGGAGCCATGTGAAGCTGCTGGTGTCAGGGCTGCCATGAGGAAGTGGCTCCCAGGAATGGCCCGTTGACGGTGTATGAACCACACAGAAATTGCTCTAGGGAACAGGATGCACTTCCACTGTCAGACCAATCTTCCAAACCACAGGTGGGCTGAAGTGTATCTCTCTCAAACAAAGCTATTGCAGGCAATTAACAGCAGATACATATAACAAATCTACAGACACACACAAACAGAAATTATACCACGTGGGTATTCCTAAAAACCTGTAAAGCAACGCAATATTGAAAAAATAAGAAAAATGGCAGTACATAGTGAGAAGTAAAAATTATATCAAAAATGACATACAGCTTTCATAGGGATCACTCAGGCATGAGATATGCATACTTACTTAAGTCCAATCAAATTCTTATCTAAACTTCAGCATTTAGTATGTTCTTTGTCTATAATTGACTAATATACTAGGCAAAATAAATATTAATTGTTTTATCAATTTTATTTTTGGATATACTGTGTTTGTTGGGGCATAATATTTCTACACTCATAGCTTTGAACAGTGGCAGTTTATGAGTACACTTTGAAATGCAAATAATATTCTATCAGTTCATATTTAATATATTGCAATATTTTTAGCTGACAAAGTAACATTCCCTAATGTTGCTGCTTTCTACACCCAATTACTATCTAATTTCTCTATTAAACTGATCACCTGTACAACTTTCATCCCATACCTTTGCTTGATTTTAATTAGCCATTTTGCATTAATAAAGGACTAACAATTATCCATCCTGGAGTTTAGTAATTTGATTCTGTAGCTGTTCAGATCATGCTGACTTTGGTTGTCACTTGCTGGTCAGTAATTTTTAATGTTTTTGTTTTCAGAATTATTAGGACCTGTTCTATTAGAGCACATGTATGACATACAAATGCTAGTGTAATAGCTAGTGTAAAGCTAGTGTAATGCTAGCACTAATATATTTCTAAATTAGAAGCAGCAATATTTGCACCATATTACTAATGCAAGTATTCAGTGTTGTTCACAAAAATATGGATAATCTCAGTTTGCTGGGTTAAGTACCTTTGTTCGGTTTGGGTAAGAGCGAAATCTTAGAAATCAGTAATGGGCATTTTCTAGGCTAACAGGCAAATCATTTTCAACAAATGGCATTGAGGGCTGGGCAGTATCCCAGGGGACCAAAGTGAAAACTTTTTTAAAAAGTTTGTTTGATGGGAAGCAGTGAAACATAAAAAATGCAAAATTCCTTTATATTGCATGTCTGTAAGATGTCCTTAACCTCCCTCTGGTGCCTCTGCATGATGTATACAACCTAAAAAAGGCATGGTATTCCCCCTAAAAATGCATAGCAGACACTTTTCCTTGATAAAAAAAAAAGCTTGGTACCCCCAAAATCTATACCACACCCTTATCAGAGCACGTAGCCTGGCTGGACAGGAAAGGGGATGAGGGTTTTGCACCCTCCTTCATAAACTATTCCAGGCCACATGCCCTCAATGTGGAGAGGGTGCCTGCCTTGCCAGGAGGGGGGATAAGAACTTATACCTAGGTGGTGAGTATGAGCACAAGGGTCTCTTCCCCAAAACCCTAGCCCAGTAGTTGTGGGGATCTACAGGCAGGGGGCTTATCAAAGCCTGGAAGCCCTTGTTAAAAATAATAGGACCCCCAGATACCAGACCCTCCTACAGTGCCTTGAAAAAGTATTCATACCTCTTGAAATTTTGCACATTTTGTCATGTTAAAACCAAAAACGTAAAATGTATTTTATTGGGATTTTATGTTATAGACCAACACAAAGGGGAACATAATTGTGAAGGGGAAGACAAATTATAAATGGTTTTCAAATTGTTTTACAAATAAATATCTGAAAAGTGTGATGTTTTTTGTTGTAACATGACAAAATGTGGAAAATTTAAGGGGTATGGATACTTTTTCAAGGCACCGTATGTGAAAAAGAAAGTTGTACATAATAACCCCACTCATTCACATAAAATTAAACACTAAAAAAGAACCAAACTGACACTTTTTGGAAAATCCTTATGCCTAATGCATCAGAATACTCCATTACATTCTTATATGTAGTAAAGTTAACACAATGGGGTTGATTTACTAAAGGTAAATAGACTATGCACTTGGCAAAGTGCAGTTGCACTCTGCAAATGCAGTTGCTCCAGAGCTTAGTAAATGAGGTAAATCTTAATTTTGCAAAGAATACCCAATCATGTGCAAGGAAAATTAAAAAAAAACAGCATTTTTGCTTACACATGATTGGATGGTGAAAGTCAGCAGAGCGTCTGCTCATTTACTAAGCTCTGGAGCAACTGCTCTAGCAGAGTGCAACTGCACTTTGCAAAGTGCACATCCTATTTGCCTTTAGTAAATCAACCCCAATGTAAAAAAACTGCCTATATGCTCTGTTATTATTCACTTATCTGATCACATGGTCGAAAGACAAAAGTTTATATATGATATTCATTTCTGTGATTGTTAGCTATGATTAAGCACTGTTTGATAGTGGGAAACGCGTCAGCTCTTCTGTCCAATCTGTCCGTTCTGCTGTGGTATGCATTTTTTGTATCCTTTTGATGAATAAAGGGTATTTTTTGGAGTGCGGCTGTCCAGAATTGTTCTCAAATTTCATATTTATAGGCTCTGTTATCTTTTGCAATAAAATTATTGAAAAAAGTACGAAAAAGTCCCATAACGTAAATCCATCATCAACACATCATTCAGTGATGCATATCCTCATCAATCATGATGAACAATGCCTGCCAATCTGAGGAAAGAAAAAAAAAACACAAACTTGTAGACATTTCTGATCCCATAGCTCATTCGCCAAAAATGACAGCTCCTGGTTCCGGCAGTAGATTGTAAACAATCCATATATGGACATAAACACATTTGATGAATAACGCTTGATCTCATTATTGGAGGCCTTTTGTCTTTCATTTTATTTTGTGGTCGATTTGAGGTCAGCAATCACTTTTTGAATCTGTCCCATTCATAGCAAACTTTTTTGTGTGATTTTGTTTCAGGGATTGGATTTTCATTTTCACATCATTCATATCATTTGAAAGTTTTGTATTTCTGCCTTTTGTTGATGGTGCTTTTTTAAGTTTGGGGGGCATACTGCTCACTATTTACTTGGTGTTGTCCATCTCTTCTTTAAGCTGCCTTTTGTTCATAGCATGCTATTGCATTGTTTGAAAGAAAAATAAAAAGTGCACAAATAGCATGCACCTACACCACCTCACGTATACAACTCACATTTAATGCACCCCCCTATCCACCTAGATAAAAACAACGTTTCAGCATATACAGTACCAATTAGACCAATTATCTCTGATCTCTGTCCTATGGTTGGCCAATTTTACACTGCTGTATCCTCCGTGGTCTCTTAATCCTGGAGGTAGAACACCTGCCTGTCATTTTTTCAATGAGAACAATTACATACACCGATAACTAGTGGTCAATATTTATCTGCAGTAAAGGTGGGTTTATTATCATTTGGTGAAAAACCTATATGTCACTGCTAATGCTACCTGAAAAATACCTTTCTTTTCAAGCTGTTGTAATAAAAAGAGATCAGTTCCACATACCAATATGCACTGCCAGTGTACACTGTCACTGAGACTGTCCATGAAAATCATACTGTTCCCTAATACAACATAGAAATTTAGGGCATCCTTTATGCACGTTATTTAAAGGATTTGGAAATTTTCACTGTTGTCCTCAAAGTCACAGCCTCAAAGATCCACTCTCTGCTGTACAGAATCGTTTAAAAAAACTATTGTTACATTAGTCCAAGTATACAGCAAGCGGTCCAGTATACAGCAGAAATCTAAAACATTTCAGCTACCTCATAGCCAGTTTGTTATCAAAAGAGATCTCATTTATAAGCTGCTTAGTCACTTCAGGCGTGGACATTGAAAACCAAAACTACCACAGCTGTGTACAATTAGCTTTCATCCTGTGGTTGGTGTAAGAGGAATGATTGTGACAGGCTCAATACAGAAGTTAAATATTTTTATCATATATAGAGTAGAAATTCTTTCAAAACAAAGCACAGAACTGAACTTAACTACATTGAAAGCTGAGACATAGAAGGAACAATTTAACAAAAGAAGAATGTACTACTATAAAAAGTTTAAATTAAAATTTAGTATTCAAAACTGAAGATAAATTAAGTTTAATGGAAGTCCTCAATGCAAAATATCATGAGCAGGAGGCATCTCCAGGATCCAGAGGAATATCAGGAATTAAAGAGGTGCCCAACTACATCTTTCAAAAACATCTTACCTGAACTTTTCAGTGTAGGTGAGTGCATGGGGGCTATTAGTATTAAGGTTTCTGAATATCTTTGGGTGGATCTTCACCTACAAGCACTTGTGCACAAACTTTCAGGATATATAAAAGACATGATGTCTGTTCTTGCCAATATGAGACATTTACAATGGAGAGAAGACTTTGTGTGGGTGTATTAAAATATTAAGTCATTATATTCTTCAAGTCCATAGCACCTTGCTTTTTTTTTTTACGGTATCATCTACTGTAATACAGTATTCAAAAACAGCAAGGCAGAAAGCAGAGACTAAAAAGGGGATCCATAATGAAACTCACTGCGGTATATGTACTAAAAAGTTTATTGATACAAACCATAAAAATTCATTCAAAGTAACACAAAAAACAATCCCTCATGGAACTGCTGGAGTTTGCCCTCACCCACAACTGCTTTCAGTTCTCTGGTGCAAACTACCAGCAGATCAGGGGGACCTCGATGGGGCCCCCTGGGAACCTGCATATGCTTGCCTCCACCTTGGGTGATGGGAGGAGAATCTTGTCTACCATTCGTTGGGGTACCTCAGCCGCATAAGGTTGTGGTTGAGGTACATCAATGATATCCTGGTTGTTTGGAGTGGGACGGTGGACAAGCTGCATGAATTTGTGTCTGAACTAAATGCCAATGATAGGAACATCAAACTCACCTATACTTGGGATTATGAGGGGATTTCCAGACGGGAACGTTTAGAAAAAAGACTGCAGCTAATACTCTCCTCCTGGCTTCCAGCCACCATCCTCCATCACTCATTAGGGGCATTCCAACTGGCCAGTTCCTCCACATTCGGTGGAACTGTTTCAGTGAAGCGACACATAAAACTGAATCTGAGGAACTCTATAGGAGATTCCGGGATAGGGGGTATATTCATAAGAATATCACACATGTTCGTAGAAGGGCCTCTTTAGCCAAGCGTGAGGACCTTATTGGCATCTAAACTATGCAGGACTCTCAAGCTCAAACACCTCCTCACTCCAACCTTTCCCAGTGGGCATTATTACTCCTTATGGCTCACATAATGGATGAGGTTCGATCAATACTAGCCAGACACTGGCACATTTAAAAGATAATCTGGTGCACTCTGAATCTGTACACACCCTACCTAAAAACTGGCTGATTGATATGCCCCGCACAAACGGGATGTTTCCATGTGCTCATTGTCATATTTGTCGCATTGTGGAATGTACTGATACCTTCATTAATGCGGATGGGAACAAAACATACAATATAAGGCAATTCATTAATTTTAGTACAGCCAAGGTGCTTTACATCCCTCAATGCCCCTGTAAGAAACTGTATGTTGGTAAGACCAAGCGTCAGCTCTGCATCCGCATAGGGGAACATTTAAGCAACATTGATGTGACATCTTCTGGGGGGGGGGAGTGAGACCATTGGGGCAAGTTCAAGTATCCTTTCCCATTGAGGAGCTGAGATGGTTCCCAGGTCTCTCTCCCACTTTACTTTGTGTGGACATAATTGGGTGCCTTCCCTGTTCCCCTTATAAAGATGTAGATATAGATTGGATATCATCCCCTTACGGGATCCTGACCCTGCTACATTCTGTAATACCTGCATATTAGTCCACTCTGGTGGCTCACCTTTAAACTGCACCGCCAGGGCATGTCTCACCTGCAGGTATCTAAAGAAAGACTTCCTGGGGAGGAAAAAATGATCGCTGAGGTCCTGGAAACTTCTAATCGTGCCTTCTTGGTAAATCTGAGCTATATATCTCAAACCCCTTCTCTCCCACTCCCTGACTGTCCCCATCCTTTGAACTTCGCGCAAATTAACATTCTCCCATAACGGGGAAAAGACTGTAAACCCTCCATATCCCATCGTTTTTTTTGCAGTACCCCAAACTTTAGCCATCAAGTCCTGGGTGGGGAGCCCCTTCAAGAAGGCCCCTGCCTCCAAAATCTCCAGCAAAGACTTGTGTGGGGATTTATAGAGAAGAATCTTCCACTCTGGCCCCTCTTTCTCGACCTCGCACCCCCCGATATGTTGCAGCTGAGCCGCTAAAAAATATCTAAAAGGATGCGGCAGGGCAACTCCTCCTGACCCAATTGGAAGTTGTAATGTTTTAAGGCTAATCCGGGAGGTCCCCCCTTTCCACACTAATTCTCTAAATATGGTGTCCACCCTGTTAAACCACTTTTTATAGATCCATATTGGAGAGTTGTGAAGAATGTACAAAAGTTGTGGCATAAGCACCATTTTTATTAAGTTACACCGGCCTGCTGCCGACAGGGGGAGTTTTTTCCAGATTTGGGTTTTCCCTCTAAATTTATTCAGGAGTGGGACCAGGTTTTCTGTGACAAATTGTTTAGGGTCTCTTGAGATATTAATGCCCAGATATTTGATTTGCTGAACGATTTGGAGTTGGATTGCCTCGTGTGGGAGGGGGAGGACTATAGGGTCTATGGGAAGTAGATGTGGTCTCGCGTAGGGACTCCTGGGTATCGTTAAGCAGTAAAAGAAGGTCATCTGCATAAAGAATCACTTTTTCCTCTGAGTCTCCTCGTTTGAACCCTTTTATTTCTGGGGATGATCTCAGGGAGAGAGCCAAAGGTTCGATTGCGAGGGCGAAGAGGAGGGGCGACAACGGGCACCCCTGCCTCGTCCCCCTCAGCAATCGAAACCTGGTAGAGTGTTCATTATTTACTTTCACTCTTGCCCCCGGGGAGCCGTATAGGAGCATTACCCATTTAGCAAAATTCGGGCCCACCCGAAATTCCGACAAGGCTCTCCAGAGATACTTCCATTCAAGGGAATCGAAAGCCTTGGCGGCATCCAAGGAAAGGACAGCCCTATTGCCTCCATCTTCCACGGGTAGTTGGAGGTTTAAGAAAAGGCGTCTAATATTTAAGCTGGAGGACCTACCAGGAATAAAACCTGATTGGTCTTGGTGCACCAATTTATGAATAATTTTATTTAGCCTGGCTGCCAGAACCTTTGCTAGCACCTTAATATCCGAATTCAGAAGCGCAATAGGTCTGTATGAAGCAGGGGAGAGTGGGTTCTTATTTTCCTTAGGGATCACAATTATGGTCGATTCCATCATTGATTTGGGTAGCTCGCCTTTCAATGCCGAGGCATTAAAAACCTCTAACAGTTGGGGGAGGAGCACCTCCCCATATTTACGATAAATTTCAATGGGGAGGCCATCCGGTCCTGGGGACTTCTGGCCTGCCATTTCCCGGACGGTCCGCTGTATCTCCTCCAGGGTGACAGGGCCATCCAACATGGCCCTGTCCTCCTCAGAGAGACAGGGGACCGTCAGCCCCTCAAAGAATGAGTCCATTTCCTCCTTCATATCCACCTGATCAGAGTGGTATAATTTCTCGTAGTAATCCCGAAAAGTATCCACAATCTCAGGTGTACATGTAGATGTCCTACCCGCCCCTGTATCAATCAATGGGACCATCGATGAGGGAGAGTTGGTTCTAATTAGGTGAGCGAGCATCCCACTAATTCCTTCTCCCTCTCCGAAGGCGACTTGTTTTTGGAAGATGTATTTTTGTTCTGCTTTACCCAACAGGACTACACGGTAGACCCCTTGTGCCTCTGTCCACGTTCTAAAGTTTACAGGTGTTGGGTTGCTTATATATGCTGCTTCTGCGGATATTAGGTTGTTCCCTGCTATTTCCTCCCCTTCTCTTGACAATTTTTTTATTTTAGATATCTGCTGGATCAACAAACCCCGAAGGATAGCCTTGACTGTGTCCCAGACTACCCCCTGGGGGGCTGAACCTTTATTCCACTCAATACATTCCCTCAAAGCGTCCAGGACCTCTTGGGGATGTCCCATTAGCTCCAACCAGGAGGGATTGATTCTCCACTCACGATAGGTACTTCTCATCCCCACCTCCATTGAAGCTGTCACAGGAGAGTGGTCCGAAAGACCTCTTGGCCTATATCTAATATCGTCTATCATGGCCATCATTTCATCGTTGCCGAGCAGCATATCAATTCTCGACAAAGTGGAGTGTGTGCTGGAGAAGCAGGAGTAGCCCCTTATACCAGGGTTTCTCAAGCGCCAAATGTCCTTCAGGCCCATTTCCCCCAAGAGACGAAGGAGACGGCTATCCACTAGCCCACTCCGTTGAGTCCCCTGGGGGAATCTATCTATTGTCGGGTCTAGGACCATGTTGAAATCGCCCATGACCATTACCGGAAGACCCGGCCTCTCCAGCACAAAGTCCACAAAGTCAAGAAGGACCTCTAAATTAAAAGGAGGGGGGACATACACGTTAGCAAGTAGCACCACTCTATTCTCTATCTTACAGTGTAGAAAAATGTACCATCCCTGTTCGTCAATCTTGCTTTGGATACAATTAAATATAATCCCGGATCCGATCAAAATGCTAACACCTCTAGAAAAGGATGAATGGACCGAATGGAACTGAGAGGCGAATTCCCCCCATCCCAACCTGGATAAAGAGGCATTAGTAAAATGGGTCTCCTGGAGACCCACAATAGAGTTCCCATAGGACCTAACCATGGATCTAACTGCAGCTTTCTTCCCTGGATCTCCCAATCCCCTTACATTCCAGGAGCAAATAGTGAGCTTTTTTTTACCCTCTTGTGTAGTATTAATCATATGTGCTTATAGTAATACGTGGTTGCATTAACAACATAATTTATAATCTCGTGCTTATTGTAGTGAACCATGTAATTCTTATTTTTAAATCTTGTGGAACCTTACTATCCCAGTTTATACTGTGAACGTGAATTTTTACCTGCAAAACAATTTTCCGTGCATACTTATATCTTGTGAACGTATTGTACCTCACCCATTCACCCACACATTCACCACTGTCATACCCAACCCTCTGTTTACATCTCTCATACTTCACCTTACTATCGTAACCAACACTCTGTTTACACACCTCATTCACTACCTCCCTAGGTTTGGCCGGGGGCCTACTTTTGTGACCAATCCATACACCTCTATTTTGGAGCAAAATTACTGTCAAATACTTTTCGTCTTCCCCAACCCTATCCCACCCCTCCCCCCTAGTACACGAGCTACTCACCCACACAGAAAAATCTGCCCCATTCCTAACCCTCCCTTTACCCAAAACTACCCATCCATCCCCCTCCCCCTCATTAAAGAAAACCCTTCCCCTAAGACCCACGTGCAACACTCCAAAGCTGCTAGAGTGCTCCAACTTGTGATCTCTTCCCACCCGTGCACTCCACACCCGCTCCTTCTCCCCTCGCAGGAGGCGAGACAGCAACACATTAGATAACAAGAAAAAAAAAAAAAGAAAGAAAAAGAAAAAAACAGTTAAAAGTTAAAGACACTGTATATCACTATATGTCACCACTCGCTCCCCTTCCCTCACTCCATTGAATATCAGCTTTGTCCATCCCCCTTCTCCAAAAAAAAAAAAAATAAAGAAGAAAAAAGAAGAAAGTCAACATTATATGGTGAGCTTGATCGTCTAGGAACGCTCCTTAAATTTCGTAAGCCAATCTTCAGCCCCTTTGGGGGAGTCAAAGAATACAGTCCCTCCAGGCGCCATTATTCTTAATTTTGCTGGGTAAAGTAATGCATAAGTTAAATTAACTTGGCGCAAATTTCGTTTTATTTCTCCGAATTTAGCTTGTCTTCTTTGGAGGTCTGGTGAGTAATCAGGGTAAATAGACACCCTTATGCCATTATAGAGGATATTTCCTAGTTCCCTGGCCTTTCCGTATGATTGTTACTTTGTCCTTAAAGAATAGGAGTTTTGCCAGTATGGGCCTAGGAGATGCCCCAGGTTGGATGGGTCTAGAGGGAACCCTATGGGCTCTTTCCACCGCCAGAAGCGACGAGAATGATTCCTGCCCAAAAGTTTCAACCAGCCATTATTCCAAGAAAGCGGCAGGGTCAGGGCCCTCGGAATGCTCCGGAAGGCCAACTATGCGGATATTTTTCCTTCTCATCCTGTTCTCCATTTCATCCATTTTATTAAGCTGTATATTGAGGAGATTTTTAATGTCGCTCACTTCTTGTTTTAAGGGGGTCAAGTCATCTTCCACTAGGGTCATCCTATCCTCAAGAGTTGTAGTCCTTTCTTGTACTTTTTGTATCTCAGTCCTTACACTAGCAAGTTCCGCCTGTATTGTCTTCAGTTGGACGTGCATGTCGGTCAGAGAGGCCCTGCAAAAGTTAACCGCCTCCAGAATCTCTTTTAAAGATGGTTCCCCCCCAGATATAATGTCCGCCCTCCTTACAGGGGGAAGACCCTCCTCTGCCTGGTTCCGGAGTTGCCCCTCTATTTCACCCCCTTCCATTAATGTTCGCTGGGGGGTCTGTATAGGAGGTTGGCTCTGTCCCTGACTTTTCCTTCCACCTGTGGCCCCTGTCACTCCTCCTGTCCTGTTAGGGTGAGGCTGCTGGTTTTGGTTTTGTATGGTGGTTTTCTGAGGGGACTGGGCTGGCCCTTGGCTTGGGGTGTGCGCAAATTTCTCTAGTTTTGCTGCTGCTACTTGGCTGGCCGCCTGGCTGGCTTTTGTAGTGCGCTGTGAAGGCATGATTACAAATTGACTTTAAATTAAATTATAGCTGGGGGAGGCGGTATACCTTGAGGAGGGACAGGGAAAGCCTCCGATGCACAAAAATGATACAGCTCCGGGACGTGCCGGGCCACAGTCCAGTCACGAGTTTCCCCCTTTCGAATCCCCGAAGCAAAGACCTCAAATATTCAAGTACCAACAGGAACCAAAAAAAAAGAAGAAAAATTCAGAAGGAGATATTTTGGCGGTTTAGTTTAGTTTGGAAAATTTAAAACAGTGTCTCTCTATTACTTAAACACCAACCAGATAGAATAATGAGAATCAGAAACACAGGGTTAGACTACCCCTTTAACAGTCACTTATTGGTACTGGACACGGTTCAGAAAACAAAGCTTAAAACACTCTCTTGTCTCACCCATCCGTTGTATCGGCGATGGTATAGATGATGTAGTGAAAGTAGGTACAGCGTTGGCAGTACAGCAGGGCTGGTGAACGGCAAAGCCTGGTCTCCGTGGGAAGCCCTCTCACGGCTATCCCAGCTTGTCAGCTTCAGCTCTCTTGCGGTGGGGAGTGCTCCTAGCTCCTATCAGCTATTTTCCTGGAAGCCACGCCGCTGACAGCCTTGCGGTCTCCAGGAAGCAATCCGACGACCGAGGGCTCTCACCCCCCTTGCCGCCAATCCTCCGCCCCCCCCGTCAGGCGCGGGACACGCTCTCCTCTCCTCCTGCAGATTGCAAGCACGTCTCAGTGAGGCAGCGTGAGTCGGAGCGCACAGTGAAGGAGAACGCTGGCGCTGACTGCACCAATCCCACTGACGCCGGCTCGTTTCCCAGTCTCATACAGCTCTGCCTCCACGTCCAGCACAAGCATTCAGCTACCCCCGCCGTTTAGACAGCGCGAGCGGGCCTCGGGAATCAACCTCGGATTATCAGATAGAGCGGGGGAGAGGGGAGAAGGAACGCTGCACGGGCTCTCTCACGCTCACACTCTCAACTGCATCCGGTCACGCCAGACGGGAACGTTTAGAAAAAAGACTGCAGCTAATACTCTCCTCCTGGCTTCCAGCCACCATCCTCCATCACTCATTAGGGGCATTCCAACTGGCCAGTTCCTCCACATTCGGTGGAACTGTTTCAGTGAAGCGACACATAAAACTGAATCTGAGGAACTCTATAGGAGATTCCGGGATAGGGGGTATATTCATAAGAATATCACACATGTTCGTAGAAGGGCCTCTTTAGCCAAGCGTGAGGACCTTATTGGCATCTAAACTATGCAGGACTCTCAAGCTCAAACACCTCCTCACTCCAACCTTTCCCAGTGGGCATTATTACTCCTTATGGCTCACATAATGGATGAGGTTCGATCAATACTAGCCAGACACTGGCACATTTAAAAGATAATCTGGTGCACTCTGAATCTGTACACACCCTACCTAAAAACTGGCTGATTGATATGCCCCGCACAAACGGGATGTTTCCATGTGCTCATTGTCATATTTGTCGCATTGTGGAATGTACTGATACCTTCATTAATGCGGATGGGAACAAAACATACAATATAAGGCAATTCATTAATTTTAGTACAGCCAAGGTGCTTTACATCCCTCAATGCCCCTGTAAGAAACTGTATGTTGGTAAGACCAAGCGTCAGCTCTGCATCCGCATAGGGGAACATTTAAGCAACATTAGAAACATAAATAAATTTAAGAACAATTCCGAAAAAAGCCACATTGCCCAACACTTTTCACAATTCTTACCCTGATGGACTTATGATGAAGGGCTTTTTTGCCCTCACCTTGTCCAACCACAGGGGGGATTATGACACAGCTTTGCTGCAAAAGGAAAAATAATGGATTTATCAATTAAATATGATGATTCCTAAGGGGTTTAATACTGAACTTAGTTTGCAAGTATTTTTAGAACCCTAATCCTCTATATATAGCTATAGGGATAAACAATTGCCCTGAGAATGGAATCGCCATATTTGGAGTTCCCCTTTAAACATATTCCCTAGACTAGGGATGATTAGAACTCCTCTGCTGAATTTGTTTGGCTTGCATGACTGGATGGATTGCCCAGCTGGATGAGATGAACTTGAAAGGGTTAATATCTATAACCTTAGACCCAGAATAAAAATACACCCACCAATTCTCACGTGACCATCTAGTGAGCGAAATTCATTGACGGTTTCACGTCATGTGATCCGGCTCCCTAGCATACCTTGTGGTTATACTCTCTCCATGCTGTACCGCATTGCTCTCAATGGAATTGGCAACAACAGGGAACTTCAGACCCTGACTCGGCTTCCCGAACACAGATATAGGCGGCATTGAGGAGACAGCACTACAGGATAGCAGCGCAGGTCATGAACAGACCGCGTAGTCCATTACAGTGTGGGTGAGATCTCTGCATGGGACATCAGTTCCCGCTAGTCTATGCTATACTCGTTTTTGTGACTCTGCTGGAGTGTGATTGGCCTCTACCTTTTCCATCTTCCCTGGTAGTCTCGCTGCCCCTGCTGCACAATAACCATTGGCCAATACCAGAGGTGGGGGACTTGAGTCACATGACTTGACTTAAGTCAGACTTAAGTCACCTGTTTGAGGACTTGCTACTTGCTTAACTGAATTCAATAAATGACTCGACTTGACTTTGACTTGTCACTACTGACTTGCGACTTGACTTTGACTTGGGCTATATGACTTGCAATGACTTGGCAAGTTGGCACCATAACACTACCACCACTAAGACTACCCCTAACCGTAACCACCACTAACACACTAACCGCAAGCCGCCATCTGCCTACCTGATCAGCGCGTCATGCAGACAGACGGCGGACATTGCAGTGTTCAAAAGCCATGCCTCCTCATCTGTGATAGGCGGAACACTCAATTTCCCAGCAGGCAGTGTTCAGCCTATCACGGACATCCTCTCATCCTCGTCTGTGTTATGAGGATGAGCGGATGTCTGTGATAGGCGGAACACTGAATGCTGGGAAATTGAGTGTTCCGCCTATCACAGATGAGGAGGAGGCGCGGCTTTTGAATACTGGAATGGCCGCCGCCCGCCGGGACGCCTCCGATCAGGTACGCGGCTGCCTGACCATAAAGTTTATAATATAATATACTGTATAATTTAATATAAAGTAATTTAATATATATATATATATATATATATATATATATATATATATAAATCAGTATTTTGACTTGATTTGTGACTTGACCAAAATAAATGACTTGACTTGACTTGCTTGACTTCTAGCAGGAACTCGACTTGACTTGCTTGCTTTTCACCACCACAGTAACTTGGGACTTACTTGAGACTTGAAGGTTAAGACTTGAGACTTGCTTGTGACTTGCACATGTGTGACTTACTCCCATGTCTGGCCAATACTTATATGCAACAGACCATTGTGCATCTACATTTTCCCATATCCCACACGCTATGCGGTGCCGATGTCTCTCTGTCATCATGATTAAAGTCTTGATTTCTCCTCTCTGAACTGTATCCCCGGATACTGACCCCCCTCACTTGACCTTTTGTTTCCAGGCTATATAGATTCAATTTCCCATACCCTTTAGACTTTGGGTGTCAATTAATGCTATAGCTTAGCCTCCAATTATGGGTCAATTGATTGCTATTTAGTGTGTGTGTGTGTATGCTTGGGAGCCCGGGCTGTTTTTAATTAGTTTTCTTGGCCACGTTGTCATACATTTTTTAATCATGGTACGGTGAAGGTTTTGTTTTGTTTTTTAGTTACTTTGAATGCATTTTTATGGTTTTTATCAATAAACTCTTTTGTACATATATCGCAGTGAGTTTCATTATGGAGCCCTTTTTTAGTCTTCGCTTTCTGCCTTGCTGAGACTGTTTTTGAATCTTGTAGTTTAGCTCCTGGAACAGTCAGTGGTGTACACATTATTATTAGTTTTCAGTGATGGTATTTTCCCCTAATTTTTAAGCTTTGAGTATTGTAATACAGTGCCTATAAAGAAGAATTACAAAATATGTGTTAGAGGCAGTAGAAATTCATATTATCCTCAGAAAAGAGGGGCTTCTATGTGAGATATGTTTTCTCCCTCCTTGTCAAAACTATATGTAGCGGCCATAACCCAGAGGGGTGGCCTTGACTTTCTGGGCTTACCAGTTACCTCCTCGTGGCTTGTCAGTTGTTGTCTAGGGGTTCCCAGGGTTAGTACCCAGTGACTGCAGATGCTGACACATAAAAGTCCTTTTTTAAGGTTTTTATTTTGCAGGGAATAACATCCAACATAAAACAGTCTCTGATGGGAATAGAGGGCACGGGTGGTAAAACTCAGGCACTTTGAACTGCTGACATCCACTGAATGTC
This sequence comes from Lithobates sylvaticus, assembly GCA_028564925.1. Taxonomy (NCBI): domain Eukaryota; kingdom Metazoa; phylum Chordata; class Amphibia; order Anura; family Ranidae; genus Lithobates; species Lithobates sylvaticus. The sequence continues at coordinate 441,242,157 of CM053029.1, forward strand.
TCTAATTAACCCAGAGAGTAGCCACTCGCAGATGGGTACTTCACTGCCGTATAGACCTCTAGCCAGAGATCTAGCATCCAACATGTGATCCGGAAACTTTGCAAAGTCTCTGCCACAGACTAAATTGTAACTGAAGATAAGTAGAAACGTTTCTCACAGTACCTGGATCTCTCAGCCTTCTTGGCGATACTGTGTGAAGTATGGATTTTTTAGTGTCCATACAACTCAGCTCGCAGGCTCTTACTGAGCAGCCAGCTTGTTGGCCCTCATCCAAAGAGTCCTCCCCTGGTCACTTGTACGAGTTGGCATGTCCTTCCAATACCGAGAGCACACGAGACGCCTTTGAATCCTCCTTCAGTTACTGGGCCTCGAACTAGCTAGTTCCGAGACTCGGGAACAGACGGATCCCTTCCCCAGACCATGAGGGCCTCTGGGGCTGGTCAGAGTGATCATGCTTGCGGGACGACAGACACTCCTAGGCCCGGGACCCCTCATGGGGCTGCCCCGGACCGGAACCAGGAATCAAAGCAGCAGCCGAACCCCGAACACGTGACTTCAGCACCTTAAATACCCCTTCCCAGACTACACAGCGGGGCCAGACGCGCCCACTGATTGTCTCCGGGGAAGATTGGTACCTAAGACGTCCAACCAGGCCTGGTTCTCGGCCTGTCACGGGTGCCTCACTGCACCTATGACCAAGCGGAACCTTAGTACAGCCCAGCCAGACTGATGCCAAAGTAATTCCTGTAGAATTAACCCCCAGAACTCCATTACAGTTCTGAGAAAAACTAATTTTGCACTGATAGCGCACACTTAGTAAAGTGTGACCGCTACATATATATGGGATGAGGGGAGGAATTTTGGATATTTCCAGAAAATAATCCTTTCTTAAAGAATTTACAATGTCATTGGAGGTATATAGATGAAATCTTGTTGGTATGGGAGGGGAACATTGACTTGTTGAAACAGTTTTTTACAATTATTTGAATAACAACAATTTGAATTTACACTTTAGGAGTACCTGAAAACCTGCTAGTATAATAGTAATAATAGTTAGTATTTCCTGAAAATAATGTAAAGAGCAGGTGAGGGAGAATATAGCTACACCTATACTTTCAGGAAATTATGCACTGTAGAAATACTAAGCTGTGTGAAACAAGTTGTCACCAATCCCACACCATAAAGGTAATCCTTCTGAGGGAGTTCATAAGAGCATGAAAAACTTGCTCAAGTGAGGAACTATATCTGAGGAAGTCAAAAGTAATAGACAAAGGAATAAGGATGTGCTAATGTTGGATAAAGATAAGAAGAGAACAGAAAAGAGTGAGGATAAACTTAGTTTGGTCACTACATGTAGTGTAGAGTTTCAGGATATAGTTGGAGAAGAAAAATCCAACTATACTATACAGTGACAGAGATCTGCAAGGTATAATAAAGGTTTTAGATTCTCAAATACAAATAATGGGGCTCCGACTCTTGATGCTCCATTTGCTACTAGTGAATTCAACAGTCACAATTTAGATATTTAAACATGGATAATAATGGTTCTTATAAATGCAGTTACAGTATGTCAAAAAAGTGAGTACACCCCTCACATTTTTGTAAATATTTTATTATACCTTTTCATCTGACAACACTGAAGAAATTACACTTTGCTACAATGTAAAGCAGTGAGTGTACAACTTGTATAACAGTGTACATTTTCTATCCCTTCAAAATAACTTAACACACAGCCATTCATGTCCAAACTGCTGGCAACAAAAGTGAGTACACCCCTAAATGAAAATGTCCAAATTGGGTCCAAAGTGTCAATATTTTGTGTGGCCACCATTATTTTCCAGCACTGTCTTAACCCTCTTGGGCATGGAATTCGCCAGAGCTTCACAGGTTGCCACTGAAGTCCTCTTCCACTCCTCCATGACAACATCACAGAGCTGGTGGATGTTAGAGACCTTGTGCTCCTCAAATACAAAAGAAAGCATTCATATGGCCGCATCTGTAGAGGAAATTAGGTAACAAAAGAAAAATGGGCAAAAATAACCCAAGGTCGGACTTTAGAAGCACATTGGACAGTAGTAAATATAAAAAATATTTTATTTATGACAGTACATGGTGCACACAGAGCAAAAAAAGGGAATACAATTAAAAACATATAATACACTCTAAACATAATACATAACATGGAAAAACATGCATAATATACATAACAGTGAGCCCCTGTGCGTCAACACGTTTCCCTGTTTAGCTTCGTCAGGACACATTCAGGGCTTGTTGGAAAAAAACATGTCTCAGTATATAAAATAAAACATATAGATAAGACTTTGTATAACAACACATATTTAAAATGGATCATTATCATATCTGAGTGACATTCGCAGCACATACAAAAGTACCATGCAAAGAAATCCATAGTAGATAGTCTCCCCACTAAACATCAGGTATCACCATATATAATATTCAGACATTTGGGTATTTATGGCCAGAAGTAGACTGGAAAAATTGTTTATGACAATAAGAATTATTCTCATAGCAAAAGCTTACTTCAAAATGAAAAAGAGAAAGAAAAATATATAGTAAATATACCCACTGGCTCACAATATTATATACCACATATATTAATGATATTAATGGGTAGCAAGAACCCAAAGATCAAAAAATTCTGAAAGGGGGAAAAGGGGGGTTGATGGTATGGACATAGCCAATGGGGCCACAACAGTAATAGTATAAACACTTGGCCAATAGGGATGAGCTTCGAGTTTGATTTGAACTCATGTTCGACTCGAACATTGCCTGTTCAGCAAACAATTTGGGGTGTTCGCGGCAAATTCGAAAAGCCCTGGAACACCTTGTAAAAGTCTATGGGAGAAATCTAAAGTGCTAATTTTAAAGGCTTATATGCAAGTTATTGTCAGAAAAAGTGTTTGGGGACCTGGGTCCTGCCCCAGGGGACATGTATCAATGCAAAAAAAAAACTTTTAAAAATGGATGTGATTTTAATAATGCTTAAAGTGAACCAATAAAAGTGTAATATTCCTTTAAATTTCGTACCTGGGGGGTGTGTATAGTATGCCTGTATAGGGGCGCATGTTTCCCATGCTTAGAACTGTCCCTGCACAAAGTGTCATTTCTGCAGGAAAAAAAAGTAATTTAAAAGCACTCGTGGCTATAATGAATTGTCGGCTCCCCATAATACAGAGAACAGTCATTGAAAGTCATTGATAAAAAAAATACGTGGGGTTCCCCCAAATTCAATTACCAGGCCCTTCAGGTCTGGTATGGATTTTAAGGGGAACTCCACGCCAAATTAAAAAAAAAATGGCATGGAGTTCCCCCAACAATCCATAGCAGACCCTTTATCCGAGCACGCAACCTGGCAGGCCACAGGAAAAGAGGGGGGGACGAGAGAGCACCCCCCCTCCTGAACCATACCAGGCCACATGCCCTCAACATTGGGAGGATGCTTTGGTGGTCTGTGACCCCTCAAAGCACCATGTCCCCATGTTGATGGGGACAAGGGCCTGATCCCCACAACCCTGGCCGTTGGTTGTGGGGGTCTGTGGGCGGGGGGCTTATCAGAATCTGGAAGCCCCCTTTAACAAGGGGACCCCCAGATCCCCCCCCCCCTGTTTGAAATGGTAAGGGGGTACAAACCCCCCCTACCATTTCACAAAGAAAGTGTAAAAAATTGTTAAAAAACACACAGACACCGTTGGGAAAAGTCCTTTATTAAAAATAAAAAAAAGATTCCAGCGGTGGTAATCCACTCTTGCTATCCAGCGATGACTGGATAGCAAGAGTGGATTACCACCGCTGGAATCTTTTTTTTATTTTTAATAAAGGACTTATCCCAACGGTGTCAGTGTGTTTTTTAACAATTTTTTACACTTTCTTTGTGAAATGGTAGGGGTACTTTTGTACCCCCTTACCATTTCAAATGGGGGGCGGGATCTGGGGGTCCCCTTGTTAAACCCCCCCAGCCCGCAGACCCCCACAACTACTGGCCAGGGTTGTGGGGATGAGGCCCTTGTCCCCATCAACATGGGGACATGGGACTTTGAGGGGTCACAGACCCCCAAAGCATCCTCCCAATGTTGAGGGCATGTGGCCTGGTAGGGTTCAGGAGGGGGGGCGCTCTCTCATCCCCCCTCTTTTTCTGTGGCCTGCCAGGTTGCATGCTCAGATAAAGGGTCTGGTATGAATTTTTGGGGGGAACCCCACACCATTTTTTTTTTAAATTTGGCGTGGAGTTCCCCTTAAAATCCATACCAGACCTGAAGGGCCTGGTAATTGAATTTTGGGGGAACCCCACACATTTTTAAATGCCTTTTTTTCCTGCAGAAATTACACTTTGTGCAGGGACAGTTCTAAGCACGGGAAACATGCACCCTTTTACAGGCGTACTATACACACCCCCCATGTATGAAACTTAAAGGAATATTACTCTTTTATTGTTTCACTTTAGTGGTCCCCAGGTCCCCAAACACTTTTTAGGACAATAACTTGCATATTAGCCTTTAAAATTAGCACTTTTGATTTTGAACGTTCGAGTCCCATAGACTTTAATAGGGTTCTAAAGTTCACACAAAGTTTAGGTCTGTTCGCAGGTTCTGGTGTGAACCGAACCGGGGGTGTTCGGCTCATCCCTATTGGCCAAGCACAAACGCATGTGCATAGGTACAAACCAAAGGCCCAGGTTGCATTCAACAAATATTAATGAGACTATGACAGATTCACTAGTCCCACATAGCCACCTGAAAAAGAGGAGAACAGTACAATATCAGTTTGATATAACCTAACAAAAAAGCCTATGAAGCTGCATATATTGTGTCAATCACCGCTGCTTATGCTTACCATGGTCTACAATATGTCCAGCGGCTATTTATAGCCCTCTATGTATGGTTTAGACCCAGCCACATTTCATTACACGTGTCATACGGGTCATACATCGAGCGACGGAGCTGTTGAATGACGTCACCCACTCGTGCCGGGCGGCCGACATGCCCCCCCGCTTGACGTCAGCGGACTCAAAACTAGAGCCCAGTCGCCACTAGGAAGCGCTGAATAGATTAAAAGTAAAAAGAGTAAAAAGAGTAAAAGAGTAAAATGTAGGTGGAGGTACCTAATCTCAAAACATCCCACATGAGACACAGCGCACGTAAAGGAAGGGGAGGAAACTGGGCGGATCCAAACCAAACCCACAACACAGCCCACTCACAAAGCAACATTAGCAAAGCTAAACAAGCATGCTGTGACATGAAAACACAAGAAGTATACAGCAATACACAAGTGTAGAATATATGTGTATCTGCACATAAGTCAGGGGCCACTAATATCTAATTTGAATAATTTACTACTGTCCAATGTGCCTCTAAATTCCGACCTTGGGTTATTTTTGCCCATTTTTCTGTTGTTACCTTGTGCTCCTCCACCTCCCGTTTGAGGATGCTCCACAGATGCTCAATAAAGTTTAAGGCTTGATTCACACTAATGCGTTTTTTGATGCATTTTGCATTTTTCAGAAATGCAGGGAAATTGTTTAACATGAGTTCCTATGGAACATGTTCACATCAATGCATTTTTGTGCCTCTGCGTTTTTTGGAAGGGTCAGTGACTTTTTTCATGCAAAATGCAGCATTTTGCATGTAATAGAAGTCAATGGACCCGCATACAAAACGCAAGTACCGCGTTTTTTACCGCGATTTTGCCACGATTTGCGTTTTGCTTTTTTTTTTAACATTTTTTTTTTACACTGTATATAGCTGGTTGCTAAGCAACTACAGTGTAAAAAAAATAAAAAACAAAACAAAACGAAAAACGCGTCAAAATCGCATCAAAATCGCGGTAAAAACGCGTGTCCAAAAATGCAGCAAGCACTGAAAAGAGCACTGCAAAAACGCTCAAAAGCAACATGCATAGATGTGAATTGAGCCTAATGCTGGCCATACACTATACGAAAAATCTGCCAAAATTCGATCATGTACACACTTCGTTCGTTTTTCCTGTAATCACTGAACTGCATTATCTCCATATCTTCTGTCCCCCATCTGTCCCTCTCCTGTTCTTTCAAGACCTTCACAACTTACTTTCACTTTCAGTTAGGCAGGTAATAGACTATGCAAATTTCTTTCCTGCATCCACAGAGTGCAGGAAAGAAACTTGCATGATTCCCCCATCAACACAGACAGTGGTAGGGGCGTGGTCTCGGCATGGAAGAGTGAAGTCGCACCTTCCTAGGGCTCCCGGTCCACGGCTCCTTTACAAGCCACCCACGCAGCCATACCCGACATTCCGGCTTCTCAGCCCCTTCTCACGCAAGCAGAGCGGATAACCAGCGATACGGAGCGCCCAGAGCCCCAATGGATCGGTACCTGAAACCGAAACAGCAAGCGGCATCAACCCCGGATCCCGCCAAGATGGCGCCGGCGTCAGCCACGAGGACGGAACCCAGATCGCCTACAGGAGGGGAGAAGCAAGTCCACGGTAATGATATGCTGCCGTTCTCTCCCTCGAGCGATCTCTCCCCCTGCTTCCCCCGCTCTCTGTCCCTTTCACCACTAAACAGCCCGGGAGGAGAGCCCAGCAGCTCCATACAATGGCCAACACAGAGCGCACAGCTCTCCCAGCACCAGACCCCGACGCTTAATACCCCCATGCCTCTCTCACAGCAGGCAGCGCAGGATGCCGCTCCTCTGACACTGCCTTCACATGAGCCCTTATCCTTGCTCAGTAACGACAGAGCTTTATGGACACTTCTGCAGAAGCTGCCTACCAGAGATGATCTAGACTCTGTGGCAGCCAGGATGGAAGCAGCACTCCGGGGGGAAATAACTGGTATTAAACAGGATGTGGCAGAAGTGACCGCACGAGTCTCCTCACTGGAATCAGACTCTTCAGCCCTCCGCCATGATGTCTCTGCCCTACAGGTAACACATGATGAAGTGACTGACCAAATTGCGCAGTTACACCTACTAATGGACGATTTGGAAAATCGCAACCGCAGGCGCAACATCAGGATTCGCGGCTTACCGGAAGCAACCCGACAGGCGGATCTCAAGTCCACAGTGACCGCCATATTCAACGACTACCTTGAGCGGCCGACGGACACTGCCATTGCCATCGACAGAGTCCACAGAACCCTCGGCCCCAGGAGTCCCACGGAGGATAGGCCCAGAGATGTCCTTTGTTGCCTACACAATTACTCCCTTAAAGAAGACATTCTGCAACGGGCCTGGCATAGAGGGCATTTTGACTTTGATGGAGCACAGATCATTCTCCTGCCGGATGTGTCCCGTAGGACACTTCAGATGCGCCGCTGTCTGAAACCCTTATTGGAGAAATTTGGCGAACAAGGAATCACCTACAAATGGGGTCATCCATTCCATTTGATCGCTCGGCAGGGTGGCCGAACATACACCCTCCGACACCCCGCAGATGTTCCTGCTTTCCTCAGCTCCCTCGGGCTACCTTTGATATCGCTTCCTAACTGGTTAGCGTTTACTCTGCCTGCTGACAACCACAACAACCCAACGACGAACCCCTCTGGCAGACCTCAAAGGCCTCGACGAAATCACCGTTCTCGCCGCAGAAGACCACAGGCTCCACAAGACAACGAACCATGATCCCCTTAGAGGGGAAAGCCTCTCGAGCTAAAGAACTGTCCAGACTCTTGATGTTCCCCATTACACGTAAGTTTTACCACCCATAGACTGGACTATGTTAACCCTTCTCCCTTTGCTTGGTGGATCAGTTGGACCTTCCGGGAATTGGTCCCCAGTTCTACCAGTCTAATTGTCATGGGCCCTCCAGCCTCGATGACACAATGAAAATACCCAAGGCTACAATTTATCCTGAACTGGAGTTCACCGGGAGGGAGGCATTCCCATTAGACTCACCTGGTGAATCACCTCAGGGAAGGTTAGACCCACAGAGACTAGTAACAATGGTCCGGTTATAGTGACCCACACGAACACTCCATTAAGGACTTCCTTCTAGCTGGGTCCCTACTACCTACCTTAGTATGCTCTACAGAAGGAGACACATGGAAGCACCCAGGTCATAGGGTCATGCTCTTCTGGGACTGCATCCGGGCGCGGGGGCGGCCTTTGGCGAGAGGCCCGAAACATAGGGAAACCCACAGGAGGGAGACTAGCTTAAGTCCCCCTGTACCTGACACAGCACCGACCCGCCGGAGGTCCCCCCTGCTTCCTGCATGAGGTTCCAATATAATGACTTAAACAAGTTTTTGTTGATTTAGCACTGTCGTGGGTTGCAAGCCTGCCTAAGATTGATAATTTGTTTCCTTGTTTTTTAAATTGGTGAAAGGGGGACAAATTTTCCTGCAAAAATTCCGGATCCAAGGACCCCAAAAGTAGTCTCAGACCAGGTCCACTATCTCTTCCCAAACGAAGAGGAAAGGACCCCTCCCCTTTAGTAAATTTAATTTTTTATTTTTGTAAATTAAAATTTTTATTTTTTTTTTATTTTTTTTTTTACCTTTCTCCCGGAGGTTCTACTTCTCTAGTTGTACTGGTTGAACAGTGGGGCTCCAGTTCGCTCCCCTAGGGCTGGGACCCCCGGCGAGCGAACAAGCTCCCTAGAAGTTAGAGTTAAGTACGATGTTATAGTGTTGTTGGGGACTGTCATGATATTACTAACATTCCTTGTACGTTTGATTGTTAAAAGTTTCGTTATCCCATGCACCCTTTAGGGATTATTTTTATAATGAGAAGTCTATCATAGATATGCGGCCCCTAATTGGACCGCCTTCACAGGGGGGTGGCTGAGGGGACCCCCGCGTACCGGGGGCCCGACCTCTGAAGTGCCTTACTCCTTCCCCCACTAGGCCCTAGCTGCCCAGTTAGGCAGTACCTCTCCGCTTGGAGATTTAGCTTCTTCCCCATCTTTTCATCCTCGTTCCTCACCTGGCTATCCTCCCCCTTCCCGGATCTCTCTTAGGGTCCCCTTCATCCCCTTCTTTCCAGCTCTCCTAGACTAGTCTTCTTCCCCTCCTCCCTCCCCTCCCCTCCCTACATCTTCTATAGATCCAGCTTCTGGCAAGGTCCGGCGACCCGACCTCACCCACCTGAAATGTCATTGAAATGCGTGTCCTGGAACGTGAAAGGTCTCAATGTCCCAGAAAAACGTTCCAGCTGTCTCGCGGAGCTCTGGAGGCAAAGACCCCAAGTAGCATTTTTACAAGAGACCCACTTCCGGGCAGATAGGATTCCGAGACTTCATAATAAGCACTTCCCAATAGCGTACCATAGCATATCGCCCTCCACAAAATCAAAGGGCACGAGTATCCTCCTGGCCAAAACTTTTCCCTGGCAGCTGATAGACCTCCATACTGATGACGAGGGCAGGTACCTTTTCGTTAAAGGTACATCTCAGTCTCAGATACTTACCTTTGCAAACATATACCTGCCAAATGTGGATCAGCTTCCGGTACTTGAAACTTGTTTAACCGCCCTGGCTGCTTTCGCAGAAGGAACATTAATACTAGGGGGAGACCTTAATTTTACCATTGACCCACGTAAAGACTCGACGACGGGCTCCTCGGCCTTGTCTCTGAGATATCGAAACAGGATCAGGGAATTGTTACATTCCCACCGTCTAGTTGACATTTGGCGTATCCTTCACCCACAAGAGAGGGACTTTACCTTTTTCTCAGCAGTGCATGGTTCGTATTCTAGGATAGATCTCTTCCTAGTATCTCATAACACGATCCCATTTGTCTCTAGGGCACAGATCGGTCACATTGCCCTTTCGGACCATGCTCCGATCTCCATAACCCTAGCTCTAAAACACCCGACGACTAGATCAGCAACATGGCGGCTCAACGAATCCCTTATCCAAGATCCAGAGGTCAAAGCCGATATTTTAAGAGAACTAGAACTCTTCTTTGAGAGAAACAAAGACTCGGTCCCTAACCCTCTCACTATTTGGGCCACGCACAAGTGCTACATTAGAGGAGTACTCATCAAACACGGCCACAGACTCAAGATGGCTAGAGCGAAAACGCTATCAGATCTGATAGCAAAACTGCATGTCTGCGAAAAACGTCATAAAGCCCACCCGGACAGGGCCATAGAGACAGAAGTAACTAACCTCAGAGAGCAAATCAGGGAGCATTCCCTTTTTCAATCTAAAAACAATCTAATAAAAATGCGCAGAACCTTCTATGAGTATGGGGACAAATGTAGTAGAACTCTGGCGAATGCCATACGAACACAGCGGAATCTATCCTACATCCCCGCTCTTTCAACCCCTTCAGGAACCAAAATCTATAACTCTACCGACATGGCGGAATCCTTCCGGGCTTTTTACGAAGCTCTCTATAACTTGCACTCCCAGCCTACGGGGGAACGGCAACGGGACAACTCGGAAGCCATAGAGGCGTACCTCGCTGCAGCAAACCTGCCTTCTCTTAATGATGAGGAGGTGGATCTGCTTTCGCAGCCAGTGACCACAGATGAACTCACAAATGCCCTAGCTGGCTCTCCAGGAGGTAAGGCGCCTGGCCCTGACGGCTTTACTACCACCTATTATAAAACTTTCCAAGCCCAGTTAGCAACCCATTTTGTCACCGCTTTCAACGCAATACTAGATGATCATGCCATGCCAGCAGACCTTCTACAAGCCAGTATCTCAGTCATACCTAAACCGGAGAAAGATCCGCTCCTCTGCGCAAGCTACAGGCCAATCTCCCTGCTCAACTGTGACTTGAAGTTGTTCACAAAAATTTTGGCCGAACGATTAGGGCACGTCCTCCAACGCATAATTCCCCTGGACCAGGTGGGTTTTATACGGAACAGAGAGGCGCGAGACAACACCATTAGGACGATAGATGTAGTGGCAAGGGCTAAACGCCTTAATGCCCCTTTCATTCTATTGTCCACAGACGCTGAAAAGGCGTTCGACAGGGTGGACTGGACTTTTCTCCTAGCCACCCTGCGACGCCTTGGAATGCCGACCTCCATCTTGTCATGGGTCTCCGCCATCTACTCCTCCCCCACAGCTTCGGTCAGAGTAAATGGAGTGTCATCCAACCCCTTTAAAATAAGCAATGGCACAAGACAGGGGTGCCCACTTTCTCCACTCCTCTTCATAGTCTCCCTAGAACCCCTTTTGCAGCACATTAGGCTCAACCCCGACATCAGAGGGCTAGAGACGGATGCATACCATCACAAGATTGCGGCCTATGCGGACGACCTTCTGTTCTACATCTCAGAACCACACACCTCTCTCCCAATACTCTTGTCAGCAATACGCCAATACGGTGATCTTTCGAATTTTAAGATCAACTTACAGAAATCGGAGGCGCTTAACGTCTCTCTCACTCCTAATGCTCAGACTCGCCTTAGCAGCAATTTTCCCTTTCGATGGACCCCTCAGGCTATCCAGTACTTAGGTACAAAAATCCCTTCTGATTTACACCTCATTTACCAACTCAACTTCCAGCCCCTTCTAAATATTTTCTCCTCAGACCTAGACAGATGGAAGACACTAGCTGTTTCCTGGTTTGGCAGATGCAATGTATTGAAAATGAACATTATGCCAAGGCTGCTTTACCTTCTACAAGCTCTGCCAGTCAGGATTCCACAGAACTTTTTCCGAAAATTGCATACAATCTTCATTAAATACGTATGGCAAGGCAAGCCCTCGCGACTTAAGAGATCTCTACTACAGCGGCCAAAGCTCAGGGGAGGGGTCGGCCTCCCAGACCCAGCCGCATACTATACAGCGGTCCACATGAATAGAGTGGTGGATTGGTGCAGACACTCACATCATAAGTTATGGATCGGCTTGGAACAGGAAGCAGTGCCATTCCCTCTTGCTGGTCTACCGTGGAGTGGGACACGTGTTTCTGGGCTGTCCTTTTCTCACCCTCTAATTGAACCCACCCTAAAGGAACTGCACAGATACTTTAGGACTGCAGAGACGCCCAGCTTCCCCTCCCCTTTAACGCCCATAATTGGTCACCCGGATTTCTTACCGGGCATCTCTGATAGATCCTTTCGACTCCACCCGAATCAGAGCCTAGTTAGAGCCTCCTCTCTTCTAGGACCCTCTGACTGGAGCGACATCTCAGGCATTTATCCTAACTTTAATACCGCCGCCCTAGGTAGATGGAGGATCCTGCAACTCTCACACTTTCTCAGATCCCTCCCAGAAGTCAATGGCTTCCGCAGAAAGCCTTTGCCTTTTGAAGACATGTGCCTGGGTGATGAGCCGATAAGAAAATCCCTCTCCATTTCCTACAACATCTTACTTGCCCATACATCTCGAAATGATCCTCCGTTCCTACAGAAATGGGAAAGAGATCTTAACACCACGTTCTCCGAAGACCAAAAAACTCGAATACTCTTTTTTGCTCACAAGTCCTCCTTGTGTAGTAAATACCAAGAAATTACATATAAAATCTTGACGCGTTGGTATAGGACCCCATCCGTCTTAGCATCCATATTTCCAGGACACAGTCCATTGTGCTGGAGATGTGGTTCACAAGTTGGCACAATACTCCATATCTTCTGGGAATGCCCGGTACTGACTCCCTTCTGGAGACAAGTGCTGGGCATCATCTACAAGCTCACGGGCATAGCCCTCCAGGATAACCCGGCGGCGATTCTGCTAAACCTGACCCCCATGTCTAGCAAGCGATACCGCAAATCCCTTCTGAAGCACCTCTTGAATGCAGCCAGGGCATGTATTCCCAGTGCTTGGAAGCAACAATCCCCACCGACAGTAGTACAGTGGTTTGCCAGGGTGCGGGATATCCAGCAAATGGAACATCTTACGGCTGCCATAAGGGAAAAGGAGGAGGAACACAATACACGCTGGACATACTGGGACCTGTTCAGATTCTCGGATGAATACAAGGCCTACATTTAATTATATTAACTCGAAGTAATTCGGGGCCACGGGTCGTCGGCCTTGCCAGTACGTCACACTCACTCTCCTTCCCACCTATTACCCTACCTCTGCTCCCCCTTTATTCCTTTCATAGCTTTCCCACCATCGACACGGTCCGTGTCACCCACTCACTTTTTTCTTCTCCCCTAAAAATTTAAAAAAAAAACCTCGGATTGCGGGAACTTTTTGGCACCGCTCCTAGGGAACTAGGACAGAGAGCCACTACTGACAAGCAATACGCTGTTTTGGATCAGCTCACTAAAGCATTATAACTTAACATCGGTTCAAAGGAGAAAAGCCCTCCCTACCTACCGAGGGGCTCCCCCTTTACTCTAAAGAGCCAACATTATGGCTTGCACAGGACCTTTAAAGTGAGGCTTTGGGCCAGATAGGATGTCGCCTATATTGTTCTGGTTGAATTGCAAGATTATACCTATCACAGAGTCCCATGAATACAAATGTTCTATTGATCTTTTACGATGTAATTTAACATTGATAAATACCCCAGCATATTTCACCGACTTGATGAATATACTATTGTTTAAGCCTACTTATGGAAAATATTGTTTGTTATGTCTGATCCATTACATTACTGTTTGATCCGCATTCCTTAAATAAAGATTTAAAAAAAAAAACACAGACAGTGGTGACAGGGGAATATCCTTCCTGCCCAGCAATTGTATTCTCCCAACAAACAGTCATTATCACTAGTGGCTATAGCAACCACTAGTGATAATCATAAGAGTATCTGGCAGGCTGGTTGTTCCCAATTTGATCGATCAACTTGGTGCATTCAGCCTGCTCATTAATGGTTCAAACCTCAGCCAGTTCCTGCTGAACCAGCTGAGATTTAAACTGCCTATGGCTGGTCTTAGCACTTAGGCAGCCCATACATTGATCACTTTTTTAATTTAACTAGTAGGTTGCATTAAAAAAAAAAAGAAATGATCCAACTCTCCCATCTACACATTATAGGTGGATGGGGGAATCCTCGCAGTATGGACCAGTGGTGAAACTACCAGGGTTGCTGTCCTGTCCTGGCTAGTCACAGTGCTGGTCTCTGTCTCCATGGCAGCGGCAGCACATTGGAACCCAGTGCTGGTTACTTTATGGGGCTAATGTACAGGAGAGCCAGCACAATATGTTGTTAGAGATGGGCAGGGCATGTTTAAAATCCCACATGCCCGAGCCTGCCAGGAAGCCCACACTGCACATCGCTAAGCACAGGCAGTGAGACATTTCCCAGTCCGCAGCTGCACAGATCAGGAATGTCTCACTGCCTGTGATTAGCCGTGTGCAGTGTCGGCTTCCTGGCGGGATCGGGCATGTGGGATTTCAAACACACCCGAGCCCATCTCTAATGGTTGTAGAGTAGACAGTTGACCTCCCTGCAGGTTGCTTAGCAGCAGTGGAGCCTTCTCTGACATGCTGATCGTGATGCAATCCAGGTGATGCTCCTAGTCAAATACTAGTGTTAAATATCATAGTGATTTTATTGATCAAAGCCCACACCTTACAGGCATAGAGCCCACATGGCTGCTGAACATACGAGGGATGTGGTTGTACTCTTTTTTTTATAATGAAATCTTTATTAATAATTTTATTTATACAATTTACATTTTGCTGATTACATATCCTTAGTCTATCCAGTCATTTAATACCCTCGTGGTCTGAATATTGGCCCTTCCAGCGGCCCCCGTCCCCCGGGAGAGGAGCAGGCAAAAAGCCAAAAAAAATAAATAAATTTCCCGTTCTCTAATTCAGGTGATGTAACACCTATTCCCCAAAATAATATTCAATTACTTTCTTACTACGTGTCCTTAGTGTCTTCCCACCTATTGGATAAAAGTGTTTAAGTGTCCTACAGTCTTCCCCGACCAAATCAGGGTCTACTGCCCTCCCTCTCGGTCTTCCCCTATCTCCCCCCCCTCCCTCCCTCTATACTCTGCTCCATTTGAGTGTTGTGTTGCTTTCTCTCAGTGCTCCGTCCTTGTGCCTTCCTAATCAAATGTGGTTTTCCTTAATTTGTGGTGAGAGAAAGAGAAAAAAAAAAGAGAGTCTTAATATGTATATATATATATATATATATATGTTTTTATATATGTTTGTTTGATTAGGGGGAGAAGACTCATTCCTCCCTAAGTGTTTCCTTGTGGGAGTGTGCGTTTCCCAATTGCTCCGTGATCCGTGTTCCCATCTCAAATTTCCCTTCTTAACCTCCCCCTGTTACCCCCCCTCCCCCTCACCCCCCACCCCCCCCCCCCTACACACCACTCCATCTATGTGTTATTTTCTCCTTATACCCCATCCTTATACCTACCTAATTAAGTGTAGTTTGTCTTATATTTGTGAAGGTGTCAGCAAAAAAAAAAAAAAAAAAAAATTTAAAAGGTTTTTATTTGTTCCTCGTCCCTATGGTCCCCGGCTGCCGAGAGCGCCCCTCTCTCTCCACAACAAGCATCCATCAACTTTGTATTCAGCAATTCCTTATACATTTCTGTTTTTAAGACAAAAAAAACATAAAAACTAATTTATACATTCCCCGAATAGGTTTCCCAGGTTGTGGTCTCCTCCCCGTCTGTTTACTTCAGTCCCCTTCGCTTTTTCTGGCTTGTATTTCAATTTCTATTTCCTTGGCCTGTTCTTCCCATCCCTCCAGATTGCATCGTATTTCTCTTGTTTATTTCTCGTTTTATATACCCATCTCTCTGCCTCTTGGATTTTATCTACCTCTCTTTTCCAGTCCTCCAATGTTGGGCCCTTAATCTGTTTCCAATTTCTTGGTATTAGTTTCTTAGCTGCGTTCAGTAAGTGCTGCGTTATATTTTCTTTGTGTGCTGCCTTGGTGTTCATAGCCCCATGGAACAGGCAATATTCTGGTTTCATCTCCATCTTCTCTTTTTCCATTTTCCTGATCCATGGGGCTATTTCACACCAATATTTCTTTATCTCAGGGCAGGTCCACCATATATGGAGGTGAGTTCCCTTTTCTCCGCATCCTCTCCAGCAGGAGCTCTCTGCGGTTGGGTATATTTGTGCCAATCGGGCAGGGGTTCTGTGCCATCTGGTTAAAAATGTATATGACATTTCCTGTATGGCTGAGCTTGTTGACGATGAGTAAGTAGCTTCTATTACCTTTTTTATTTGTAGTGTCGTGAATTTGTACCCTAATTCTCTTTCCCATTGCCTTATGAAGTATGGTATTGTATTTTCTTCCTCGCTGAGTACTATTTTATACATCTGAGATAATAGATGGTTGGGCTTTGATATATCTAAACACATTTTCTCGAACACCGTTAAGGAATCCTGTGATTGGATTTGTTTATCTTTTTTCTTATAAAACTGTTTCATTTGATTATACCTCCACCCCGTCCAGCTCGTGCTTCCATACCTTGATTCTAAGTCCCTCTGTGACAGGATAACCCCATCCGGGGCGTATTTTAAACTCATCGTTTTTCCTTCTGTTTCCCAGGGTCCTAGCGCTCCTTTTTCCTCGCCTGGAGGGAACCATGGATACCCACCCAATGGGGCTAAGGGTGATATTTTCGGGGCATATCTTCCCGTTTTATTCATTCTGTCCCATACCGACAGCGTGTTCCTCGTTAATGGTGATATCCATTCCGATAGCCCCCTATCTTTAGTTGGTATCCATGGTGCCCCTGCTAAATCTCTGCCAGCCAGATTCTTTTCCAGCAGCACCTATGCTTTATTATCCTGATCATGACACCAGTTCAGGATTCTGACTAATGTCATTGCTCTGTAATATTTAAGCATGTCCGGTAGGCCTACCCCTCCTTCTCCCTTGTTCCTACATAAAATCTTATGTGCTAGCCTTGCTCTCCCATTTTCCCATATGAAAGCCGTAAATATTTTCCGTATTTTTCTAAAAAAAGTTTGGGGTACTGGGATTGGTAGTGTATATAGGACGTATAGAAGCCTAGGCACTATATTCATTTTTATCGTATTTATTCTGCCGAATAAGGTAAATATCTTTCCTTTTCATTTCTTCAGGTCTTCTTCTATCTTTACTAATAGAGGGGTATAATTTTGTTCGAACATTGTTTTTACATCTGCTGAATTATGTACTCCCAGATAAAACAGTGATTTTTCTTGCCACTCAAATGGGTACTTATTTTGTATTTTTGTTCTCAAGTCTCTTGATATATGTATCGGTAGTATTATCGATTTCTCCACATTAATCTTGAAATTTGAGA
Source organism: Lithobates sylvaticus (assembly GCA_028564925.1). Taxonomy (NCBI): domain Eukaryota; kingdom Metazoa; phylum Chordata; class Amphibia; order Anura; family Ranidae; genus Lithobates; species Lithobates sylvaticus. Next base: position 441,259,283 of record CM053029.1, read on the forward strand.
GATTTCCAAATCTCCTCACCTCCCCCATTACCTCTCTCACTGACTCTTGTGGGTCTGATAGGAAGAACAGTAGATCATCAGCATATGCTGAGACCTTGTATTCCTTTAAACCCATTTCTACTCCCTTTATCCTCCTGTTTTCCCTTATTCTGCATAGGAAGGGTTCTAATACCAGTGAGAATAATAAGGGGGACAGTGGGCAGCCCTGTCTTGTTCCGTTTGTGATTTCAAAGCCTTCTGACAGTGCCCCATTTACTTTAACCCGTGCTTTTGGTCCGGTGTATAGTGCTGTCACCCATCCCATCATTCGCTCTCCCAGTCCCATTTCCCTTAATACCTCTAGCATGAAGACCCAGTTTACTCTGTCAAAGGCCTTTTCGGCATCCATTGACAGAGTAACTCTTGGGCTCTTTTGGGGGCCATTCTGCATCCAGTGTAGCAGGTGTATAGCTCTTATAGTGTTGTCTTTAGCCTCTCTGCCTACCATAAAACCTGTCTGATCGTTATGCACCCTTGTTATTTTTTCTTGTAGTCTGTTTGCTAGGATCTTTGCTAATAGTTTCGTGTCTGTGTTCAAGAGGGAAATGGGTCTGTAATTAGAGCAATATTTCGGGTCTTTTCCTTGTTTTAGGATTACTGTCAGGAAGGCTGTCAGGGATTCCGGGGACATTCTCTGGTTAACTGTTATCTGATTAAAGTATTCACTTAGCGGTGTTGCCAGTATGTTTTTAAATTTTTTATAGTATGCGCTCGTCAACCCGTCAGGGCCCGGGCTCTTGCCCTTAGGGAGACTTTCTATTATGCCTTTTATCTCTTCCTCCGTTATCTGCACTTCCATCCCCTCTACCACTTCTCGAGTTCGGCAGTGAGGCTTCTCTGATATATTCCCTAATTCTTTCAGCTTGTTCCTTCTTATCCCCATCTCCCCCTTCCATTTTTATATTATATAGTTTTTTATAGAAATTTTCAAATTCTTTTGCTATCGATTTAGTATCTGTTATTAATTTGTCCCTGGATTGGATGCCGTGTACATGGGAAATTTCTTGTTGTTTTTTAAGTTGGTTAGCCAGCAGCTTCCCACATTTATTCCCATTTTCATAGAATTTATGCGCCACATATCTATATTTATTTTGCGTTTTCCTATCCAGGTGCAAATTATACTCTAGTCTGTGTTTTTCCAGCTGTCTAGCCTCTTCCGGGTTCCTACTATTTTTATGTTTCTGTTCCATTTTATATATCTTTCCAATCAATTCCTCCAGCTCCTTTTTGTTTTCTTTCTTTTTCCTAATTCCATGGGCTATTAATACTCCTCTTACCACTGCTTTATGGGCGTCCCATCTTACTTGTTCTGATGTTTCCCCCGATCTATTTTCTTCAAAGTAGCCCACCAATTTATTTTCTATGTCTTCTGATATCTGATTGTCATCTAATAGTGACTCGTTTAATCTCCAAGTTCTTTCCTTCTGACCTCCGGGTAACGATCGGAACCTCATGACTACTGGGGCGTGGTCCGAGATTGTTATAGCTCTTATTTTCACTTCTTGTACATTATCCAGATAATACTGGTCTACCATCAAGATATCCAGCCTTGAGTATACCCCATGGGTTCTAGAAAAATAACTGTAATCTCTTTTTCCTTCATTGAGTGCTCTCCAGGTATCTACCCAGTGCACTCGTTTCAAATATTCTTTCACCCATTTCCATATCTTGAATGGTAGTCCAGTTCTCTGCGATGTAGTGTCTAAGTCGGGGTCCATAATTATGTTATAGTCCCCCCCCAGAATCACACACCCCTCCTTAAACCCATCTAGCTTTTTCCATGTTTTCAATAAGAATTCTGCCGTGCCCACATTTGGTGCGTAAATGGATGCCAGCGTGTACATTGATCCCAGGAGAGCCCCTTTTATAAATATGAACCTTCCTTCCGGGTCCGCCTGCACCTCAGTTATCCTCATGGGGCAGGTTTTCCCGAGGGCTATGGATACTCCTCTTGCTCTAGCTATTGGGAACGTAGCATGGAACCACTGATTATATAGAAATACTGGTAGTTTGTGGACCGGTCCTGGCCCGAAGTGAGTCTCCTGTAGAAAAATTATGTCCACCTCCTGGTGACTCACTTCGTGCCATAAGCGGTCCCTTTTTTGGGGAGAGTTCAGCCCTCTCACATTATATGTCATTATTTTCATCACCTTATCCATCATCTAGTTTCTCTTTGAAATACAATTCTCTGTTTTTCTCTTTTACATTTGGGTATTTTTCTTTTTTTTCTGGGAGTTTCTGTTCCACAACCTGTCTTCCTATTCCCTTTTCCCCTTGGCCTGTTTTCCCTATCCCGAGCCCACTAATAGAGGGGGTCCCCTGCTCGGGCAACCCTTGCCCTTCCCTCCCCCTCCCTTTTATCCGCATACTGCAGATTGCGAGTCCGACCTCCGGACCTTCCTAATTGTATCAAAAATGTTAGAACTCACCCACCCTTACCCTAGAGCCCCCCTCCCCGCCCGGACCTATTGCTTTTATTATTCTTCTTACGTTACACCTTTTTCTCCCTTTCTTATTCCCCCTCATCCTCCCTCCCCTCACCCCCCCCCCACCTCCGTCCAGCGTATTTATTGGCTTACCCTTTAATCAAGCAGAAAAGAACATATTCCCACATTGTACACGCCACCAATAATAAGAGCCATCAATAATTTCTTGTGCAGTCCTTACAGAACCGCCTGTTGGGCTCGTTTACATTTTAAACTTAAGTCCAAATTAACATTCTTTCCTCCCTCCCCCTTCCCTCCTCCCTTCCCAGAAATGGGGGAAAGGGGGAGGGAAAAGAAAAAAAAAAAAAAAGGGGGGAAGAAGAATAGGAGGGGGGGGGGGCAAAGGTGGTTCCTGTTGCCCTCGCCCCTCATCATCTCTTTGTCACAGTGGACCATTGCGCCGGGGGTTGTTTTATGTTCGTCTTCGTATCGACTCCAGTCCTCAAAATCTGTTTGGGGTAATTCCAGTGTTTCACAGAACTTTGTTAGGTCGTCTTTAGTGCGTAACACAGCAGTCTTACCATCTTTCGTTGCTATTAATGAGAAATGGTATCCCCATTGCTATCTTATTTCTTTTTTTCTCATTGCCTCCAACAGAGGGCGCACCATCCTACGCTGCATTAGAGTCCTGCGTGTGATATCGGGATATAATGATATCTCCGCCCCTTCAAAATTAATTATTGCTAGTTCTCGTGCAGCCTTCATGATCTTCTCTTTTTCAGTGTAATTATGTATTTTACAAATTATATCCCTTGGCCTTTCTTTATTCTGTCTTGTCTGGGTAGCCCGGTAAGTTATGCGATGTACTCTGTCTATCTCGATGTGCTCCTTCCCGTTAAGCCCCAGTATCTGTTGAAAGATCCTCTGTACTGTTTCGGGTAACTCCTTATTACTGTGGGCCTCAGGTAGGTCTTTTATCCTAATGTTCTGGCGGCGGTCTCTGTTCTCTAAGTCATCTAATTGGTCTCTGTAAGAGTTCAGTGTGTCTTCTTGTTTCTTGATAAGCCCTTGGACTTCTCCTACTGCGATTTTTATCTCGTCCTGTTCTGCTTCCAAATTTTCCACTCGGTAGCCCACCGCCCCTATCTCTTCTTTTAATTCCTCTGCTGACTGCTTGCATGCCCTGTCAACTGATGCTATTAGGCCTTGTATGTCCTCTTTTGTTGGTAGAGCTTTTATCAAACTTCTTAGTTCGGTAAATTCCGAGTCTCGGTCTTTACCCGTTTCCCCTGTCTTCCCGTCTGTCTGTTTTATCTCTCGCTCTTGTGACTTTTCTTTTGGGGGTTCTTTTGGGGGTTCTGTCGCCTGGGGTTTTTTCCCCCTATATCCCTCTCTTCTGGCACCCCCATTCCACTTGAGTCTTCCTCTCTTTGTTCTCCGCCTGGACTGTCTATTAAAGCTTGTGGGGAGTCTGTATCTTCCCTCTCAGGGCAAGCATATTGAAGGCCTTGAGAATAGGGGGGATAGGGGGGATGGGTGAGTTGGTTTGGGGGATTCCCGTGCGTCCCCTGGACTTCCTCCCCTGGTTGTGCCAATGTTGCTTCTCCTACCTCCGAAGGAGTGTATCCCAGCTCGGGGAATTCCCTCTTGCCCCTGTCCATGCTTAGGCCTATATCCTTCCTCCCTCCATAATCTTTCATGTTTTTAGGGGTGCTTATAATATGTAGGTTCCCCTCTTGCTCCATCACTGCCTCCAGGTCTCTCTGATATATCGCCCCCGATTCTACTTGGCTTGCCTCCAACAGCTGTCTGCCTCTGCCTCCAGATAGTTTACTGTGGGGTTGTGTTTTGCATGATGTTAGCCCCGGGATCCTCTACCACCGTTCTCCTGCATCCCTTGTCTTCTTGCCACCTCAGGGGAGCTGCTCAGTTGCTTTTTAAGTCCCGCCACTATGCTCCCACCCTGAGGAGTCTGGGGGGACTGAGGGGTCTGGGGGGTCATATTAGCCCTCCGGTCATGTTCCTGCCCCCTCCGATTGGCTGCTGTGCCGCCCGCCTTCGGGTGGCCATTTATTCCCCCGTCAGCTTAGGTTATCTCCAACTACAAGTATGGTGCAGGGTTAAGTTCAGATTGATGCCGCTTTGGAAACAGTTCCCCTATTTCAAATGTACACAGAGCTCCAGATTCACTGGCCCAGAATCAGTTAATCTTCCCCTCTTTTCCAATGTGGCTTTGTCTGAGTATACCAGCAAGTCTTTGCATGTGTAATACAGCTTAGTTTGCCTCAAGTTATGAACTGAGATATGTGCAGGGTTTGCCAGGGTTAATCAATACAATAATCATTACATATAGCAGAGAGTCATTTGTTTGGTTACCTTTGCGGTTGCCTTTGCATTAGCTTTCAGTAAGTTCAGTAAGTTCAGCAGTGGGCTATATAAAATTAAAGGATAGTACCTTATGGGATCCTGGGGTCCAGCAGCGTTGTCCGTGCCTGGGGCTCTGAGGGCTCTGAGTGGTTTTGAGCACTTTCACTGCTCCAATATGTGACAGGTAAGCCGATCGTTTTAGCCATGGGGTAGAGGCGTATGTCAGCCCCCCTTACTCCTTACTTCCTTCCCGCTGTTCATTTGTTCCGTGGAGGCTCACAATGTGCTGTTAGCTACCGGCTAACTGATTACAGGCTTCAGCGTGCCTCTACCAGCTGGTAAGTGACGGGCGGGTGCAGGGATTCCTGGAGGCTGTATCGCCTGTAGCGTGTCTTGCTTAACCTGCGCCTCCCTCGCGCCCCTCCGGTGGTGCGTTCCTCCCAGAGTGGCTTCCTCTGCTCACCAGGCGGGGATCTTCTGGCGCTGCGGCTGGGGGGTGACAAATTAGTGCGGGGGATTTCTCGTCAGGTGCCGATCCTATAACGGGAGGTAGAGGGACGGCGGGGGTGGCGTGTGTCTTACCCCCTTACCCAGTCTTCCAGCCGTTCACTCCTCGATCTCAGCGTGCCTCGTCCTGCTGAGAGATAGCGAGTGAGTACGGGGATTTCCTGAGTTCAGGGAGCTGAGTCGTGTGTAGCTTCAGACGTATCTTGCTCAATCTGTGCCGCCCTCGCTCCCCTCCGGCTGTGCATTCCTTTCAGCTCGGCATCCTCTGCTCAACAAGCAGGGAGTTTCTGGCGCTGTGTTGGGAGGTCCGGGCGTGTGAGGGAGCTCACTCCTCACACGTCTGCTCTCATCAGCGTCCAGTGTGGTTGTACTCTTGATGCTAATAAATACTGTGTTTATTAGATCTGACTGGGAGCATCACCTGGATCACATCCCGATCAGCATGTCAACAGAGAAGGTTATACAGCATTAATGCTGCTAGGTGACCAGCTGGGGGCTTGGCTCTCTACAACCAATAGTGCCAGCCTTCCCCTGCATGAACCTATAATGTCACCAGCCCTAGGTCCTAATAGACTGCTGCCACTGCCAAGGAGACAGATGCCAGACCAGCACTGTCAATAGCAGGGGCAGGACAGCAAGATGAGGCTGGGGAACACCACAGTGGCAGAACACCAAGGCCCGGTGGCAAGACAACCTTTGCAACCCTGATAGTTCTCCCACTGCTTTGGACCTTTATATTTCTTGGTATGTTGGTGACATATATCTCTTGTTTTCTGTCACCCTGGGGATTGTAGTAAAATTGCATTTTATAGTTGCCCCCCTACTTTTGTCCCTGTCCCCCCATGTGCCCCCCCCCCTAAATATGAAAGCTGGAGACGCCACTGCATGTGAGGCCTGAAGTTTAAATGTGCATGAAGTGCCCACCCACATTATAAATAGAGTAGAAGGAAAGGGGAAGACTTTTCTACGAACCCCCCTTTCATCATGGGATTACGGCAGGCGGCAGTTAAAAGGCTCCCCCCTCCTGTGTGAATGAGTTACACAGGTGCCTTGTTAGGTCAAGTGCACTGAGGTGAGGTCACATGGCCTATAGGGGTTAGGCCATGTGAGTCAGGTCAGAGGTATACAGGCAGGGAGGATACCAGGCTATGATTGGCAAATTCGAGGTACTGTCACATGGCAGACTAGGATAGGCTGTGTTAATGTTACCTCTGAACCTTCCATAAACCACCTGAGCCAGCCTATAAAAGGGAGTTCCATGAAGGGTAGCTCATTCGCCTCAGAAGGCATAGCTGTGGTACTACCCACCCTTCCACACAACATTTTTTATTTTTTTTTGTTATCATATATTGTTGTTTTGTTATTCCCATCCTTCACAGTTCCATATATTTCCTCCCTTCACTCTCCCAACTTTCACAGAGCAGAGAGCAGGAGGCGGGAGCCGCAGGACAATCCTAAACTGAAGGCGGAGCATGGGAACTGCTGGGTTGACTTTTCATATTAGTGAACTGGTGATTGGCTGATAGGACCGCCTCCTAGCAGCCAATCACCTCCCGATTAATGTGACAGCCAGCTACTGCTCTCCACACAGTGTTGGTCCCAACCCAAGTGCAGAATTGTCCTGCCTCCCGCCGTCTGCTCCTCTCTACTCCACTAATGATAGCGGAGGAGGCTGGGGACAAAAGCGGCAATTAAATGGTGTGATCGCAGCGGTCCAGAAAGAGAGCAGGAGCTCAGTCTGGATGCGGGCTGCCATTTAGTGATGGCCGGCATAGGATAAGGATTATTATAATGATACTCTTTTATGCGTGCTAACAACCCACCCCCTCTCATACTCCGCCCAGGGCACCCGCCCCTCCTGCCCACCCCTTGTACCGGCTCTGGCCTGGAGGGCCCGATTCGGCACGCGGCCCTTGTGTTTGACACCTGTGTTGTAGGGTACTAATTGTTAGGTGTAGTTTGTCAACTGAACATTGATGCATTGTTTCGTATTACAGGTGCAATGGTGGACAAATTTACCTCACCACATTTCCTGACACAATTCCTTGAAATGTACCGAGATCTTCCATGCCTATGGAAAGTACGCTCCAAAGAGTATTCAGATCGTCAAAAATGTATAGAAGCATATACAAAATTAGCGGAACTATGCACAGTTGTGTATGCTAAAGCAGATGTATCCTATGTCAAACAAAAAATTGCTAATCTGCGTACTATCTTCAAAAAAGCATTAAATAAAATTGCTGATTCCAAAAAATCTGGTGCAGGTGCAGATCAAGTATATGTGCCACGCCTGTGGTATTTTGAGAGTCTTCGTTTTCTAACTGACCAGGAGGAAGCACGACCCTCTGTGTCAAGTTTAAACAGTATCAGTGGAAATATTTCAGGAGATGAAGAAGAAGGAACATTTGAGGAAATGCCAAACAGTCAGGTAAGTCATCATATTATTTAGTCAAATACACTATCAAAATACAGATCAAAAATTAAAAAATGAAGAGAATAACTAAAAAAATGCTAAAAACATCAAAAGTACATGTACCTTTGTAGTTTTGATAATTTTTTTAAATATACAATAAATTTACACCTGTGTTTAATACATAAATAAGATATAAATGCAGCCACGCAAATATACATATATCATTTACAGATTATTTTGCCAATCTACTGCTCCACGACCAAGAAAATATTCCATATAATCCAGGCGATTCTGACAAGCGAGTTGACTGGAGAGACGTGGTGGGGTACGGCCTAGGTTTAATAGCCCTTCTGTATCATTACGCCACTCACCAGGCATGACATCCCTAGACAGAGTATCCTCACGGTCCACCAGGGATTGTGGCATGTAGGTGGAGCTAGTACGCCTTAAGAAATTATGTAACACACAGCAGCAATGAACTATAGTGTCAATTTTGTGGGTGGCTACATTTATTGCTGTATGGAAGATACGAAAGCGGTTGGCCATAATACCAAAAGCATTTTCGACAACTCGTCTAGCACGAGATAACCTGTGATTAAATATTTTTTGATCAGGTGTAAGGTTTTTAAGGGCGAATGGTTTCAACAGATGCTCAGATAATGCAAATGCGTCATCTGCAACAAATATGAAATTTAGCCCTTCCACTGTGTCCTCTTGGGATGGTAGATTTAGTAGTCCATTTTTTAAACGGTGAAAAAAAACGGTTTTCTCAATTATTCCCCCATTGGAATTTCTTCCATTTTTGCCAATGTCCACAAAGATAAACTCATACTTTGCGTTCACGATTGCCATTAGTACGATGCTAAAGTAGCCTTTATAATTATAATAGAAGGAGCCAGATTTTTCTGGTGGCGTTATGCGAACATGTTTGCTGTCTATGGCACCACCACAGTTGGTGAAATTCCAATAGTCATTAAATTGTTTCGCTGTTGCTTTACATTCCTCCACATATGCGGGTAGCTGTGCAAAGGTAAAAAGATATTGTTAAAAACAATATAAGGCTTAATTTGAAATACAATTTTTTTTTGCTTTATTATACAGGATCTATTTGCCAATGAAACACAAACTGGCACATCACCACCAGTAAGCAGGTCCAAAAAAAGAAAAATAAGGCAAGATTCTACAGGCAACTTTCTACTCCAAGCATCTGCAGCATTAAGTCAGAAGAGGGATGAATGTGATGACCTGGGTTCATTTGCTGCCAAGAAAATGCGCAGGATGTCAGAAGACCAAAAGCAATTACTGGAACCATTACTTATTCAGCTTTTTAATAAAGGGTTAAGGGGGGAGCTGACCACAAATACGCACTTAGCTGAGCACAAAACCGCACACACCCAATCATCACAACTACCTCAACAAATGCATCAGTGGCACGTACCATACACACAGCAGGATCGTCCACAAAGCAACCGGGGACATGATTACATCACATCTTTGTAAACCACATACATTTTGTTTAAAATATGTTATCTTTGTCAGTTTGACATGTTATGAACTATTTTGAGTTTAGAACTTCTAAATTCTAAGTTCATCAAAGCAAGCTGTACAGTGTTTGAGATTGAAAAATAAAAGCACTGGGTCATTACCTTTAAGTATTCGTCTTGCATGATTCTTATGATGGCTTGGCAGGTCTCAGGTATGATGCGGCCAAGCGACTGGGCAGAGATTTCAGTGGTAAATTTGAGGTCTTCAAAACTTCGTCCAGTTGCGACAAAATGAAGTGTTGCTACCAGTCTCTGCTCCGCTGTGAGGCTAGGTCTTAAGTCTGTGTCCTTTTTTGTTCTGAGGTGTGACACTTTACTCAGTAGCAGCTGAAAAGACTCATCAGGCATCCTCAGATAGTTCCGATAATCATCGGGATTGTTTTCCTTCAGCTCTCGAACCAATCTCATATGAGAGAAGTCATCACGGTTCTTCAGCCACTCTTTACTCCATAAACGTCGCCTTTTACTTCTGGGCTCCTCTGCTTGCTGTATGGCCATCACTCCAAGCATTACTATGGCAATGCTCCTCTCATCCACATTCATATTGAAGGTGGTGCAGTAGATCTCTACTATGCACAGGGTTCGTTCTGATGAACGTACGTTGATCCTCTGGGCGTATATGTGACACACAGGAAGCCACAGTGCAGAGGTCAAACACACTTTTAAACACTTCCTTTTTATATGCTAAAACAGCACAAAAAATTATACATTGATGTTCATAAACGATTTATTGTTCGAAAATCGTTACTTACCTGATGGCTTGATCGTTTGCTTCCACAAACGTATGTTCGTTTTTCGAAAGCGCACTCGGCCGATTTTTCGGATAGTGTATGGCCTGCATAAGTCTGGAGACATGCTTGGCCAGTCCATCACCTTTACCCTCAGCTTCTTTAGCAAGGCAGCGTTCTTCTTGGAGGTATGTTTGGGGTCATTATCATGTTGGAATACTGCCCTGCGGCCCAGTCTCCGAAGGGAGGGGATCATACTGTGCTTCAGTATGTCACAGTACATGTTGGCATTCATGCTTCCCTCAATGAACTGTAGCTCCCTAGTGCTGGCAGTACTTATGCAGCCCCAGACCATGACGCTCCCACCACCATGCTTGACTGTAGGCAAGACACACTTGTCTTTGTACTCCTCACCTGGTTGCCACCACACACACTTGACACCATCTGAACCAAATAAGTTTATCTTGGTCTCATCAGACCACAGGGCATGGTTCCAGTAATCTATGTCTTTTGTCTGCTTGTCTTCAGTAAACTGTTTGCAGGCTTTCGTGAGAAGATGCTTCCTTCTGGGATGACAGCAATGCAGACCAATTTGATGCAGTGTGCGGCATATGGTCTGAGCACTGACAGGCTGACCCCCCACCCCTTTAACCTCTGCAGCAATGCTGGCAGCACTCATACATCTATTTCCCAAACACAATCTCTGGATATACCTACAGTATGTGGACTATACGATTGGATCTCTTTGCATTAAGGGGTATAGAAAGGGTGTCTTTGTGTAACAGAAGAGGATAATGACATTGGAAGTTACTGGAATGGGAAGTTCCAGAGCTCCTGATGGCCTAAACCATTGATGGAATTTAAGTATTTAAAAAAAAAATAGGCTTGATATTATTTGATTTATATACTATAAATATATAAAAAATATGAAATATATAAAAAACACAAACACTTTTTAAAGTCTTCTGTCCCTATGTACATGCACATAAACACATGGGGTGGTGCACCTACATCTGAAAACAACAATAGCACTGTACATGTTACATAACTCTGCAAACTTTAGAATGTAAGCAATAATTCTAGGGCCATAGTTCACAGTTAACTCTAAACTGATAGCCTGTAAAGGTTTTTCAAGTGAAGCCTATGGAACATTGTGGATACCAAAGTTTGTTTAGTCTTATGGGTGTGCACAATTTCAAGACTTAACATGCTGGGTGTCAATTTACTCCCCACAACATCATATTTAAATTTTACAAAACAAATGGGTCATTTATTGTGTTTGTGTGAACTAAAATAGCCTTGGTGTATTTGCTATTGAAAATTTGCATTTCATAAACATGTGTGGTAATATTATGTGACATAAAACGTGCAATTAGCAACATTTCATTCTCCAGGGTGCTTTCAGAAAATATATACTGTTTGGAGAGTTGAACTAATTCCCAGGCTTAAAGTGTACACTTCATTATGTATGCGAAAACACAACAAAATGGCTGTTGTAGTGAGGTGATTAAAGATGCCGCCACTTTAAATTGTGATGTTGTAGTGACAAAGTACTTCTGATGGTGCAGGAGAAGCAACATTTTATTATCATACAGCACAACCTATAAATAACCTAATAAATGCAAATTTATTGGCCAAATAAATGTCTTTCAAGGGATAATATGTTCTGCTTTAATGCATTTACTTGTACAGAATAGGGATTAGGTTCAGGTTTAGATCGAATTAGAAATAAGGCCAGAACTTTGCCTGTTCGGTGAACGAGCAAACTAAATATGATATTTTGCCCACCTCCCAAACTGAAGTTCTGATTGCAGGGGAAATTGTATATTTAGCAGTAGTATTAATGCCGCTGCTAAATGCGACAGCTTTTCACTTAGGCTTCACTGGCATTGACACCCATTCTGTGTACAGGCCCTGTTTGGTATTGCACCTACATCCACCTCTATAAGCTACTGCATGCATCTCGAGGTGGATGGAGGTGCAATAACAAATGCAGCCTGCAAGCAGAACAGGTGTCAACATCTGTCTGACTGAAGCCTTACACTGGTTGTCAGGAAGCCTAGCAAAAAGTGACACATCCCCTCCCAGCCATTCAGTTGTCAGCCAGGGATTCATACCTGGAAACTAAATGTAAACAAAGTTCGGGGGTGACAGCTGAAACCACGCTGACTAAATATAGCCATGGTCATATTTGGTCAATGATATCACCAACCATCTCCACTCGTTTGTTTACAAACCAGCTGCCAGCAGGGAGTCTGTCATTTGGTAATAGTAGCGACATGTTTCAGGTCAGTGTTTTTGTTTTTGCAGGTTTCATTCATCGTAATTGACATGGATCTGCATCACTGGAGAATGTGATTGATGATGGAGTTACATTGTGAGTCTTTTTTTTTTATAAAGGACTTTGGCCCCTTTCACATGATACAAAAAATGGACATGCTGACTCAATCGACCCTTTATTTTCCTCTATGGATCGGCGGATGTAAACGAACTTGTGTCTGTTTACGTCAACCTTCTCTATATGAGAAATTACACTTCCCCAAAGATGGTGATGGTGATGGTGACACAGCAAGCAGAGTTCCCCTTTAACCGCTTGCCGACCAGTGCATGACAATATACGTCGGTACAATGGCACGGCTGCGCAAATGGGCGTACCTGTACGTCCCCTTTAAGACGTGGCACCACGTACTCCGTGACCTTGCCCGTGGGTCCCACAGACTTGATGTCCACCGGTGTCCCGCGATCATGTCACAGAGCAGCAGAATGGGGAGATTTAAACAAGGCATTTTTCTGTTCTGCCTAGTGACATGACATGGATCTACTGCTCCCTGTAATCGGGAGCAGTGATCGCTGTCATGTTAGTGGTAGCCCATCCACCCCACAGTTAGAATCACTCCCTAGGACACACTTAAGCCCTTGATCGCCTCCTAGTGTTTAACCCCTTCTCTGCCAGTGTCATTTATACAGTAATCAGTGAATTTGTAAAGCACTGACCACTGTATAAATGACAATGGTCCAAAAATAGTGTCAAACGTGTCCAATGTGTCCACCATAATGTCGCAGTCAAAATAGCAGATCGCCGCCATTACTAATAAAAAATAAAATAATAAAAATGCCATAAATCTATCCCCTATTTTGTAGACACTATAACTTTTGCGCAAACCAATCAATATACGCTTATTGCGATTTTTTTCACCAAAAATATGTAGAAGAATACATCAGCCTAAACTGCGAAAGAAATGTTTTTTTTTTTTTTAATATATATTTTTGGGGGTATTTATTATAGCAAAAAGGACAGTGAGAAATGGGGCCCCCCGGCAGGATCGTATCAAATCCTATCAAATCTGTAGTAGTGCTAATTCATAGTCCAGTGTGTTGATATATGGTTTGTCAGCACCAGAATTATTTTTTTTCCACAAAATGGGGTTGATTTACTAAAGCAATAGGGGTCATTCACTTGGCAAAGTGAGCTCAGTAAATAACATAAAGCTGTGCTCATTTCAGTCAACCCATTGTGTGCTACCAAAAATCAAATGCTGTCTTTTTTTGTTAATATCTTTAACCACTACATCGGCCTAAACTGCAAAAGAAATGTTTTTTTTTTTTTTAATATATATTTTTGGGGGATATTTATTATAGCAAAAAGGACAGTGAGAAATGAGGCCCCCCGGCAGGATGGTATCAAATCCTATCAAATCTGTAGTAGTGCTAATTCATAGTCCAGTGTGTTGATATATGGTTTGTCAGCACCAGAATTATTTTTTTTCCACAAAATGGGGTTGATTTACTAAAGCAATAGGGGTCATTCACTTGGCAAAGTGAGCTCAGTAAATAACATAAAGCTGTGCTCATTTCAGTCAACCCATTGTGTGCTACCAAAAATCAAATGCTGTCTTTTTTTGTTAATATCTTTAACCACTACATCGGCCTAAACTGCAAAAGAAATGTTTTTTTTTTTTTTTTAATATATATTTTTGGGGGATATTTATTATAGCAAAAAGGACAGTGAGAAATGAGGCCCCCCGGCAGGATGGTATCAAATCCTATCAAATCTGTAGTAGTGCTAATTCATAGTCCAGTGTGTTGATATATGGTTTGTCAGCACCAGAATAATTTTTTTTTCAACAAAATAGGGTTGATTTACTAAAGGAATAGGCGTCATTCACTTGGCAAAGTGAGCTCAGTAAATAACATAAAGCTGTGCTAATTTCAGTCAACCCATTGTGTGCTACCAAAAATCAAATGCTGTCTTTTTTTGTTAATTTCTTTAACCACTTCAGCCCCGGAAGAATTTACCCCCTTCCTGACCAGAGCACTTTTTGCGATTCGGCACTGCTTCGCTTTAACTGACAATTGTGTGGTCGTGCGACGTGGCTCCCAAACAAAATTGATGTCCTTTTTTCCCCACAAATAGAGCTATCTTTTGGTGGTATTTGATCACCTCTGCGTTTTTTTTTTTTTTTTTTTTTTGCGCTATAAACAAAAAAAGAGCAACAATTTTGAAAAAAAAACATTATTTTTTACATTTTGCTATAATAAATATTCCCCAAAAATATATAAAAAACAATTGTTTTCCTCAGTTTAGGCCTATACATATTCTACATATTTTTGGCAAAAAAAATCGCAATAAGCGTTTATTGATTTTTTTTGCACAAAGGTTATAGTGTTTACAATATAGGGGATAGTTTTATGCCATTTATATTAATTTTTTTTTTTTTTATACTAGTAATGGCAGTGATTTTTATCATGACTGCGACATTATCGGACATTTTTGACACATTTTTGGGACCACTGTCATTTATACAGCAATCAGTGTTATAAATGCAATGATTCCTGTGTAAATGACACTGGCAGTGAAGGGTTAACCACTAGTGGGCAGTGTATGGGTTAAGTGTGCCCTGGGGAGTGTTTCTAACTGTGGGGGGGTGTGGCTACATGTGAGACATCACTGATCTCTGCTCCCGATCACAAGGAGCAGAGATCAGTGACACTGTCACTAGGCAGAACGGGGAGATGCTTGTTTACATTAGCATCTCCCCGTGAGACGATCACGGGTATCCCCACGGCGATGGAGTCTGCAGGACCCGCGACCCGACTCACAGAGCTCACCGCCACCGTGCGCCACTGGCGCGCACACACAGGCCACCTCTTAAAGGGCAACGTATGGGTACGTTAGTTTGCCTGTACGAGCCCTTCTGCCGACGTATATCGGTGTGAGGCGGTCAGCAATCGGTTAACGTACAATTGGGTCTTCAAAGTGAAAACTAGTTCACCTTTTATTACATACACTTTGCAAAGTACACAGCCTCTACTTCTTTAGTAAATCAACCCAACTGTTTGATGAAGCCAAAAACAAAAATGGCCCAGTTACACAGATAGGGTTTCTAAAGACTGTGTTGTGATTTTAGAGAGGAAATGCAATTTTGGATAGAGCACATCCATGTAATCTGATGTTGGCAAAATTTCTAGTAACCTTACTAGTGGTGGATTGTGAAACTTCTTCAGCTGATGCTTTCCTTGCCTATAGCAGATTGGTGGCATGGGCACCAGGGAAGATGAGTATTAGATGTCTTCTTCACAGGCCCCTTTTGCTTTTATATGGAATAGGAGTAATGAAAAGCAACTGCAAATCACAAAATATACATTAATACTTTAATAAAGATAAATTATATTTTTTTATGTCTCTAGTCAGAGTATCTATGAATTTGCAGGATACAAAAAAAAAATTAAATTGCAGAGCCTGTATATTGAGGTATGCTGGCTTTTTTTTAGCAGCCTTGTTAATATATAAACCAAAAGCATCTCTACATTTCTTATAAGAAGATATGGATAGAATTATTATTTAAACCAGCAAAGTGATTACATAAGGGTTAATGCTAATGCAAAAGGCAAAAGTTTAAGGCAAAGTTTTCCTTCATTTGAAACATGTCTGGAACATTATCTTTAATTGGGCAGAATGCATGGCGGTCCAGAGACTTGATTTTTGTTGTGCAGATTTTCTTCAGACACAGCATGTCCCAATAAGGTACATTTTAGCTGCAAGCAAGGCAGGTCAAATGCAGCCCTTTTTAATCAAATTATGTGTTTTCCATTCATATTCAACTGCATGCTTTTAAAAGGAAAATGCATTGTTTATCTAGAATGCCCATCATCAGGAACCCTATTACTCATCTCTAAGTTTACCATCCATCAATCAACTGTTTTAAAACCTGAAGGGTTGTGCCAAGACATCTAGGATTACTGGTTGATTCATACAAACTTCTGTGGATACAGGTAATGGAAGACATGATTTCAGGTTTGGGTGACCTGTAAGAGCCCAGTAGATGATCAGCTTTTTGCACCCATCAATACATAGTTCAGGTAGCATTGCCCTTTAACTTGACTAAGACATTTCCAAGCAATTTATAACTATTCATAGCTAACAGTATTAAACTGTAGACTGCCTACTCACATTTTCAAATTGGAAACTAATTTCCCTGAAAATAGTAAAGGTAGATTGCATGTGGGAACCTCATTAGATTGGATCACTATCGATATTAAGGAATGAACTTTACATTTTTTTTGATAAAAATAGTACTTGTCTGGTATATGGATTATTATCTTTGATAATGGAAGCTACAGTAGCTAATGCAGAAGTTATCAATTCTATTTAATTATAAAGAAGGGTATGATCCTCAAAATAGTTACAATTACTTTTGCAAAAGTTTAAAAATCGATAGAGATATTTAAAGTGAATAGATTGTTTCAAGAATAGAACTGAATACAAAAATAATCCATTCTCATGACAGAGATTATTAAGAGAACAGTAAATTGCCCCTTCTTAATCTATTTCCATGACAAAGATGGTAATGAGAATGGAAAAGGTTAAAGCAATTCATTCTAGTGACAGAAATTATAATGGAAATTCGATGGCCTTCAGATATTGCTAAACCACCATGTTTCTGTGGATACAAATTAATTATGTTTTTTTTTTTTTTTAGGCTACATAATTAAGTCGAATGGTATATCAAATAGTTAAATTATTAGTGGTGAAAGTAAAAGCTGTACCCAACCTGCATTAATCATGGGTCATGTTTGTAATATATATATATATATATATATATATATATATATATATATATATACACACACACACACTAACAGGAGGGAGAGAGATGGGAAATAGGAACAAATGCACAGGCTATATCGTCCGCATTTTTCCGCATGTTTCTTTTGTATATTCTCAACAATGACACATTTTCTTAACAAAGGCTATTTAGCTTTAAAATTTCTTCACACAGGAGGATTAAAAAGCCTTTTTTAATGTCTGATTTTTTGTCATGTATAACACAGTAGCTGGATTATTTAGTAAATGCAGTATCTGACCACCACTGTGAAAGCTTGTTGCTTCAGCGCAAGGCCATTTGCTTGAGGTGACCACTTAAGGTGATTTTTTTTTAAAGCTTGCTTTGCGTTAAAAACCCTTTTAAGACGCATTGGCAGCAGCAATGTAGTATAATTATTGATTTGTAACAAATAGAATAAACTTAGAGAGAGAAGCAACAGCAGCACCCATAATTGCTGGCTTTTCATAATATTTTTTCTTTGTTATTTTTTTTCCCAAACAATTTCAGATAAGTGAAATATCACAAATTTGGAGTCAAATCGTCATCCATTTTTGACCACAGTGGAAAAATTTGAAGGAACAAGATAGAAATTTTTTCACAAACAAATTAATTTCTAACAGTATATGCAGTTTAAATCCAGGAAATTTCATTGATTCTAATAATTGAAAAAGAACGTTAAAACGAGAAAACGTTTTAACGAGAAAACGTTGGGACTTTATATGAGGCTGTGACCTGGTAAGGTCCGTTGCCTCCATCCCTATCTAATGAATGCAATTGGGCGACTGGGGGGTTGGGACTTTAAATGAAGCAGGCAGGTGTAAAACATTTAGATTTATTAAAAAAAGAGAAAAACAAACAATCAATGGTAAGTTGCATGAGGGTAATAATACAAATCACAGTTGCAAGTGATCATTGAATAAAATAAAACAGTAGTTGGCATAAGACATGGCATATAATAGCTCTATGCATTTCGTGGATTCATCCACTCTTCAGGAGCATGCACGTGGAAAACTGAATGCTGTAATATAGTAGCGATATCTGTAAGGTCTGACCCTGTCACGGGAAGGAGGTAATTATAGATAATGGTGCCTAGTAGGGATGGGCCCGGTGCTCGATGCGAACCCACGTTCGCATCGAGCACCGGGCGTTCGCTCGCTCGGCGAGCCCAGAACTATTTTGGCCGCTCGCATCACGTTCGTGTGATGCGAGCGGCCCCGCAATGCATTGCGGCCGGCGCGGCCGGCGCAGTGCATTGCTGGCTGATGATTGGCCAAGCATGCACTGTGACCCCGCATGCTTGGCCAATCACAGCCCCGGAAACTCGAAGAGCCATAATTGGCTACAGGCAGGACGCCTGTAGCCAATTACAGCTCAGGGGCTGTAGTACACGCCCCCCCTATAAAAGGCCGCCACGCCGTCTGCGCCGGTCACATGCTGTTCCGGCGCAGATTGAGCAGGCTGATTCTGTGACACTCTGCTGGATTTAGTTAGGTAGAGAGATTCACTTACAGAGATTGAGTTAGATAGATTCAGTTACAAAGATTGATTGAGAAAGAGGGGCTTGTAGTGTGTTCGTGGCAGGCAGGCAGAGCTCCTATATTTTGTTACCAGAAGCACCTATAGGACTTGTAGTGTGTTCGTGGCAGGCAGGCAGAGCTCCTATATTTTGTTACCAGAAGCACCTATAGGACTTGTAGTGTGTTCGTGGCAGGCAGGCAGAGCTCCTATATTTTGTTACCAGAAGCACCTATAGGACTTGTAGTGTGTTCGTGGCAGGCAGGCAGAGCTCCTATATTTTGTTACCAGAAGCACCTATAGGACTTGTAGTGTGTTCGTGGCAGGCAGGCAGAGCTCCTATATTTTGTTCCCAGAAGCACCTATAGGACTTGTAGTGTGTTTGTGGCAGGCAGGCAGAGCTCCTATATTTTGTTCCCAGAAGCACCTATAGGACTTGTAGTGTGTTAGTCCCATCACACACACAGAGCTATATTTTGTTCCCAGAAGCACCTATAGGACTTGAAGTGTGTTAGTCCCATCACACACACAGAGCTATATTTTCTTCCCAGAGGCACCTATAGGACTTGAAGTGTGTTAGTCCCATCACACACACAGAGCTATATTTTGTTCCCAGAAGCACCTATAGGACTTGAAGTGTGTTAGTCCCATCACACACACCTTTATTTCCTTCCCAGAAGCACCTATAGGACTTGAAGTGTGTTAGTCCCATCACACACACAGAGCTATATTTTGTTCCCAGAAGCACCTATAGGACTTGAAGTGTGTTAGTCCCATCACACACACAGAGCTATATTTTGTTCCCAGAAGCACCTATAGGACTTGAAGTGTGTTAGTCCCATCACACACACAGAGCTATATTTTGTTCCCAGAAGCACCTATAGGACTTGAAGTGTGTTAGTCCCATCACACAGACCTTTATTTCCTTCCCAGAAGCACCTATAGGACTTGAAGTGTGTTAGTCCCATCACACACACAGAGCTATATTTTGTTCCCAGAAGCACCTATAGGACTTGAAGTGTGTTAGTCCCATCACACACACAGAGCTATATTTTGTTCCCAGAAGCACCTATAGGACTTGAAGTGTGTTAGTCCCATCACACACACAGAGCTATATTTTGTTCCCAGAAGCACCTATAGGACTTGAAGTGTGTTAGTCCCATCACACAGACCTTTATTTCCTTCCCAGAAGCACCTATAGGACTTGAAGTGTGTTAGTCCCATCACACACACAGAGCTATATTTTGTTCCCAGAAGCACCTATAGGACTTGAAGTGTGTTAGTCCCATCACACACACAGAGCTATATTTTCTTCCCAGAAGCACCTATAGGACTTGAAGTGTGTTAGTCCCATCACACACACAGAGCTATATTTTGTTCCCAGAGGCACCTATAGGACTTGAAGTGTGTTAGTCCCATTACACACACAGAGCTATATTTTCTTCCCAGAAGCACCTATAGGACTTGAAGTGTGTTAGTCCCATCACACACACACAGAGCTATATTTTGTTCCCAGAAGCACCTATAGGACTTGAAGTGTGTTAGTCCCATCACACACACAGAGCTATATTTTGTTCCCAGAAGCACCTATAGGACTTGAAGTGTGTTAGTCCCATCACACACACAGAGCTATATTTTGTTCCCAGAAGCACCTATAGGACTTGAAGTGTGTTAG
This sequence comes from Lithobates sylvaticus, assembly GCA_028564925.1. NCBI lineage: Eukaryota > Metazoa > Chordata > Amphibia > Anura > Ranidae > Lithobates > Lithobates sylvaticus. The sequence continues at coordinate 441,279,603 of CM053029.1, forward strand.
TCCCATCACACACACAGAGCTATATTTTGTTCCCAGAAGCACCTATAGGACTTGAAGTGTGTTAGTCCCATCACACAGACCTTTATTTCCTTCCCAGAAGCACCTATAGGACTTGAAGTGTGTTAGTCCCATCACACACACAGAGCTATATTTTGTTCCCAGAAGCACCTATAGGACTTGAAGTGTGTTAGTCCCATCACACACACAGAGCTATATTTTCTTCCCAGAAGCACCTATAGGACTTGAAGTGTGTTAGTCCCATCACACACACAGAGCTATATTTTGTTCCCAGAGGCACCTATAGGACTTGAAGTGTGTTAGTCCCATTACACACACAGAGCTATATTTTCTTCCCAGAAGCACCTATAGGACTTGAAGTGTGTTAGTCCCATCACACACACAGAGCTATATTTTGTTCCCAGAAGCACCTATAGGACTTGAAGTGTGTTAGTCCCATCACACACACAGAGCTATATTTTGTTCCCAGAAGCACCTATAGGACTTGAAGTGTGTTAGTCCCATCACACACACAGAGCTATATTTTGTTCCCAGAAGAACCTATAGGACTTGAAGTGTGTTAGTCCCATCACACACACAGAGCTATATTTTGTTCCCAGAAGCACCTATAGGACTTGAAGTGTGTTAGTCCCATCACACAGACCTTTATTTCCTTCCCAGAAGCACCTATAGGACTTGAAGTGTGTTAGTCCCATCACACACACAGAGCTATATTTTGTTCCCAGAAGCACCTATAGGACTTGAAGTGTGTTAGTCCCATCACACACACAGAGCTATATTTTGTTCCCAGAAGCACCTATAGGACTTGAAGTGTGTTAGTCCCATCACACAGACCTTTATTTCCTTCCCAGAAGCACCTATAGGACTTGAAGTGTGTTAGTCCCATCACACACACAGAGCTATATTTTGTTCCCAGAAGCACCTATAGGACTTGAAGTGTGTTAGTCCCATCACACAGACCTTTATTTCCTTCCCAGAAGCACCTATAGGACTTGAAGTGTGTTAGTCCCATCACACACACAGAGCTATATTTTGTTCCCAGAAGCACCTATAGGACTTGAAGTGTGTTAGTCCCATCACACACACAGAGCTATATTTTGTTCCCAGAAGAACCTATAGGACTTGAAGTGTGTTAGTCCCATCACACACACAGAGCTATATTTTGTTCCCAGAAGCACCTATAGGACTTGAAGTGTGTTAGTCCCATCACACACACAGAGCTATATTTTGTTCCCAGAAGCACCTATAGGACTTGAAGTGTGTTAGTCCCATCACACACACAGAGCTATATTTTGTTCCCAGAAGCACCTATAGGACTTGAAGTGTGTTAGTCCCATCACACACACAGAGCTATATTTTGTTCCCAGAAGCACCTATAGGACTTGAAGTGTGTTAGTCCCATCACACACACAGAGCTATATTTCGTTCCCAGAAGCACCTATAGGACTTGAAGTGTGTTTAGTCCCATCACACACACAGAGCTATATTTTGTTCCCAGAAGCACCTATAGGACTTGAAGTGTGTTAGTCCCATCACACAGAGCTCCTCTATTTTCTTTGCAGAAGCACCCATAGGACTTCTAGTGTGTTAGTGGCATCACACAGAGCTCCTATATATTCTTCTCAGCAGCACCCACAGGACTTCTAGTGTGTTAGTGGCATCACACAGAGCTCCTCTATTTTCTTTGCAGAAGCACCCACAGGACTTCTAGTGTGTTAGTGGCATCACACAGAGCTCCTCTATTTTCTTTGCAGAAGCACCCATAGGACTTCTAGTGTGTTAGTGGCATCACACAGAGCTCCTATATATTCTTCTCAGCAGCACCCACAGGACTTCTAGTGTGTTAGTGGCATCACACAGAGCTCCTCTATTTTCTTTGCATAAGCACCCACAGGACTTCTAGTGTGTTAGTGGCATCACACAGAGCTCCTCTATTTTCTTTGCATAAGCACCCACAGGACTTCTAGTGTGTTAGTGGCATCACACAGAGCTCCTATATATTCTTCTCAGCAGCACCCACAGGACTTCTAGTGTGTTAGTGGCATCACACAGAGCTCCTCTATTTTCTTTGCATAAGCACCCACAGGACTTCTAGTGTGTTAGTGGCATCACACAGAGCTCCTCTATTTTCTTTGCAGAAGCACCCATAGGACTTCTAGTGTGTTAGTGGCATCACACAGAGCTCCTATATATTCTTCTCAGCAGCACCCACAGGACTTCTAGTGTGTTAGTGGCATCACACAGAGCTCCTCTATTTTCTTTGCAGAAGCACCCACAGGACTTCTAGTGTGTTAGTGGCATCACACAGAGCTCCTCTATTTTCTTAGCAGAAGCACCCATAGGACTTCTAGTGTGTTAGTGGCATCACACAGAGCTCCTCTATTTTCTTTGCAGAAGCACCCACAGGACTTCTAGTGTGTTAGTGGCATCACACAGAGCTCCTCTATTTCTTTGCAGAAGCACCCACAGGACTTCTAGTGTGTTAGTGGCATCACACAGAGCTCCTCTATTTTCTTTGCATAAGCACCCACAGGACTTCTAGTGTGTTAGTGGCATCACACAGAGCTCCTCTATTTTCTTTGCAGAAGCACCCATAGGACTTCTAGTGTGTTAGTGGCATCACACAGAGCTCCTATATATTCTTCTCAGCAGCACCCACAGGACTTCTAGTGTGTTAGTGGCATCACACAGAGCTCCTCTATTTTCTTTGCAGAAGCACCCACAGGACTTCTAGTGTGTTAGTGGCATCACACAGAGCTCCTCTATTTTCTTTGCAGAAGCACCCACAGGACTTCTAGTGTGTTAGTGGCATCACACAGAGCTCCTCTATTTTCTTAGCAGAAGCACCCATAGGACTTCTAGTGTGTTAGTGGCATCACACAGAGCTCCTATATATTCTTCTCAACAGCACCCACAGGACTTCTAGTGTGTTAGTGGCATCACACAGAGCCCCTCTATTTTCTTTGCAGAAGCACCCACAGGACTTCTAGTGTGTTAGTGGCATCACACAGAGCTCCTCTATTTTCTTTGCAGAAGCACCCACAGGACTTCTAGTGTGTTAGTGGCATCACACAGAGCTCCTCTATTTTCTTTGCATAAGCACCCACAGGACTTCTAGTGTGTTAGTGGCATCACACAGAGCTCCTCTATTTTCTTTGCAGAAGCACCCATAGGACTTCTAGTGTGTTAGTGGCATCACACAGAGCTCCTATATATTCTTCTCAGCAGCACCCACAGGACTTCTAGTGTGTTAGTGGCATCACACAGAGCTCCTCTATTTTCTTTGCAGAAGCACCCATAGGACTTCTAGTGTGTTAGTGGCATCACACAGAGCTCCTATATATTCTTCTCAGCAGCACCCACAGGACTACCGACTACAATGGCTGGAAGACCGCCAAGGGGAGGCAGAGCGTGCAGAGCCAAGAACACAGGGCAGGCAGGCTCTGTTTCTAGTGGACGTGGCCGTGGACGTGGTCGTGCATCGTCATCAGCACGTGGCCATGGGACACGCGCGTCTTTGTTTTCGGCAGCTGGACATGTGGAGCCGCATCATGCTGAAGGCTTGGTAGAATGGATGACCAAGCCCTCCTCATCCTCCTCATCCTCTCTCACCCAGGCTCAGGGTACTGACAGAGCATCATCAGCCACCCCTTCCCTAGACCCACCATGTCCTCCTGAGGAGTCCCCCGAACTCTTTGAGCACAGTGTTGGGTACATGCTCCAGGAGGATGCCCAACGATTCGAAGGCTCGGATGACGATACCCAGCTTGAGGAATCTGGCAGTACTGTTCCACCAGCTGCAGCTTACTGCCAGGTTTGCTCTAGTGGTGAAGAGGGAGGGGATGATGAGGTCACTGACTCCACGTGGGTGCCTCAAGGGAGAGAGGATGAGGAGGAGGACGAGGAGGAGGAGGATGCGGCGTCACATGTCCAACGAGGCAGGATGCCCCCTGGAGGCCAGGTAGAGGCCAGCACAGCAACTGTACAACACCGCAGAGCTCCGCCTGTGCAGGGCGCTGCCTCTGCACGTTATCAGAAAAGTTCTTTGGTGTGGGCCTTTTTTGAGACGAGTGCAGCAGATCGCACCACTGCTATTTGCAATATTTGTCTCAAGCGTATCTCGCGTGGCCAAAACATCAGCCGCTTGGGCACGACAAGCATGACCAGACATATGGCGACCTGCCATGCAGCTCGTTGGCAGGCACACATAAAAGACCCACACCAAAGAACTAAGCGGACCTCTCCTTGCTCCTCCTCAGCTGGGATCTCCATCCCCACTACACCTTCAGTCCTCTCTGAAAGCTGCTCTGAGAGGACTGAAGGTGTAGAATTAGGTGTGTCACAACCAAGTACTTGCAGTACACCGACGTCCGATTGCAGCAGGCAAATTTCCCTGCCCCAGCTGCTGGACCGTAGAAAGAAGTACACTCCCAGCCATCCACATGCCCAGCGGTTGAATGCTAGCCTTGCTAAATTGCTAGCACTTCAACTGCTGCCTTTTCAGTTGGTAGACTCGGCCCCCTTCCGTGAGTTTGTTCAATGTGCGGTTCCTCAGTGGCAGGTTCCCAAACGCCACTTTTTCTCGCGGAAGGCGATTCCGTCTCTCTACCGGCATGTGGAGGGCAATGTCCATGCCTCGCTGGACAGGGCGGTCAGCGGTAAGGTGCATATTACCGCTGACTCATGGTCCAGCAGGCATGGACAGGGACGGTACCTTTCTTTCACGGCCCATTGGGTCACTCTATTGGCAGCTGGGAGGGATGCAGGACAAGGTGCAGTAGTGTTGGAGGTTGTTCCGCCACCACGCCTCCAAAACGCGACTACTGCTACTGGTTGTGACACACCTCTCTCCTCCACCCCCTCCTCTTCTTCTTCCTCCAGTGCTCTGTCCTTGGAACCAGCGGTGCTCCGTAGGCGTACAAGGGGCTACGCAAGTACGCAGGCAAAAAGATGCCATGCCGTGCTTGCGCTGGTGTGTTTGGGGGACAGGAGCCACACTGGGCCAGAGGTTCTGGCAGCTCTGCAGGGGCAGGCCGAGAGGTGGTTGACGCCACGTCAGCTTAAGCCAGGAATGGTCGTTTCTGACAATGGCACCAACCTCCTCTCCGCCCTGCGACAGGGGCAGCTCACCCATGTGCCCTGCATGGCTCACGTCCTCAACCTGGTGGTGCAGCGGTTCTTGGGCAGGTTCCCAGGCTTACAGGATGTCCTGAGGCAGGCCAGGAAAGTCTGTGTGCATTTCCGCCGATCTTATAATGCCAGTGCTCGGCTGACTGAGCTGCAAAAGGAGCTGAACCTGCCCAAGAACCGCCTAATATGTGACATGCCCACCAGGTGGAACTCAACGTTGGCCATGCTGCAGCGACTGCACACGCAGCAGAGGGCCATCAATGAGTACCTTTGCGACTACGGCACCAGGACAGGGTCAGGGGAGCTTGGTTTTTTTTCCCCACGTCAGTGGAGCATGATCAGGGATGCATGCACTGTCCTCTCACCATTTGAGGAGGCCACGAGGATGGTGAGCAGTGACAGTGCATGCATCAGTGACACTGTCCCTCTTGTCCACCTGTTGGAGCATACGCTGCGTGGGATAATGGACAGGGCACTTGAGGCAGAACAGAGGCAGGAAGAGGAGGACTTCCTTGCCTCTCAAGGCCCCCTTTATCCGGACAGTGTTCCTTCTGTCCCACCCATCACACAGGAAGAGGATGAGGAGGAGGAGGAGGAGGAGGAGGAGGATTGTGTGAGCATGGAGGTGGAGCCTGGCACTCAGCATCAGCAGCAGCAGTCTTTTAGGGATGATGTACAGTCCCAACAAACCAGTGGACTTGTACGTGGCTGGGAGGAGGTGGCTGGCGATCATGTCATCCTCAGTGACCCAGAAGACTCCGGACCGAATGCCTCAGCTAACCTACGCTGCATGGCCTCCCTGATCCTGCAAAGCCTGCGGAAGGATCCTCGTGTTCTTCGGATCAAGGAGAGGGACCATTACTGGCTGGCCGCTCTCCTTGATCCGCGGTACAAGGGTAAGGTTGCGGACCTTATCTTGCCGTCGCAGAGGGAGCAGAGGATGAGACATCTCAGGGAGGCCTTGCAGAAAGGTCTGTGCAACGCGTTCCCAGAAACTGGGAGGCTACAAACTCCTGGTCCTGGGCGACGAGTTGCTGAGGCTTCGGTCAGTGGCAGAAGGAGCGGTGGGGAAGGTGGACGTCTGACCGATGCGTTCAGACAATTTTTTAGTCCGCAGCCCCAAGGAATGATCGGTTCCAGCAACCATCGCCAGCGTCTGATATACATGGTGCAGGAATACCTTGGGGCAAGGTCAGACTTGGACACCTTTCCCACCGAAAATCCTCTGGCTTACTGGGTCCTGAGGATGGATCACTGGCCAGAGCTTGCACAGTATGCAATTGAGCTACTGGCCTGTCCTGCCTCCAGCGTTCTTTCCGAACGCACATTCAGTGCTGCTGGAGGATTTGTGACTGATCATAGGGTGCGCCTGTCCACCGCCTCGGTTGATCGACTGACATTCATCAAAATGAATCAGTCTTGGATCACCACCAGCTACCAGGCACCTGAGGCGGATATAACCGAATAATTTTTAATGTCACATCCCTTCAAGACTGCCTATACTGATGCTGAGTGACTGTCCTCTTATGTTCACTGACTATCCTCTTCCTCCTCCTCAATGATCCATGCCACCACACCAGTGCCTAAGGCACAATTTTTCAGCCCCTGTTTAACAGGGGCGGGTACTTACAATTTTTTAAAAAAATGCTTCGCAACACGTGTGACTGCTGTGCTCCAAGTACAGTATCTGTGAGGGCCGGGTTGCAGTGTTGTGGCACCAGCACCAGTGCCTAAGGCACAATTTTTCAGCCCCTGTTTAACAGGGGCGGGTACTTACAATTTTTTAAAAAAATGCTTCGCAACACGTGTGACTGCTGTGCTCCAAGTACAGTATCTGTGAGGGCCGGGTTGCAGTGTTGTGGCACCAGCACCAGTGCCTAAGGCACAATTTTTCAGCCCCTGTTTAACAGGGCGGGTACTTACAATTTTTTTAAAAAAATGCTTCGCAACACGTGTGACTGCTGTGCTCCAAGTACAGTATCTGTGAGGGCCGGGTTGCAGTGTTGTGGCACCAGCACCAGTGCCTAAGGCACAATTTTTCAGCCCCTGTTTAACAGGGGCGGGTACTTCCAATTTTTTAAAAAAATGCTTCGCAACACGTGTGACTGCTGTGCTCCAAGTACAGTCTCTGTGAGGGGTTGCAGTGTTGTGGCACCAGCACCAGTGCCTAAGGCACAATTTTTCAGCCCCTGTTTAACAGGGGCGGGTAATTACAAATCTTGATCTAATAGTTCACAGCAGGGCCCATTCCTGCGCCCACCAAGAGTAACTATGAGGGCCTGCAGTCTTGTGGCAACACCGTCCACCACCACCGCCAAAGGCCCAATTTTTCTGCCCTGTTCATCAGGTGCTTGCAATTACAAATCTTGATCTAATAACTCACAACAGGGCCCATTCCTGCGCCCACCAAGAGTAACTGTGAGGGCCTGCAGTCTTGTGGCAACACCGTCCACCACCACCGCCAAAGGCCCAATTTTTCTGCCCTGTTCATCAGGTGCTTGCAATTACAAATCTTGATCTAATAACTCACAGCAGGGCCCATTCCTGCGCCCACCAAGAGTAACTATGAGGCCTACAGTCTTGTGGCAACACCGTCCACCACCACCGCCAAAGGCCCAATTTTTCTGCCCTGTTCCTCAGGTGCTTGCAATTACAAATCTTGATCTAATAACTCACAGCAGGGCCCATTCCTGCGCCCACCAAGAGTAACTGTGAGAGCTTACAGTCTTGTGGCAACACCGTCCACCACCACCACCACCCCCAATTTTTCTGCCCTGTTCAACAGGTGCATGCAATTACAAATCTTGATCTATTAACTCATAGCAGGGCCCATTCCTGTGCCCACCAGTCTTGTGGCTACACCAACATCTAATAGGGCAAATTTCTGCAGAGTATATACGCCAGGCCCCTACTTTCAAACATCCAACTTACAAACGACTCCTACTTGCAAATGGAAAGAGAAAACAGGAAGTGAGAGGAAATCTACCCCTAGGAAGGGAAATTCTATCCTGTTAGATTTAATTTGGGAAAAAGGTATCTCCTCTCTACTGATACTTTATCACCAATCCTTGTTTCAATTAAAACCCCACTTTTCCAAAAACATTTGTCATTGGGACGGAAAGTGAGGTGACATGTTCTGAACAGATGTGCAAAGACAGCAAATGTTACAGGGGTGATAACCCCTCCCTATGTTCTCCAAAAAGCTTAAAAATAGATTTTTTTGGGATGGAGCTACACTTCATAATGTACCTGTTCAGATTCTACTTAAGAACAAACCTAAAGCCGCAAGTGGTTTTAAATGGCTTCTTTTTTTCCTTTACAAATGTCATTTTGTGCAAGGACAGTTCTAAACACGGGAAACACATGCCACTTCACAGGCATACTTTAGACACCCCCCAGGTACCATATTTAAAGGAAAATTTAACTTTTTTTTTTTCGCTTTATGCATCATTAAAATGACTGCTCCCGAAAAAACGTTAGTTTTTAAAAGTTCTTTTTGCATTGATATATGTCCCCTGGGGCAGGACCCGGGTCCCCAAACCTTTTTATGACATTAACATGCATAAATAATGTTAACAACAAACACATTTTTTAAGTAGTTTAAACAGCATTTGTTCAGTCTTCAAATGTACACAGAATTTCTACCAGAAAATCTACCAGTGTATAGCCAGCTTTTTTCTATTCTTATTTAAATTGAAAACAAACAAAAACATGGCTCTATAAAGTGGAGTTCCATCCAAAAGTGGAACTTCCACTTTAAGTACTCCTCGCCTCCTTACATGCCACATTTGGCATGTAATTTTTTTTTGGGGGGGGGGGGGTGGGTGCCTAGTTTTAAATGTGGGACTTCGTGTCCCACTTCCTGCTTCCGACTACAGGCCGCGTAGGCGACTCCTCCTCTCCCCCTAGGCGGCCCTTCCCTCTCGACAATCTTCTGGGACACGTCACAGGTCCCAGAAGATTGCCTGTCCACTCAGAGAGTGCAGCGGGACTCGCACATGCGCAGTGCGTGCCCGGCCGTGAAGCTGCAAGCTGTCACAGCCAGGTGCCCACAGTTTCAATGGAGGCGCCGTGGAGAGTAGGGGGAGAGGAGTGAGGCTCTGTGCGGCTGCATTGCTGGATCGTGGGACAGCTGAGTCTTAATAAATGAAAAAAATGGAACTCCGCTTTAACTCTAGCTACACATGTTTATAGGGTGATGGTCCATATATCATATTACTTGCAGCAAAGAACAATAAAAAAAAATGCAAATGCAAAGTAAACAAAAACAAAAATAAAAGTATATTCCCCAAACATGCTTGCATTAGGCTTGCTAAGCTGTGTTATACTATTCAATGCCAACTTAAAGTGGTTGTAAACTCTTTAAGCCTTCAGCTTCCAGGAAGCAAGCTCTGCACCCAGGATGGCCAATATTTATCTCTCTCAGCTCCTTAGATGTCTACGCTTACTTAGAGAATTGAGTCTGAACACTGCTGGTCGTTTCACTCATTGGACCCAATGTCCTCTACAGAAGAAGCTATTGCAAAGTGAAGACCCTCCTTTATTGTTAAAAAAGTTTGCACTACATGTCTTGATCTATGCGAGGGACAGTTTGAATGTGCTTCTTCTAAGGTCCAAGCAGTGCCAATACACAAAGTTTTAGCAGAATGTTAATTAAGGCTGTATTCAAACAGGAACATACAACTGTCAGAGTGCTTTAACCTTTTGGACAGCTGTCCATTCCTGACTGCTGTAGGTGGCAGTGCGGTGTGTGATTCAGTGCATCACACTTTATTTGAAGTGTACAAAAGTACACTTCAGTCTCTGTCTCTGCATCACAATGTGCTGTGGTGCTGTATAGTGGCATGCAATTCTGTATAGCATGCTGCAATAAAATGCAGCATATCTGAATTTTATTTCAGCATGCTGCAGCACAGTTCTGGAAACAATTGTTGAAATGACAAGCGTTGTACAGTGCAGTAAACCTTCTGTCACTCCTGTTCACTCTACCGTTGTCTAAAGGCAAGTGAGATATACATCCGCTGTGTGGGACACATTTAGTAGCTGGAACATTAATTTAAGGTACAAAAGCATAAACAGTTTGATATGTTGACACTGTATTATTCATGTGGTGTAAGATTGTGTTTTTTTGAGTTTACAGTTGATGTTGTTGTATTGGCTTTATACCTATGGCTTAGAAAAAAATCTCTTCTAGATTATTATTTAATTTGTAATTTTTTCCTTTATTAGGAGAGCATACAGTATATAGGCTAACCTAGGCAAAAACTATTCAGTGACTGCCCTTTGTGGTTATTTGTAAAACTCTATGAGAGGTGCCCCCAAAGCACTGTTGCACCCTGATCTAAATGACTTGATTGAAAAGTAAGCTGTTAGACTCACATGCACGGCTGTTTTTACACTGCCTTTTTTGCTGATTCTAGCCAAATGGTATTTAGTATTTTATATCTTTGGTTTTAGTTATTTTATCAGACATATTTAATCTGACATTCAGCCTTATTTATATTGGTCGAGCAGTACAATACATTGACCCTGCTTTGACCTGGGGACTACAGCTGGTTGTTGATTTCCTTACCCCTGGGGGGCATGTGTGTGTGCATATACACCTGTGATTATGCAATAATGTAAAGATTTCTGTTATGTTATATCTAATTTATGTTTCTTTTGCTAAGGTACTCTTCCTTAAAGCATATGAATGGTCCTGAGGAAGCAATTTTGTGACACATGTTGGTCTATGAATATGCTTATTATAAATACATGTATCTACAATCTAAAGCATTTGTAATGGAAGATGTAATTGTATGATAGGCCAATATGACATTCCCCAAATTTTAGCATTGTTCATTTAAAAATTAAAAATCAAGCTATTTGTATTTTAATACAATCTTGCCTTCATTTGGTACTAGTAAAGTCCTGTTTTTCCCATTTCTGGGACTTCTTTTTCTCTTGGTATACAGATATATGGGATGTGGTACCCTATCTGGGCAGCAAAATCTTTCCAGCTATAGAATATGTTTGTGTGAAGCCATTGAGAGTAAACCACGTTATATTAGCTACCTAATGTAACCGTTTGTATAGCTACAGAATATATTTTATAGATCATTGCAGGATGTGAATATTCTGCTGCTGAATACTTTTTCTCTCCAGTAATTCAAAACAAAAACCAATGAGGTAAGCAGATGCCGACAGAGAAAAGCAAGGATGTATGTTTGCTTATCTGTTAATCCAATTCATATCTTATTATGACACTGTAAAATACAGCAAAACAGTTGAGTACCGGCTTTGATATTTTTTCTTCTTGCTAACATTTACATTTTCAGGACAGACGTTTGGGGGTATACCCCCTTCTTCTCAGTTCAAGCAGTACTGATGCATAAAAGTTTAGCAAAATCTTGTGCATCAGTACTGCTTGAACCAGGAAAAAGGGGGTAGAACCCTAAAACCTTGTCCTCAAAATGAAACAGATAGTGTAAAAAAAATGTATCACAGACAGTGCTCAACTGTGCTGCTAATGTGACCATAATTATCTTTAATCAAACACAACAAAATAAATCAAGTAACTATGCTAAGTTGGCAAATTCATCTGTTGACATCAATTATGTATAATTAGAATCATGCACTTTAGCAAAAATACATATGCCCTTTAAACATACTTTTGTAACACCTTTGGCATATAATAGCAAAATCAAACATCTCTATGTAATGTTTTAACCACTTGCACACTGGGCACTTCCTAACCAGGCCAATTTTCAGCTTTCAGTGCTATCACATTTGGAATGGCAATTACTCAGTCATGCAACAGTGTACCCATATGAAATTGTTGTCCTTTTTTCACACAAATAGAGCTTTCTTTTGGTTTTATTTAATCATCACTTTGTTTTTTTACTTTTTGCGCTATAAATGAAAAAGACTGAACATTTAGTAAACAAAATGCATTTTTCTTAATTTCTGTTAAAAAATGTAGCCATTTTGTAATTTTTCTTAATACATTTTGGCCAAAATGTATACTGCTACATATCTTTGGTAAAAAATAACCAAAATTGTGTATATTATTTGGTCTTTGTGAAAGTTATAGAATCTACAAGCTATGGTGCCAATCATTGAAAATTGATCACAGCTGATGTACTGATCTCAGTTCTTTAGACACTAACAGGCCAAATACACCACAAATAACCCCTTTTTGGAAAGTAGACATTCCAAGGTATTTAGTAAGAGGCGTGGTGAGTTTTTTGAAGTTGCAATTTTTCCCCAGAACTCTTTGCCACATTAAGATTTTTCTTTTTCTTTTTTCTTTTCACAAAATTGTCACTTTAACAGATAAATTTCTCTCACATGGTATATGCATACTTGCAACTACACCCCAAAATACATTATGCTACTCCTCCTGAGTATTTATAGGGAAGGGATTGGCAGTGTGTTTGTAAACACCTGGTCCGTCTGATCCAATAAAGACAACCAAAAAGGAGAACCTAGTGCTTAAGACATGGTAATACCCCTCCAGATTTTATAGGCAGACCAGGTAATGTAGTAAAAAAATAACTGTTATTACAATAAACATACAATAAAATGCATAAGCAAAGGGGTAGAAATTACATCTTACATATAAAATGTGTAGATATCAAATGACAGTGTACTCAAAATGACATTGGTATGAATCTCAGCTGCCCTGTAGACAGTATTGGGCTAGCAAGAACACATACTGCAAATGACGCCTAACATGTTTCGGTCCTTGTAGTCCTTCTTCGGAGGCTTATGCCATTTTTTGAGAGTCATGAGTATTCTATAATACAAGTGTAATAATACATTAGTAAAATAATAAACTAGTATATCAATTTATCTGTAATAGTTGCAAAAGAAAAAAATAGTCAAAATGGAGGGAAATAGATGAGCGTGTATGAGGCACGGATGAGGTATGAATTGGTGCACTCCAAAGACAGCCCACTCGTGCTGCTGTACCAGCTCCCTCCTCTCCTCACACACTGTACCGATTGCATGTGAAGAGAGAGCTGAACTGGACACATTTTTTGACAAGTGATCGCTCTTTCATTGGACAGAGCAATCACATTTTAAAGGGCCACTGTCATCGGCCCTTTCCCCCGATCCGTGATGCGCCGGGTCTGGAGAACCCAGCGATCATGGACGCTTCCGGGTGTGCGCCTCAGGGTGCGTAAGAGAAGGGCAAGACTGGGAGAAGGTCATAGTACGCCCTCCCTGAACTATCCGTCATACGGCTATGGCCTGGTCGGCAAGTAGTTAAAGGTGAACTTATCCTTTAAACCTACATGTTCTTTGTGGGGATAGAAACAGTGATTACTTTGAATATCCAAAAAATCAGTATATAGTGCTGTGTGCAAACCAAGAGAGGTGATTGCTAACACTACAGGTGGTATTATTAAAGGGGAGTTCCACTCATTTTTTTCACTTTCAATAAATCCAATGCCCATTCTCATTTCATTGTTAAATGGTAACTTTTTTATTATTTTTTAAATACATTTAATTAATTATCTTCTGGAGTACTTCCGGCTCCAGCCGCCTAGGCGTTGACAGAATTAGGCGCTTCCCATGGACACCTGGGATATCAGTGTCATGTATCTCTGGAGTCCATGGGAGCGATATTATAACAACCTGGGCGGGAACTGCCCACAGTGAACATGGACCCTGCCTGCTTCCGAGATCCAGGTAGTTTTACTTTATTTAAACCTAAATTAAAAGGACTAGACTAATAATACTATCTAAATGTTGCATATAAAGTAGACCAAATTACAGCAGTGTATTAAAAAAATTTGACTTGGGGGACTTGAACTCCACTTTAATTGCAAAGATAGTGGTTACTTTGCATACATGAGCATAAAAACAGTTTACAGTGCAATGTAAAATTAGGAGGGGTGATTGCTAAAGCCACAATTGTTTTGTATATGTGCATGTCACATACCTGGTAGGAGACTAAATTGACGAGGATGACCTCTCTTTTATCTCCAGCCCAGGCCCCATTGAAGGTGGAACATATGGTCCAGAGGGACAGAAGTGCCAGCAGATGTTGATAGCTGAACTTGTGGTAGGAGGCGTAGACTTGGAAGGCCATGCAGGGCATCATGTCAGGAACAGAGGCGATGCAGGGTAGACCAACTGAGGCTAAAGGAATACTCCACTGGAATAGCAAGTTCTGGATGCGAGGCTTGTTGTAGCCCCCAGCAGGCTTGAAGCAGGAACCATGACAACTGGAGCTGGAATGAGGGACAGCCAGGGCAGGCACTGAGGAATCATTTGGAGCCAAACCAGAGAAGCATTGTCAGAAGAGCTATCGGGGTCAGCAATGAGCAGAAAATTAGGTACTGAAGCATCAAATAGGGATGTGGTCAAGAGTAAGCAGAGGTCAGGAACAGATGAGCAGCAGTATAAACAGGATCCAAGGTAAGGCCAATAACAAGCAGGGTCAGCAACAATTATAATACAGGAAACAAACAGGGCACACAGGAACAGCTGAAGACCAGTCAGCACTGAGCATGGATCTGAGAATCCTTTAAAAAGGCCAGGAAAACAAAAATCACCAACACACCAAAGATCACATCCTTACAGCAGATGGCTGAACTCAAAATAGGTTGTCACTTGAATATTACCCACATGTTTGATAAAAGAACAAAGCACCCTGATAAAATGCTGCTCCTTTTTAGAACAGCCATAAATGATCTAATTGCACCACCAATAAAACTCTACATACTCTAGGGAGAAAAAAACAAATACCTCTCACAATTGCAAAAAAATATTATTACTTACAGAGATTTGTTTTACTGATTGGGAATCTCTGTGAAACCTGGTTCATTTTTTCAGCATGTACTGCTTCAGTCTGTTAGGCAAATCCAAAAAAAAACAGCAGTTGGTTTTAGGGCTTTAAATAGTTAGCAAAAGGCCCAAGGATTGTTAATCTCAGGGAAACATCTTCATGTCTATGACTAGACATGTCTAGCTTTTCACTGCATATGTCAGCCCTAGAAAATGTCACTTGCCTGCTTGCATTAGGTGAGTGAAAATAAGCTGAGTGTGGAGCTGCATCGGAGAGTGAGTGGGTGCCGCTGGCAGGCAGGGTTGAATTCTCGAACCCCCTGTCATTCTCTTAGCAGGGCCTGGCATACAGCGGGAGTCGGCAAAGAACTAGTTGAGATGGGGGCAGGAAGGGAGGTTGGGTGGGAGTGGCCAAAGTTTACTTTTCCTATTAATAAGCTGGTGATTGGTTGCTCAGACCGCCTAGCAGCCAATCACCAAGCTTGTTAATAGGAAAAATTGGCTTTGGCAGTGCTGTGCTATGCTGTAAGTCTCTCTGCATCCTAAATCAGTGTCATTCATTGGTTTTAATTTTTTTAATGCTATATTTAAAATAACATTAAAATATTTACTTAACAAGGCAGTAATGATGTGTACAGAGCCCATAGTGGCCAATCATATTTTATCCTTATTGTATTTATCACAGTCAGATCAATGAAATATGCTTTATGTTAATATTGTTAATATTTATTTTGTAACCTAATTCTGCATAAAACATTTAACGGGCATTTAATGAGATGATTTAGGATGGTGTGTTTAGGGGCGTAATTAGGGGTGGGGCAGGGTAGGGGTTGGGTGGGGCAACTGGTGGCGAGTAACTCTTAAGGCCTGGCTAGTAGCTCATGACTTAAAGTTTTGAGCTCTGGCAAATGTGGTCATAGAAATGTGGGATTTTTAAACTGCCCCCGTACACACGGTCGGAAATTCTGACCACAAAATCCATCCGTTTTTTTCCAACAGATTTTGTCCGAAACTGGTGTTGCATACACATGGTCGGACAAAGTTGTCGGAAAATCCGATCGTTCCGAACGTGCTGATGTTTGTTGCGTACGACGGAACTACGTAGAGGCTAGTAGCCAATAGCTTTGGTCTCGTAATTTGATCTGAGCATGCGTGGCACTTTGTCCGTCGGAATTCTCTACACAAGATTAGAAAAAGCCCGATCAGATTTTGTTGTCCGAAAATTTGAGATCCTGCTCTCAAATTTTTTCCGGCTGAAATTCCGACGGAAAAAGTCCGCTAGCGCCCACACACGATCGGATTTTCCGACAACATAATCCGATCGGACTTTTTCCATCGGAATATCCGACTGTCTGTACGGGGCATTTGGATTACATCATGCTTTATGATTAGTGCTAAAATGTCTATAGTTGTCTATATTGTGTATATTCTTTTATTCTTCTTTAGATTTTACTGTGAAAACTGTGAAAATTGTTAAAAGATATATGACTGTTTAAAATAGCACTATTTCCACAGTACAATAAGAGCTGTAGCACAAGAAAGAAAGAAATATTTTTTTTTAATGATGAGAGAACCTGACTGGGTTTGATTTGTCGTGATTAGGCATATCTCGTGAAATTTGAAAAGTCTGTGCATAGTAGCCAATTACAAGAAAGTCTATGAGTCTAAATTTGTAGGGTTTATAGCAAACCAATTGTCAAAAGAGGCTTGGGAACCTGGGCACAGCCATGTGGAACATGTTTCATGCAAGAAATAAATGAAAAATACTAAAAAACACACCTGGCAATGGGAAGAGGCTTCTTTTCATGCAACTTGAGGGCAACATGGGAAAAACACAAATGATTTCTATTGTAGGCTTGAGGGTTTCCTTAAAGCTGTACATGGTTTTACAAAACAGTATGATTTTCCTGGACACCCTCAGTGACAGCATATTCTGGTAGTGCATATTTGGCTGTGGGTTTCTTTTTTATTTTACAATTCACTTGATTTATATACAGCAGCAATGCCCCAATATGAATATTTTCAGATTACAAATAAACTTTTTAGGTGGTTTTAGTACTTGACACGTGCTAATAGACTTTCTTTAATTTAGGGATATGCAATTAGCGGACCTCCAGCTATTGAAGAACTACAAGTCCCATGAGGCATAGCAAGACTCCAGCAAAAGCATGACACCCAGAGGCAGAGGCATGATGTGTCTTGTAGTTTTGCAACAGCTGGAGGTCCGCTAATTGCATATCCCTGCTTTAAATGGTAGATAGAATTTAGCCACGGGTTTGCTAGGCTGCACCTATTCTTGTTGATAAAATTATCCAGCCACTGGCCATTTTTATCAAGCTGTCTTTAGAGATTGCAGAAGATAAAGCAGTGTAAATATTGCCAAGTGGAGAAACATTTTTAATAAGGGAATGTGGCTTAAATATTCTAGAGATACTAGTCACAGAAATGTGTTTTTCTTCCAGAACCGATTGCAGATAATAAAGCAGGGATAGTAGGCCTACCCTGTGTATGCATGCCTTTTTTTAACTATGTAGATAAGATAGGGCTGTGACTGTAAGTTTTGGAATATGAGCTGGTTTTGGTTCCCACAGTTTTTACACTTAGTTTTTCTTTTCTTTTAATTGATGCAGTTGCATACTGCAACTCACTTTAAATAAATATCCCCCCTCCAAATAAAAAAGAACCCCCCCCCGATATACCACTCTCTTAAACAAACACTCACTTTGTAAATGGAATGACTTGCAGTAGAGAAAAAAATAGCAGTTTGCTAGGGACGAGAAAACAGCTAAAAGTGACTGCTTTCGTGAAACCAACCACAAACTGAAATAAAAGACAAAAAGCCCAGAATAACAAGAACAAGAAAAAGATAGGCAGCAAATGGGGTTATTGCCCAAGAGCAATCACATTTGTTGCTGATACAAGTGGTAGTCCTAATAAGGACTTTTTTGTTGAATGAAGAACTGTAAACAGATGAGGAACCATTGCAATTCAGTTAAGTTAACTGATGCTAATCTGTCCTTATTCAGTTGATCAGCTCTCACTAACCTTTCCCTAAAGCAGCTTACTGTATCCTAAAACAGTGGCTTCTTTGAGCCCCCCTTTTTATAGCAGGGATGACTTCGCTAAGACCTCTCTTATTGGCCCGTCTAAGCTTGCTAAACATGGTTCAGAGGCCACGTTTTTGAACTCACAGGATTTTCTGAGAAACCAAGGTTGTGGTGAAACCAGACAACATACCTTTTCTTTTCCAGCCACAATAATCACTAACTGCAAGATATGTTTGTTTCTTCTTTTGCAGAAATCCTTTGGTTGTCTTTATGTTTAACTTCTTCTGGTTCTGCATTTCCTGACCATGCAGTGCTTTCACTAGGAGTCTCTGCCCTGTCACCTGACATATGCCTGAACTCCTGCACTGGCCAAATAGTGCTCACCATTTTGCAAATAGAGCTAATTGTCAATCACATCTGCTACATGCAGATATATCCATGTATGTCCTATATAAGGTTTCTTCTTTACATGGTCCATATTTCATTGCCTACCTGTAATGCCGCGTACACACGGTCGGAATTCTCGTCGGAAAAAGCTCTGATGGTTTTCTCGTCGGAATTCCGCTCAAACTGTCTTGCCTACACACGGTCACACCAAATTCCGACGGTCAGTAACACAGCGGCATAAAACACGTTCGACAGCACTATAAAAGGGAAGTTTAATGCTTCCGAGCATGCGTCAAATTGTTTCCGAGCATGCGTCGGAATTTTGCGTGTCTGAATTGCATACACACGATCGGAAAATCCGTTAGAAAGGTTTTCCGTCGGAAAAATTGAGAACAGGTTCTCAATCCAAAGTCCGTCGGAAATTCCAACAGAAAAAGACCGATGGGCATACACACGGTCAGAAAATCCATTGAAAAGCTCCCATCGGACAGTTTCCGTTGGAAATTCCAACCGTGTGTACGTGGCATAAGAGTTGTTGTGTTTAGTTGACACTGCTGAACTTGCATTACATAAAGCAAAGCCATGTTAAAAGGTAGTCTAACCTTATTGGACATTGTTTCCAAGATTACATCTAAGTTTAGTAATTAAAGCTTAAATTCACATACACATTTCCAGATGAACAGAAATGAATGTCCCTCACTAAACCATCATTACAGGCTTGTTGAGATAAAGCTAGTACTTTGAATCTATTAACCTTTCATTGTGTGGCACTATCACCCAGTACTGAAGATTAGCTACTGACACATTTAGCAAAGGATGATAAATGAGCTGTCCTTTTAGATGTCTGATTATTTGACCTTTATTCATTTAAAAGTAAAAGGGCTGACAATGTTAAGTAGTACAAGTTTTCTATGAAACTAAATCCAATAAATACATTCATACAAAAAAAAAAAAAAGATGACACTGAATATATTTTGCTAAGAATTAAAAAACAAACAAACACATTAGAAGCAAATAAGGGTTTGCATTAGTTTGTATTATGCAAATAAATTTTAAATGCCACATATTAATGCCACAGAATAATGCATTAATGGAAGCATTTATATTAAGGGAGATGTATCGTATTTCAATTCAGCTATACATATAATTAACTGTGTGTAAAAAGTAAAAATGAAAGAAACATCATATATTTTTATCTATAATTAACATGTTATCATTTTTAACAGATGCCTATAAAAAAAAAAAAATATATATATATATATATATATATATATATATATATATATATATATATATATATATATATTAGGGCTGTTACTGATTAAAATTTTCGTGTTCGATTAATCTATTTTTTTTAATCGATTAATCAGCTAATTTTGATTAATTATAACGCACATACAGATCCAGCTACTTTTAGCTGATCTCATTGCATTGCAACTCTGCATTAGTCAGTGGTAAATGTGGTATACACTATATACAATCACCTGACACTAGTTAGTTTCCACAATCTATGACTTAACTTCACAGTTCACACAAATACTTTTTAAAGTCAAACTATAGGACTGACGTAAGTAATTTTTTTTCCACAGTAGCGTGACAATCCCTCCACCTCCAGTCTAACTAATCACTCTCACCTTATGGCATGGAGCCCTGTGCAAACAGGTGGTCATGCAAGCGGGTATCAAAAGGGTTAACATGGACCATAAACTTCTCTCACGTCTCCTTAGATCTCAGCAAGGATGCCAGGTCATGGGTAGAAAGAAAAGATGTAAGTGCTCACCGCTTACGTATAAGATTTCATTTTTGTGTTCAAACACAAACTACTCACATAAAGATGATAAAAACGCAGCATGTAAAGCCGAAAATCGTGTTAGTTCCGTAGGGCAGCAGCGGGTGACGTCATGCGTAGCTCCTCCCCGTACATGTTACATTCAATCAGAACTTCTACATCACCGGACTCCTCCCCCCTTCCCTTCGTTAGCAGATGGAGGCACTTGGGAAAGGGGGAGGTGTCCGGTGACGTCGATGTCCATGGCGTCACCGGATTTCCGATGGAACTCCCTGAAGACCCGGAAGCCGGCAGAGAGGTCCGATCAAAAGAATTTTGATCTATCAAAAAATTAATTGATTAATCAATGAATTAATCTTTAATTTCCACAGCCCTAATATATATATTAAAATCGAATTGGCAGACCCCAAAATTGATTACCTGATAGTGTCTGCTGATGCATGTGATAAACACAAGATAAAATACAAGTCATTTTTCAGATCTACCAAATTCAGAAGCAATTATAATTGATAAGCAATTATCAATTCATCTCTATAATTAAAAAAAAACTAAAACTTGTAATTGTATGTATCTAAGTGGTATGAAAACTGATTAAAATCACAGTGGCACATAATGGTATATAAAATTGCTGCCCCAATTTAACCACCTCAATACAGGGCACTTACACCCCCTTCCTGCCCAGGCCATTTTTCAGCTTTCAGCGCTGTCACATTCTGAATGACAATTGCGCGGTCATGCTACATTGTAACCATGTGAAATTGTTATCATTTTCTTCACACAAATAGAGCTTTCTTTTGGTGGTATTTAATCACTCCTGAGTTTTTTATTTCTTCCTAAAAAAAAGACCAAAAATGTTGTTTCTGTCAGTAAATTTTGTAAATAAGTAATTTTTCTCCTTCACTGATGGGCGCTGATGAGGCAGCACTGATGGGCACTGATAGGCTGCACTGATGGGCACTGATGAGGTGGCACTTATGGGCACGGATTAGGTGGCACTGATATGTGGCACTGATGAGCACTGATAGGTGGCACTGATGGGTGGCACTGATGGGCACTGGTCACAGATAGGCAGCACTGAGGGGTACCGAAAGGTGGCACAGGTGGGCACAGATAGGCAGCACTGATGGGCGGCACTGATGGGCAACAGTGATGAGCATTGATGGGCAGCAGTGATGGGCATTGATTGGCAGCACTGATAGCCAGCACTAACTGGCATCACTAATGGCCACTGATTGCTGGCACTTTTGGGCACTGATTGCTGGCGCTTGTGGGCACAGATTGGTGGCAATTGTAGGAACTGATTGGCACTGATTTCTGGCAGTGGTGGGCAATCATTGCTGGCACTGGTGGGCACTTTATTGTAATCAAGGCACTGATGATCAGTGCCCTGATTACATTCCTAGCTGTCCCCTGTGAGGAGATTCCACTGATCGGCTCTCCTCTCCTCACACTCTGTCAGTGTGAGGCGAGGAGCGCCGATTACCGGCATCTCCGTGATTGGACACAGCCGCTCACATGGTTGAAGAGCCGCGGCTCTTACCCAGGGGCATGAGAGAGCGGTTCTTATTTCAAACTCTCTTTTTGTGATTTGAAGTTGTCCATCAGTACCATAGTTAAAGCCTAAGTTGACCTTTATTAAAGAAAATAATAAATGCACTTAATTTTGCAGGTAAAAAAAAATGTCCATTTATTATTTGTTTACACTGGAGCCTGAAAAGCATTGCACCTGTGATCAGTGGATCGTGGGTGCAATGTCAGGCCCCTGCAGACACTGCCAAGAGCTCTCTGTTCCATCAGACAGTTACTCAGCTGCAAGAAGTGTCAGTGAACTACTAGGGTGCTGATTAGTGCCCTGGTAGTTCACTTAGAACTATAAGCCATCTTCCATGCTGGCAGATGGGATTTGAAGCTAAATTCCCAGATTACTGTGAATAAATGATTTGGTGTGCATGTTGAGGCCTGCACAGCTCCGCTGTTTTTAAAATGTGAATTTTAAAAAGTGACCAAGGGGTGCATGGTGAAAACCCCCCACCCGTAGTGAAGGGGGGGAGGGTGAGGATACTAAGGGAGAAGATGCTGTATATGTTACAACCTAAACATGGGTGTAGCATGTAGCATGTTAAGAAGGTAAACTTATCTTTTAAATCATGTATGCTGTGTTCTCTGTAATAACCAAATGGATACAACACTATACTATGGCATATAAAAAAAGATAAAACCTGGCTTGCCTAGAGCTCTAAATCTTCCAATTAGTGACTAGGTGGTGCTATGTGAATATGATCTGTAGCACCAATAGGGAAACCATGTCATTCAAGCACTACAAGGTATGCAATAAGAAATGTAAAATAGCAATCAGGACGGCCAAAAAGGATTACGAGAGACACATAGCAGAAGAGTAAAGATAAAAAATAACCCCAACATTTTTTCTAGACATATTAACAGTAAAAAGACAAAATCGGAGCACATTGCACACTTAAAAGATGAGGATGGGAAAATGGTTACAGATGACACAAAGTAGGCAACTGTACTAAATGTCTTCTTCTCCACAGTTTTTACACAGGAAAAAGAAAGGTTTACCGGCAGCAACTGTAGACACATGACTGTAGACACACATGGCATACCCACGTGGCTAACAGAGGCCGGAGTCAATGAAAGACTTAATAAACTTCACACAAATAAATTACCAGGACCAGATGGCTTACACTCGAGAGTCCTCAGAGAACTCAGTCAAGTTATAGCCAGGCCATTATACCTGATCTTTGTAGACAGCATAATCACAGGATTGATACCAGCTGATTGGATAAAATCCAACGTGGTACCAATATTCAAAAAAGGGTAGATATATATTCCTGGGAGTTATAGGACAGTCAGCCTAACATCAATAGTGGGTAAATTATTGGAGGGGATAAATTGGGACTATATCTAAAATCTTACTGAGGAGAAGAATATCATTAGTGGTAATCAGCATGGGTTTATGAGAGGACATTCCTGCCAGACCAATCTGTTAAAATTCTATGAGGAAGTGAGCTGCCATCTAGATAGGGGGAGACCTGTGGATGTGGTGTATCTAGACTTTGCAAAAGCATTTGATACTGTCCCCCATAAACACTTAATTTAAAAGCTGAGGTCTGCAGGTTTGGAGTATAGGGTTTGTGCTTTGGTAAGAAATTGGTTACAGGGACGGGTCCAAAGGGTAGTGATCAATAACATTTTCTCAGACTGGTCTGGAGTGGTAAGTGGGGTACCCCAAGGCTCTGTCTTGGGACCAATTCTATTCAACATATTCATAAATAATATAGACTATGGGATAACGAATTCAGTCTCAGTTTTTGCGGATGACACAAAGATAAGCAAAGTAATAAACTCTCATCAGGACATTTTGCAGAATGACATGAATAAAATAAAGAAGTGGGCAGACAAATGGCAAATGAGGTTTAATGTGGAGAAATGTAAAGTAATGCACTTGGGGTCAAGAAACATGAATGAAAAATATTTACTATATGGAAAACAGCTGGGAGAATCAAGGATGGAGAAGGATCTGGGGGTGCTAATAGATGAAAGATTAAGTAACCGCATGCAGTGCCAAGCTGCTGCTAACAAAGCAGTCAGAATATTAGCATGCATAAAAAAAAGGGATATACTCCAGGGAAAAAAATATAATCCTGCCACTTTATAAAACTCTGGTTAGGCCTCATCTGGAGTTTTCCGTCCAGGTCTGGTCACCAGTTCTCCGAAAGGATGTGCTGGAGCTGGACTGGAGGACTTCTATTATGAGGAATGACTGCAAACAATAAATGTATTCTCGCTAGAGATGAGACGCTTAAGAGGGGACATGATAGCGATCTACAAATATCTCAATGGGGATCCTATTCAGTCATAGGGATTGTAAAAGGACACAGGGGCACACAATGAGACTGGAGGAGAAGCGGTTCAACCTTAAACTAAGTAGGGGGTTCTTCACTGGGCAATAAGGATGTGGAATTACTCTCCCACATTAGTGGTGGCTGCAGGGAGTATGGATATTTTTAAAGACTCTTAGATGTACATCTTAAAGGACACAACATACAGGGATATGAAAAATCATTATGAACACTGATACACATACACCTACACAGGTTGAACTGGATGGACAACTATCTTTTTTCAGCCTTACTGACTATGTAACTATGTAACTAGTGATGCTGGAGTGTTGAAATGTGCAAAACTCCATGCATTCATCTCCCAAAGGGGAAGGCATGACTCACCCCAATAACCAACTAATCTGTTTTACAGCTTGGCTGGGAAAGCTTATTTATGCATTGAAAGGATAAAATAAGAGTTATTAATATGATTTTGTTCTGCACTTATTTAGATTGGGCCAAAAGTGATACTATACCAACATACATTGTAGGGTATTCCCTATTCCCGATCCATCGTCTCTTCACTTTTTCTCTTATAACTGTACATTTATTCGTGCAGCTGCTGACCATTGTTTTTATAATTATAAGGGAACTTCAGTTTTAGGCTGGGTTCACACTATTGTGAATTGGATGCAGATTTCCCTGCATTCAATTCTCATGTCAGGAGATTGTGACCGGTACTCCATGGAGCCGGTTCATACAGCTCCGGCTGCAAAGCAAATTGCACAGGAGTCCTGTGCGTCTTCTGGTCCATTTCAGGTCCGAATTCAGCCCAAAATTTGGACCGAAATCAGACCTGAAACTGTGAACAGGGACGCACCAGCCCCCTACTGTGAGCCGCTCTGCATGGCAGTGGGAACCCAGCCTTGATGTAATAATAAGGTTGGTCTTTTATGCACTTTTTGTGTTTTTTTTTCTTATGTTTTTTGGGCACTTTAAAATCCCTACTCTCCCTGCCCCTTTATTGTTGAGGGTACACGTGGGTTATAAAATATTCCCTATTCCAGGCAATAAGCAGTTTGTATTTTTTCACATGAATTCCTGTGCTTCTGAGACAGCTACAAAAGTATAAGGGGAAGATTCTTGGATAGTTGTAATAATAAACTGAATATTGATGTTATGGATTCAAGAAAGAGAGGTTTAAATGTTAGTTGTTAAAGAAATCACAGAACCTGCAGACTGAAGTGACAGAACAAATAGAAAAATATATCACGTGGCAATGGGATATGTTACGTAAATTTTTTTATGAATCTGGAATTTGTTGTGGATACAGGAGTAGGTGAATGCACACTTTTGTGTCACCTTATCAT
This sequence comes from Lithobates sylvaticus, assembly GCA_028564925.1. NCBI lineage: Eukaryota > Metazoa > Chordata > Amphibia > Anura > Ranidae > Lithobates > Lithobates sylvaticus. The sequence continues at coordinate 441,304,960 of CM053029.1, forward strand.
ATAAAAAGCCCCACATTGGTCCTTGGTATAAAGGCTTTGATAAGCTCTTATAGTCATTCATATTTCTATCATGGGTTTTGAAAGCCCTTTTTTTGTAGTGAACAAAAAATATTAACTTTAAAAGTAATCCCATCAGCTGCTTATACTTACCTTCCTTTTACTCTGCTGAGAGCAAAAGGAGGAAGCGTTTGTTACCTCAACATTTCATATGTGCCTGCTGTACCATGTACTTGTATGAGAAAGTATCCTGTTCTATTTGTATTACTTTCTTTATGGGAAATCCCTGGTGTTCCTGTTAGTCCCCTTGCTTTCCTATTAAAAACTGACCACACTAAGCAGGAGAGTACATTGTGGTCAGTTCACTAGTTATGCTGGGAACTCAGTCTGCTCTTCTCTGATAAAAAGACTTGTCCTGACAATGAGCCATTTACTGGAAAGCTCGGTGTACTGCTTCTCCCCCACATCTCTTATGCAGCTGAGAACAGAGTAAATAAAAAAAAAAATTGAAAACGCCCCTGTCCCCGGTAGCTCGCGCTCAGAAGCTAACACACATGCAAGTCCCGCCCACATATGTAAACTTCGCTTAAACCACACATGTGAGGTATCCCCGCGTGCGATAGAGCGATTCTAGCACTAGACCTCCTCTGTAACTCTAAACTGGTAACCTGTAAAAAAAGCGTCGCCTATGGAGATTATTAAGTACCAAAGTTTGGCGCCATTCCATGATTGTGCACAATTTTAAAGCGTGACATGTTCAGTATCTATTTACTCGGCATAACATCATCTTTCATATTGTATAAAAAAATTGGGCTAACTTTACTGTTTTGTTATGTTTTAATTCATGAAACCGTTTTTTTCCAAAAAAAAGGCGTTTGAAAAATTATTACGCAAATACCGTGTGAGATAAAAAGTTGCAATGACCGCCATTTTATTCCCTAGGGTGTCTGCTAAAATAAACGTTTATAATGTTTGGGGGTTCTGAGTAATTTTCTAGCAAAAAATGATGATGTTTACATGAAGGAAAATAGGCCAAAATAGGCCCGGTATTGAAGTGGTTAAACAAGTCTAACAAATCTCTCACCCCTATGCAACAGAGGTTGTTGCCTGCATGTTCAATCAGCAAGCACCTGCACTGTCAACCGGAAGAAATGCAAAGGAGTCCCATTATCCCCATACCCAGAATTACTGGAAATGTTTCTTTGCTCCCAATGGTCCAAAAGAGTGACAGGAGAGGCAGCAGGCAAAACAGCAAACGAATTTCTATGAAGTAAGCCTATTTCCTTTTCCTTTTAATTACCTGTACTATTACTAAAAGTACTGAGCAAAGGCTTTAGGCAGGTGTGAAAAAATGCTGTAAATCAAGGATGCTGTCAGAAATAAAAGTGTTAATAGTTATTTTTATCAATTAACAACATCAAAAGTAAATGAACAGAAGAAAATCCAAATCAAATCATTGATTCCATGTTTGGGGCTGTTGCCCTAACTGCCGAGTTCCTTCAAAAACTGTGTGCAAGTGTACCTAGAAGAATTGAATAATTGATGCTGTTTTGAAGGTAAAGGGTATTGAATTTCTCTTCTGTTCATTTACTTTATTTTTTGTTAATTGAAAAAAAATAAACTACTAACATGGCTATACTGAAAGCATTCTTAATTGACAGCATTTTTTTCACACCTGCCGTCACTAGGCCGACTATTTGAGACTCAGCGTTTGCAAATTCCCATGTTCGTGAGTTCCCGTGTTCGTGAGTTCTGTGTTCGTGAGTTACCGTGTTCGAGATCTCCAAGGCTCTCGTTACTGATTCGCAGTTTTCGTGTCTGGTTCGGCTGTCGCAGATAGGGCTTCGGCTGACGTTTTTCATTTCACGAATTGTAAGATATCATGTCACTAAACCGTGATATCAAACTCACAAATTATTTGTTAAACATTTCACGTAGCCGTAACGTATACCTCTCACTCGTACCGTCGTTCTTGCATGTCTAAAACCGTTTACTAGACATGTGCATTCGTTTTCGTCCGAATGCATTTTCGTCCGAATTTCACGTATTTTCGTTATCGTTTTAACAAACGATAACGAAAGTGCAGAATCCGAAAAACGAAAGATCCGACATAAACAAATGCTTTATTTTCGTTGTGACAACAGTTCGATATAGATAGGAGATTCGACGCTGACAATAACAATCTGTGTCCATTGAACCTGTGGTCGAATGTGCCTAACCTTAACTCTATTAGTCCAAGATTATTCTACATAGAGAGAAAAGATTTGACGTAGAAGGGAAAGATTCGACGTAGAAAGGAAAGATTTGACGCAGAGAGGAAAGATTCGACGTAGAGAGGAAAGATTGCTGCTGGAATTGGGTGGAATTGCAGCTAAACTATACAGAGTCATACAGTTTAGCTGCTCCGTCGAAGCTTCTTTGAACTTTCGACAGACAACATAAGCCTTCAATGACAGATTCGACCTTAATTCATTTTGATTTTCGGACGAATGCAATTTTTAACGAAAAACGAAATAAATAAAAACGAATTTCGGGAGCAACTAAATAACTGTATTTTTCGGACGAAAACGAAATTCCGAAACTAAATATTTCAGTGTGCACATGTCTACCGTTTACCATGCTTCACAAGACAATCGTTGTCGCTCGCAAAAATTGTACACCGATCCGTGCCACATAAAAGCTATTCATTTCACAACATTTCAAACATTTCAAACCATTTCAAACCATTTCAAATCATTTCATTCATTTCTGTCACGTATCGCTCTCCGATTCGAATCCAATCGTATCCAGGATGCACTGATTCGCTCCGGTGTACCGCAGTTGTTCACGGCCTCATTTCAGTACATGCTGTACATGGTGCGATCGCTCTGTATCTCTGTCATGGGAATCGAGTATCATTCATTTCACTCTCATGTATCGTGCCCCGTTTCGAATCCAGTCGCATTCCAAGATGCACCGATTCGTCCCGGAGTGCCTCAGTTGTTTCGGCCTTGTCCTGTACCAGAACTTGGCTCAGTGTCAGTCACAGTCGCGGCTCAAAAGATTCGTGCCTCCGTCGAGGCAAAACATTTCACTCATTTCACTATCATGATCTGCGCTCTGATTCAAATCCAGTCACATCTCCGATGCACTGATTAGTTCCGGTGTGCACCAATGTTTTTGGTTGCCTCATTTCTATACATGCTCCAGAGTCCGGTTTGCTGTCAGTCGCAGCTGCAGCATATAGATGTCAGATGTTTTATTCATTTCACGATTAAGGCAAATTAAGGCAAATTAAGGCGATTAAGGCAAACATTTCGTTCATTTCATTATCGACACACCGCCACCTGTTGTTTAAAGTCACCATACAAGTCACCTCTGCAAGTTAGGTAAGCAAGCCTTCACGAGTTGTCACCTTTCATTTTCCTCTAGGTCAGTTGGGTTCAGTAGGTCCACCATGCACCAGGTTGGACGATATTCCCCCAGGTAAAAAAAAAAAAAAAAAAGAGAGAGTAAAAAAAAAAAAAAACAAGAGCACCACCTAGGTAGAAGCAAACTTGAAATTCATGTCCCCCCTCAATAGGTTCCGGTCAACCAAGACTCGACCCCAAGGACAAGACATCGTACCTAGGGCATAAAACACCAGAACCATGTCCCAGGCCAGCAGTGAAGATCTCACGGCCCCTCTGTCCCCTTCTACGGTCTCAGAGAGCGACAGCGTGCAGTCCCTCAGGGGATGGACCATCCCCAAATTGATGGCAGAACTGAGGTGCAGAGGGGTGCCCTTTCCCGCCGGAAACCGTGGGAGGAGCAGCCATTTGTAATAATTTCAATTACGGCTCCTGCAACTTCAGCCAGTGCCACCTGCTCCACATCTGCACCTTATGCCAGAGGGCACATCCAAGGATCTTGTGCAAAGTCAAACAGGAGAAGAAGACATGACTAAGCCTGATTAATGTCATATGGCTTGGGCTCTACCTTACCTCACACCCCACTCCCTCCCTGGCCACCTACCTTATCCAGGGTTTGACAGAAGGGTTTCACACTGGCCTCATTACCCTGCCTCACACTACCCACGAATGCGGTAATCTCTGCTCAGCGGCTACTGATGAGCAGGCCATAGACCAGCTCCTACAGGCCGAAATAGACCCGGACTTCATAATAGGCCCTTTTACTCAGCCCCTTTTCATTACCTGGAGAGTTAGCCCTATTGGGCTTGTCAAGGGCAAGTTTTCTAATAAACTGCGTCTGGTGTACGATCTGTCTGCACCTCATTCGTCCCACATTCCCAGTCTCAATTCCCTTATCCCTTCTGAAGAATTCTCCCTCAAATATGCCTCCGTGGACATGGCAATTCAAGCAATCATCAAAGCAGGCACAGGTGCCTGGCTCTCCAAAGCCGACATCTCAGATGCCTTCAAGCTCCTGCCTATCCACCCATCCCTTTGGTGCTGGCATGGCATCAAGTGGAAGGAGGCATACTATTTTGCCACCAAGTTGACTTTCGGTTTGAAGAGTAGCCCCTGGCTCTTTGACACTTTTGTGCAGTCTCTCACCTGGATTCTGTTGCACAAAGCCCAATGTCAAGAGGTCATCCATTACCTGGACGACTTCTTACTAATATAACTGCCCAGCATGTCCCCAGGAGACCTCAACAAACTAAGTACGAATCGTATTCAAGAATCTTAATGTTCCCATCGCCGAACATAAAGTCGACGGTCCAGCACATATCATCACCTTTCTCGGAGTCAACCTTGACACCTGCACCATGCAGACCAGCCTCCCCCTCGACAAACTGACCTGCATTAGGGCGGTACTCTGATACTTCCCTCACACTAGGGGGTGTTCCAAGAAGCAGCTGCAATCTCTCTTAGGGATGCTTAATTTTGCTATGCACATTATCCCACAGGGTCGCTCCTTTGTGTCCCGCCTTCTGGTGTTCCTTTCTCAAACACAGGATCCCGATCAGGTCCTCAATCTGGACACCGCTGCAGTACCGGACCTTTCTATGTGGGAGGAGTTCCTCTCCACCTGGAATGGCAAATCCCTATTTATACCTACCGTATCGTCCCTATCACCCCAGGTAGTGACAGATGCTGCAGCCTCCACAGGCTTTGCGGCAATTTTTGGCCATCACTGGTTTTCAGGACCCTGGCCTTCGCAGATACTCTCAATTCCTGGCTTCACCCGAACATCCTCCCCCTTTGAGCTCTATCCGATAGTGGCAGCCGCACAGCTCTGAGGTCATTGCTGGACAGGACAAACTGTGGCCTTCACCACCGACAATCAGGCCACAGCAGAGATTATTAACAAAGGCGGGTCACTCATGTCCTTCCTGCGTAGGCTGTAACAACTGTCTTTACAATATCAGTTCAATATTTACTGTTCATTTGTTCCGGGCAAGCGCAACTTCGCAGCAGACGCGCTCTCACGTTTTAATTACACCTCCTTTTTCAAACAGGTGCCCGGAGCCGATCCAGTCTCAGCTACTATCCCTGCTTGGTCTCAGCTGACCCTGGATTAGTACAACATCTACAAACAGCAACCCAGCTCATTAACTTCTCCCTCCTTTGCAACACCCTCAAAGCCTATCAGACAGCCTGGAGGGCCTTCAACAAATTCTTGGCACACCACTCCAAGGAAACTTCAAACATCAAGCAGATACTGGCCTTTATCTCATAACACTATTCGGCTATACCTAGCTGGCATCCAACATTTCTTGTCTCTGCGGGACCCCGCAAAACCTTCCTTATTTACATCCCACACAATCCGGGCCATTCCACGCGGCACCCAGAAACTCCAAACGGTGGTCAGTGCCAAGCGTTTACCCATAACGACTGACATCTTTAGGGGTATGTCGACCATCCTGACTACTTCTCCATTTGGTCTCCTCCCCAGTATGGTTCTACGAGCGGCCATATACTTGGCCTACTACGGGTTCTTGCGACCTGGAGAGTTCACCTGTAGCAACCCTGCAGGCCAAGTGCTACATAGACACCACTTGGTCCGCCTCCAAGATCACTTCGTCCTTCACCTTGCAGTTTCTAAAACTCAGAAGGCAGGCTCTGGGGTAGACATCCACCTTTACAAAACTAATAATAGCTGGTGTCCAGTTACCACACTCAAACAACTGTTGTCACTCCTGCCCGAACAGCCGGACTCCAGTCCCCTTCTTCCTTTCAAACTCTTGAGTGCCTGTCAGTTCATGAAACACATAAAGATCCTTCTCTGCAACCTTCGCCTGAACCCTAGCCAGTACTCCGATCACTCCTTCCGCATTTGGGCAGCCTCAGCAGCCTCCCATCATGGGGTCCAAGACCATGTCATTAAGAGACTAGGCAGGTGGAAGTCTGCCTGCTTAGCCCGGTACATCACGAATCTGCAAGTGGAGATGTCTCAGGCATTTACCAAACTCGCTCAATGAACAAACTGAAACTAATAAAAACTATCCCCTACCTGCTTGTTTTTGCCCCCTTATTTTGGTATACCGTATTTAACCAGCCCGCTCGCCTGTAGTTTTTGTCGGTTTCCTGTGCCCGATACCCACCCTCCCATCCCCTTTTCAGGGCATTTCTCAAATATTCATTCTTCTCACAAATTATTCATTTCATTTCATTTCATTTCATTTTCATTTCATTTCATTTCTTATCTAGGGTATGACCCCTTATTTTGGTATACCGTCCATTAGACCAAGGCACACTTTCAGGTCCATTTCATGTGGTAAGCCTTATGTTAACTCTGAATGTTTTCCATATCCGTCTCGGCCATAGGGCTTCAACCATAAGTAGGAAGGCCAATATGGTGGCCTAAATTTATGGGAGGAGCCCGGGGGGTATTTAACCAGCCCGCTCACCTGTGGTCTTTGTCGATTTCCTGTGCGCGATACCCACCCTCCCATCCCCTTTTCAGGGCATTTCTCAAATATTCATTCTTCTCACAGATTATTCATTTTCATTTCATTTCTTATATCTAGGGTATGCCCCCTTATTTTGGTATACTGTCCATTAGACCAAGGCACACTTTCAGGTCCATTTCATGTGGTAAGTCTTATGTTAACGCTGAATGTTATCCATATCCGTCTCGGACATAGGTTATATGGAAAGTGATAGAGTGTGCTGGGCCTTCCACTTTTGTTCTGCAATGGGCACATTGAGATACCCAAACACCCCTCTTAACCTATCTAGGTCTACTGGGGGAACACCGGGCTGTTCGATTAGCAGGAAGTCATCTATATATGAAATGACCATCTGGCACTGGGCTTGGTGCAACAGGATCCAAGTGAGGGACTGTGCTAAGGTGTCAAAGAGCCATGGGCTGCTTTTAGAGCCAAAGGTCAGTTTAGTGGTGAAGTAATATGACTCTTTCCATTTAATGCCGTGCCAGCACTAGAGGGACGGTTGGATGGGTGGAAGCTTAAATGCGTCTAATATGTCAGCTTTAGAGGACCAGGCACTGCCTATTTTGATAATGGCCTGGATCGCCATGTCAACTGAAGCATATTTCAGGGAGAATTCCTCTGAAGGAATTATGGAATTCAAACTCGGAATGATGGAAGAATGAGGCGCAGATAGGTAGTACGCCAAACAAATTTTATCTGAAGCTGAGAAATGGCTGAAGACACGGACTGTAGACATGTTCGCTGGGTGCTGGGCCCGTCTGTCACTGGTGGTGGAAGCAGGAGGCTGAAGAGCTCGGCTTTCCTGGCTGTAGCTTGGTAAGGCACACCCCTGCGCCTTAGTTCCGCTGTAACTTGGGGATGGTCCATCCCCTGACGATCTGCATGCTGCGGCTCTGAAACCGGACAGGGTGACAGAGGGGCAGATGTGAGGTCTTCGCTACCGGCCTGTGACATGGCTCTGGCTGACTTGTGCCCTAGTTGCAAAGTCCTGGTTTTTGAGGTCGAAAGCTCAGTCGTCCGGAACCTGGGGGAATAACGTCCAACCTGGTGCAGAATGGAACTACCTGAACTTGACTGACCTAGAGGAGAAATGACAGACAGACAATGGTGAGTGGCTTAATTACATGCCATTAGGAGGTGAATGAATTATTGCCATGATAGAGACACGAATCGTTGTGTCGCTATAGCGACTGACAGCGAACCTGTCTGAGGAACAGGAAATAACAATGGCTAACACGAGTCAATGTGAATTAGTGCATCTCAAACGCAACTGAATTTGAATCGGAGTGAAGGGTATGTGAAATTAAATTAATGAAATGTTTGCCATGACAGTGGTACGAATCGTGTGCCGCAATTTTCGACTGATAACGAACCGGACTGTGGAGCATGGAATGGAATGAGATGGAATGACTAGAACGAGTCGACACAAACTGGTGCGTCACAGATGCTATTGGTTTGACAGATGATATCGGAGTGACGGGTATGCAAAATGTAACAAATGAAATGATTTGCCATGACAGAGGTATGAATCAGTGTGCCGCAATTTGCGACTGATAATGAACTGGACTGTAGAGTATGGAATGAATGAGACCGAATGACTAGAACGAGTCAACACGAATCGGTGTGTCGCAGATGCGACTGGGTTAGAATCGGAGTGACAGGTATATGAGACGAATGAAATGATTGCCACGACAGAAGCACGAATCAGTGTGCTGCAGTTGTGACTGACAATGAACTGGATTGTAGAGCATGGAACTGTATGAGACGGAATGACTAGAACGAGTCGGCACGAATCGGTGCGTCGCAGATGCAGTGTGCAGTGTGCCTTGGTCTAATGGACGGTATACCAAAATAGGGGTCATACCCTAGATAAGAAATGAAATGAAATGAAAATGAAATGAAAATGAAATGAAATGAATAATTTGTGAGAAGAATGAATATTTGAGAAATGCCCTGAAAAGGGGATGGGAGGGTGGGTATCGGGCACAGGAAAGCACAGAGACTTTGCATATACACTTTGGGGTTTATTTACTAAAGGCAAATCCACTCTGCACTGCAAGTGCACTTGAAAGTGCATTGAAAGTGCACTGAAAGTGCAGTCGCTGTAGATCTGAGGGCGACATGCAAGGAAAATCTAAAAAACCATGTTAGCTAGCACATGACTGAATGATAAAATCAGCAGCGCTTCCCCTCATTTCCGATCTTCCCCTCAGATCTAAGGCGACTTCACTTCAAAGTGCAGTTGCTCCAGAGCTTAATAAATGAGGTGAAGCTTCACTTTGAAAAGAGTATTCAATCACGTGCAAGTAAAAATAGAATGCATTTTTGCTTGCACATTGCTCATTTAATAAGCTCTGGAGCAACTACTCTTGCAGAATGCAAATGCATTTTGCAAAGTGCACAGTGTATTTGCCTTTAGTAAATCAACCCTATTGATCTATTGCACATTAGTTTTTTTAGATTTATTTGTTTATTGCTTAGTATATATTAGACATGAAATTCAGCTATCCATTTTAAAGGGTTGCCTTATCTTATTTTCTTACTAAGTGTCTAGCATGTATTAAAGAGATTCTTTTGGGTGAGTAAAGGAAATTACATAAATAGATAAAGAGGACACAAGTGGTTACCAGATCCCATAATGCCATAATGCACGTAAAAAGACAATCCTAAAAGATGAGAGACTTTATGGTAGGCCAGAAAACAAACAACATAAAGGGTAAACAATATCCAATGTTTTATTTGTCTATAACAATATATATTAAAACAGAACCTTTAAAATAAACCTTTTTTTCCCTCCCTTATCGTAAATCTACATTTAATTTTAGATGTTCTGGTTTGAATGTTTTTGTTGTTATAGATGAATAAAAATGTGGATACATTTTAAGCTTTATGTTGTATTTTTCCTGGGGTACCAATAAAGTCCATCATCTTTTAGGATAATGTTTACAGACAACTGTATTTTATGGAAACAAAATCATTAGTGATCCCTAATAAACCTATCTGTAGCATATACTCACCTTTCATAGGCAAGGGAGCAGTGCCCAAATTTAGAAGAGCTACATCGGAAGAGTGTTGTATATTTCTTTTTTTTTTTTTTGCTATAATTTGCGTTTTATTAAAATATCCCTGTATTTATGGATTGATCTGCATCCTGGAAATAACATCAGTGGTGCAGTGCATATGTTCTCATCATCCTAATTCTCGTTCAAAGATTTTTATTTTTCAAACAAGAAACAGAAACAATAAAGAACAGAAAGGAAAAATAATAGGATACATTACATATATTCATTTTCATATATGAGATATCCTGAAAATAAATAAACATAAATAACAGCATGAGTATTATTCATTCTACAGTGTAAATAAATGGGTAGAAGTCAAACACTTGTGGAAAAAAGCCTAGTTTGTAGTATTTCGTGGCTACAAAGAGTAACCCTGAATCACATCTAGAGACATTATAATCATGCCTCCAGACCGCTTTACCACCCCATATGGGTACATACTGTGCCAAAGCGGGGCAATTAAAAAGAACAGGTATTACATTGACTAAGGTATTATTGAGAGTATATAGGCAATATTCATATACAAAGAAGAATGAGTATATTAAAAATAAGATCGCAACCTAATAGTGTTGTATATTTCTATCAACATAGGATGTTTACATATATTATAAACCAGTCATTAGATTCCATCACTATGGAATTATCTGGAGTAAGGAGAATTCCCTAGAATCCCTACCAAACCAAGGCTATTTTAGGGCCCTCGGGTAGCATAATAATTTGTTTTTTTTTTTACTTTTTTTTTTCGAAGGTAAACAACTATGAATTTATTTTCTTATTTAGCAGCTTTTTTACATGCACATTGTGGCTTTTCACATTTCAGTAAATCTGTAGATAAACTTTTGTCCTCCTGAAAAGCTGACAATGCAATACATTTAAAGATCATTATTTTTCATGTAGGAAAGTTTAAAATAACTTATCTTTTGCTCAGTAGGTTATAGCCATAAACACAAAACTTAAACCATTACATTGTTCTACTGATGCCATAACAGGCATTCAACTGTTATCAAATGAACAGCAATGAAATGCTTTAAAGCATTCTGAAGTCTGAAATCCATGGCTTAGAAAAAGTTTAACTGTTTGTTTATTATTAGAGCAGAAGACACTTCTTAAGATCTGTTCTATAGATGATTCACCTGTTTTCCTCTATGATCTGACATGCAAGATCTTTTCCATTATAGGCCGACCTGAAAACTCAGATAAAAATTCCAAGGGAAATGTGTTTAATGCCTTGTACACACGATCAGAAATTCCGCCAGCAAAAGTCTGATGAGAGCTTTTGGTCAGAAAATGCGACCGTGTGTATGCTCCACCGAAAAATTGAGAAACTGCTCTCAATATTTTGCTGGCTGGAATTCCACCAGCAAAATATTGAGAGCAGAAGAAGTTTCGATTGGAAATTCTGATCGTCTGTAGCAATTCCGACACGCAAAATTCCTACGCATGCTCGGAAACAATTTGATGCATGCTTGTAAGCATTGAACTTCATTTTCTTGGCTCGTTGTAGTGTTGTATGTCACCGCGTTCTTGACGGTCGAAAGTTCAGCAACTTTTGTGTGACCGTGTGTATGCAAACCAAGCTTGAGCGGAATTCCGGCGGAAAAAACATCCAAGATTTTTCCAACGGAAAATCCGCTCGTGTGTACGTGGCATAAGGCTAGGTTCACACATACGCGGTGCCGGAAACGCAGTGATCCCAGTGCGTTCCCCGCACCTCATTGCAAACGCACTGTTTTTGCGATCAATACAAAGTTAATGACACTCCATACACATTGCAAATGCAGTGCAGTTTGCCTGCACCGGATTAAATGGTACAAAACAACCATTCGATCCGGGTTGGAGTGCGGCTCCAAAAAATAAAAAAAAAGATGCCTGCATTTCTTTGGTGCGATGCAGTGCAATTTGAGACCCTTCAAAATGAATGGGCATGGCACTAAATCATATGTGAATTATACAGGAATGCAGTGTAGATTTTGTGAAATTCACATGCGGGTTATAATGTGAACCGTGGCTAAGGGAATTGTAGGATATTGTAGAATATTATTTGTTTCTTATTGTTTATTAGGAACGCCATTTTTATTTATTACAGGGCGAAGGGCCCTAATAAGGACAAGTAATTAGGAAAAAACAAAAACAATAAAAAAAAAAGATTTTTGGATTGCAGAAGCACCAGAGAAAACCATCATGTACTTTGAAGCTCTGCATTGTAACAAGAACTGTATTTAAACAACATCTTGGACCAAGCACAGAAGCTAATTATAATGGATAAGTAAACTAATCTTTGCAAGTCAGAGTTTTCAGCCGATGTCATGGTTGGATCAATCAATGGCACTGCTATTCATGCCGTTTTGCAGTCATGTGTTTTAGTTGTGACAGGTCTCCCATAATCCCTATTATCCTTTCTGACCCAGAAAAGGCATTTTCTCTTCCACAACATCCAATCAGCAGGAGTGAATGTATGGACAGTCCTGCACACAAGTGCATGCTGCTATTGCATGTGTTATGTGCAGACTGAATATGATAAAATAAGATAAAAAGTACTTTGATAGCTAAGCAGGGTGGCACAAACTTGAAAACCAGAGTTAAAAAAAAAACATCCAAAATGCATTTCAAAAATATAAATAACAAAAGAATGCAAAAAAAATGTGGTTAAAATACAGAGCTCTTGCATTATACTGCAACTGTAACATCCAGAAGGACCCTCACATTATATTACATCCATCAATAATTGTGAGAAGGTCCTGATGTTCCTCATTTTCTCGACTTGTTTTACAGATATTATCATTTATTCAGGAGGATGGAGGCGTCCCAAAGCATTTTTTTAAAAAGTGAAAAGATATATATGAACATTGATGTACAAACATGCAGTATACAGTACTATAGGGCAACATATAAGCAAACATATACAGTGTAAGAATATATAAAACAATGTATAACTCAGTAAGAACAATGAGAAGTGGGGTGACTTAAGCATGTTTATGTTGGTGCAGGAGAGTACGCATTTTGTCCTACCTAGTAGAGAGAACTTTATACCTAAAAACATTGATTGCACCATTCTCTGGAACAAGCATGCGGCACTCTGACGAGATGGTGGATTTGAGTGGCTCTCTTACATCCATGCTTCTGTGTCTCTGCTGTTCCTGCTGCTGGTTTGGCTTTGGAGAGAGGGACTCACATCCCACTCCTATTGCAGCCTCAATAAGTGTTTCAAGCAGTGTCTCTCCTGAGGGGCTGAAACGTGCTGTATATTGTTTGATCAAAATGATTGCAAAAAGATCTGAACAAATTAATGGGGTGGGGAACTACATGGCAAATGAGGTTTAATGTAGAAAAATGTAAAATAATGCATTTGGGAGGCAAAAATATGAATGCAATCTATACACTGGGGGAGAACCTTTGGGGGAATCTAGGATGGAAAAGGACCTAGGGGTCCTAGTAGATGATAGGTTCAGCAATGGCATGCAATGCCAAGCTGCTGCTAACAAAGCAAACTGAATATTGGCATGCATAAAAAAGGGGATCAACTCCAGAGATAAAACGATGATTCTCCCGCTCTACAAGACTCTGGTCTGCCCGCACCTAGAGTATGCTGTCCAGTTCTGTTAATAAATACCGTACTGGTGACCCCACAATAGGGATAAAACGTGTTTGCGGAAGGGAGTTTAACAAGACACGTGGCCACTCATTAAAATGAGAAGAAAAGAGGTTTAACCTTAAACTACGTAGAGGGTTCTTTACTGTAAGAGCGGCAAGGATGTGGAATTCCCTTCCACGGGCGGTGGTCTCAGCGGGGAGCATCGATAAGATAATGATTAGATAAGCACCTGAACGACCGCAAAACATACAGGGATATATAATGTAATACTGACATATAATCACAACACATAGGTTGGACTTGATGGACTTGTGTCTTTTTTCAACCTCACCTACTATGTAACTATGTAACTATACTAGTTGGTATGTACTGGCTTAGGTGGATTACTATTGATTTATATTTATGACTCTGTTCTTGGTAGATTTATTGGGTGCTTCAGATTATTTAGACTCAGCTAGTGACTCTGCATTATAAGACTTTCTTTGCCCTTTTTGTCTATGTTTTATTGCTCTTTGACAGCCTTTCATATCTTGTATTGTTACTTAAAGAGAAGCTCCAGTCTCCCCCCAAAAAAATAAAAGTCAGCAACTACAAATACTGGTATTTCTTATTTCATTATTTCCCTGTATCTCCCCAAAAATGATGGTTATTTATTTGGATAGAGTTAGAGCAGGGGCCACCAGTTTGAGACCCCTGAGTTGCGCTATGCCCGCTGTACCCGGAAGTGACATAGTCAGTGCCCCCGAGTGTCTCCAAGTGTCTCTGAGTTCCCCAGGAAGCGATGGGAGCCACCAGCACTCCCAGACCTCTGGCCATTGATACACTAGTGGCTACCAACCAAGAGTAGGGCGGATGAACACCATATTCATCATTTATGCTGGAATTGCTTTTAACCTTGTGAGTGTCTTTCTTACTTTTTATACATTAAATTGTGGTCATACTTCCCTTTTTGAACATTGATTCATGCTGTTTTGTTTTTTATGATTATAATTTTTGTGCAATTTGTGCAATTTGGTTGTTTTACTCTTTTAACCACTTAAGGACCAGAAGGTTTCCCCCCCTTAATGATAAGGCCTTTTTTGGCGATACGGCAATGCGTAATTTTAACTGACAATTGCGCAGTCGTGTGACGCTGTACCCAAACAAAATTTACATCCTTTTTTTCCCACAAATATAGCTTTCCTTTGGTGGTATTTGATCACCTCTGTGTTTTTTTTTTTTATAAACAAAGAGAGTCAATTTTGAAAAAAAAAAAAAAAAAAACATTTTTTTTTACTTTTTGCTATAATACATATTCCAAAAAATATATTAAAAAAAAATATTTATTCATCAGTTTAGGCCGATATATATTCTTCTACATATTTTTGGCCAAAAAATCGCAATAGGCGTATATTGATTGGTTTGCGCAAAAGTTATCGCGTGTACAAACTACGGGATAGATTTAGGAACTTTTATTTTTTTTAATAGTTTTTACTTGTAATTGTGGTAATGGCAGGACTGCGACATTGCGACGGTCAAATCTGACCCCAAATTACACTTTTTGGGGACCAGTGACATTATTACATTGATCAATGTTATAAAAATGCACTGATCAATGTAAAAATTACACTGGCAGGAAAGGGGTTAACACTAGGGGGAGCTAAAGGGGTTAACTGTGTGTCCCTAGGTGTGTTCTAACTGTAAGGGGATAGGCTGTTTGGATCATGACAGAGATCACTGTTCCCGACCACTGGGAACAGTAGATCTCTGTCATGTCATCTGTTAGAATGGGGATCCGCCTTGTTTACAAAGGCAGATCCCCATTTTGCCTGACCTGCAGGCATGTCCGCAACTGCACCTGCGCGAGCCGATGTACATTAAGTAAATTCGCGCAGGGGAGCCAACCTGCCTCAGTATAATTGCGGCAGCTGTTCCTTAAGTGGTTAATAAATGCTCATAACAAACTATTGGGAGTTTTCTTTTATCTTTATTTGATCGGAAGAATATTGGCTATTGAGAATTATTATGTGAAGAGACATATTTGGAAGGTTGGCTTGGAAAAAGACAAGTCATTTGAGACTATATTACGCTTAAAGTTATACATTACTGGTGAGTTATTCTGGCACACACAGGGAGGAAGGTGATTGTTTGCACAGTGGTGTTTTATTTGGAGAACAGAGAATACACTGTTTCTGGAAGTGGATTTTCACAGCGGGGGATTATAAAGTTACAATCACTGTTTTCATGTTGGAAATTCTTTATTTTACTGAAGATTATTTATATGGACACCTTTTTTAAGGTTGGTCTTTATTCACTAATATCTTTTATGTTACAGATTTACACGGTTTGCACTTTATATGTGATTTACAGTATTGTTTTAAAGGTGTTTTTGCACTTTTCATTAAGCTGCATTTCGTTTTTTTTAAAATATATAATTATATATTTATAAGTATTTCACATACCGGTAAATGCTTAAAGTGAAAAATTATTCAAAATCTAACTAAGGCTAAACCTAATCCTACTTCCATTATAAGATTATTCTATCTACCCTGTGAAAGTCACATGATCTCTCCAGCAAAAGCTGTAGAGGAGAGATCGGCGACAATGTCTTCAAATGCCTGTGCAGTGATGTCACCTATAGGCTTATTATAGGGCATCCATTGTTGGCTGTCCCTCCTCTAAACTGAAGCTGGAGCTGGGACCTGACCATGTGACCAGACCAGAGTAGCTTCAGAATAGGTACTGTAAGTATAAGCATCTTTTCTTTCATGGGGTAGATAGAATAGTCTTATGCTACGTACACATGATCAGACTTTCTGCCAACAAAACCGTGGATTTTTGTTCAAAGGCTGTTGGCTCAAACTTGTCTTCCATACACACGGTCACACAAATGTTGGCCAACAATTACGAATGTGGAAACGAGATGATGTACAAGACGTTCAATGAGCCGAGAAAAAAAAGTTCAATAGCCAGTGCGGCTCCTTCTACAAAGTTTTGTTGGCAGAAAATTTGACAAGCTGCCATCAAACATTTGTTGGCTGCAAATGCTTGATGGAGCATGCACATGGTCGGACTTTCCGACAACAAGCTCACATCCAACATTTCCCGTCAGAAAATCCGACCGTGTGTACGCGGCATAAGAGTAGGGGTGGGAGTGGGAGGATTTCTGACAGTCACAGGCTGTTTGATGCCCATTCAGCCCGTGTCTCAGAATAACAGGGAGGTGAAGCCTCTTTCAATCAAGATGTAATATCCCACTCCCATTGTGTTTAACTGGTTGGTGGACATGGGGGAGGAGGGAGGGAGTGGGCTGTTATTTACCACTGTATATTCGCCTACATGTATCGACACATGGGCTGCTTAGATGTGATTACGGAAAATTGTTATCAAATACTTACCGTCATTTTCATTTCCTGGCCTATCCTTACGTCAGCACACAATGATCTCCAAGCGAGGCATTAACCCATTGTGTGCTGACACGAGGTAAAGCCAGGAATATGGAAAATTGTTATCAAATACTTACCGTAATTTTCCTTTCCTGGCTTATCCTCACGTCAGAACACAAAGGGTTAACGCCTCCTCTGGAGCTGACGTGAGGTAGGGCCAGGAAAGGGAGGAAAAGCTCATCATAGAAACTCACAGAAAACTGAGCATGTGCAGTAACTGCCAACACTGCTCTGCAAAATCCCCAACTGCATTCGGGACATAAAAAGAAGGTGGTAATAGAGAACAGCAGGATAAACCTGTGTAGCGGGTGTCTTACTCTATAACCCGTAATCTCACCAAGCTGGCCGGAATGATGTACACAGGTTTTACAGCTCGAGTTAGGGAGAGTCGCCTGCTAGCAGTTGTAATGGGATTTTTCACCCCCCTCCTTCTTCCTGTTTTCACTGACTGAGTTAATGTAATGTGAGCTGACACACACACGGCTCTGAATTCAGTGGCATCTCTTGTGCCCCTATTGGCTGGAAGAGGAAAACCAATTAAAGGCACAGTTACAACAGCCAATGGAAAAGATTGTACTGAACTGCAGGGAGATCTGCAATGGATTTTGGAACATGCAGTTCTCACACAAAATGGCCCCATAGACTGGTATACAGTGGGAAATACAAATCCCAAGAGGCTTTGCTGACAGGAAAGTTAAAGACTCAATTTTGTGTCAACCATGAGGGAGTGAGGAGACCAGACCTGAGGGAGAGGTGCTCAGATGATCTCTCTGCGTGATTCCAGCCTCCTCTACCAGTTGGGACGTCCAGCCTGAGAGAGGGGGCTCCCAGGTGAATATTGAGGCGCATGTCCGCCAACGGTGAATCATTCCAGTGTGAGGGGAAAGATGCGGTCACCATAAAAGCCTTTCTGTTCCGGGGCGTTCGTTTGGGTCCTGATCGCAGGATTTGGTGAGAAGGCATTTCTGCCCATCTGCAGGGAACAGAGACACTGCACTACAGAAAGAGTTATTTGAACACTGTATACAAACATCATTGCCGGTAATCATCTTGCTGACACTGTAGTACTACAGGGATAAAGGATAAGGCTATCCGTTTTGGGGGCATTGTATACAGACATCATTGTCCTCTCACCTTGTTGAACAAAATCCTGTCTGTTTCACTTGATAATCTGGGCCAGTTATGTTGTTTTGCCCTGCTACCCAGAAGTTAAAGAGCACCAACAAAAGTGGCTAGCTGAAGACACCAAAGCTTATCTTTGCTTCAAAAAGGGACTGAAACTACTAGTGTTTACAGATCCACATACATATTCAGGGCTCTGCATATGTATTGGGTGTGTGGGACAGTTTATCTATAAAAGTTAAGCCATTACTTGCTGACTTAAATGAGTGTGTAAAGTTGGACCTGTGGTGTCAGGGGACCGTGGAGAGAGGCCTGACACAAAGGGAGTCATTCCTCTGCTCTCCTCCTGCCTGGACTTATAGAGCCAATCTGAGTAAAGGTAACCAATCTAATTTGAAGTGCCATGTTGTGCTTTATTTACCATTTAAGTGTGCCTCTGCTCTTGGGGACATTCTAGTGTTTGGAGTCCCCTGAAAGCAGCTTGAGAGCTATATTGCTCTTAAATCTCAGTTATTGCTCTCTATGTTGATTACGCAAATATATATTGTTACTGTATGTTATTCTTCCACAGAAATATTGCAGTAAAGACAATTTCTGTGTTTTGTCATAACGTGTGTGATTGTCATTGGTCATTGCACTTACACTATTGCCAGGTGTGCCAGAGGGGGCTGAGACTGTTATTGGGGTTGAGAGGCAGAATAACGGACTGAACTAACTTAAGCACCTCCTGTGATGGTATCGCTACACCTGTTTTTTTTTTTTTTTTTTTTTAAATACAGAAAAACAATCTCATAGTGAATGAGTGAGTATGAACAGCATGTAATATAATTTTTATGATGTGGGTTTAGTGACACTTTAAGCTTTCTTTCTAATTAACTTGAGCCTTTCAAAGCTGACCATCTTAACTCTGTGGAACTTTCTAAAACATGCATTAAGCCTTGTCTTTGGATAAATCCTACCGAATGGTAACCTAAATTACACAGTATATAACTGATCACAGAGGGTAACATAGTAACCACTATCCCAACTCAGGCAGCTAAAATTTGCCCTATTTGTCCAAAGAACTGCTGCATGATTCATTTAAGTACTACTACTAAAACTGCATTTACAGTGTCTGCAAATTCTACAAATTATTTGCTCCTCTTGCAGTCTTTGTTGCATCATTTTGGTTACCTTAATAAGTGACTGCAGCATGATTGATGATATTTATAAATAGATATGATGTATTAGCATAGCGCCCTACTAATAACTAAACCATCCTGGAATACTAACTATACAGGTTGACATCTCTGATCCAAGTGGTCTTACTATACTGATATAAACTTGCCTAGCCTTAAACATCAGGAAGGTACATGACTAGACGCCTCTTTAAATTCCCATGAAGAAACAGCGCTTGCTGTTTACAAGTGATAACAACCCTCACATAATAAATGTGAAAACACAATAACAAACTAATATAAATACATTATTTAGCATATATATACAATATTCATACAGTAAGTCCATAAACGGTGATAAAAATCCTTTTTGACAAAAAAGAAAAGAAAAATGCATGCTCTCCATTGAAATCCCACACAATAGTGATTTACACTTGAAAGTGCTCCCAAAGCGACTCGTAGAAATAATGTGAAGATCCGTACTCAATAAATGTAGTTGTAGTTTGTGGATGTTTAGTGACCAGAACATCCACAAACCAGCTCAAATCCTTCTCGCCTCACTGTGATCCATAATCCAAGGGTTAACCTTGTGGCAATCAAAAAGAAAACAGGCTCCACATAGCGAAAAAAGTTATTGCTCTTTATTTAAAAACTTTTAAATACAGTTACAATTTCCAACCAGGATTAGTGTAAACCTGGCAGGCATTTGTAGCATCAAATAAACCATACAAAGGCTTAAAGGCTCAGGTGTACTGGTGTGCGTTCCACCAAGAGCCATACACAGAGCACTGTGCGTCCTAACTTGATATGTTTCGTCATCAGAAATTACGTCATCAAGAGCTGATGAATGACGTCATTTTTGATGACGAAACATGTCAAGTTTGGAGATTGGAGCTGGTTTGTGGATTTTCTGGTCATTGAGAACGCAAAAGCTCATTTGACCTCTCCTATCGTATAAAACTGAGGGTCAACTACATTTGGTGAGTACGGATATTCACCTTATTTCTACGAGTCACTTTGGGAGCACTTTCAACTCTAAATCCCTATTGTGTGGGATGTCAATGGAGAGCACACATTTTTCTTTTCTTTTTTGGCAAAAAGGATTTTTATCACCGTTTATGGACTCATGAATATAGTATACATATGCTTAATAATTAATTTATATTAGTTTGTTATTGTGTTTGCACATTTATTATGTGAGGTTTGTTATCATTTGTAAACAGTAAGCGCTGTTTGTTCATGGGAAATTTGATTCTTGTGACATCACTATTTATCACAAATCACACGATTTGAAACAGCTGTTGCACTTAACTGTTTTAGATATTGGTTTTAAGATTATACTCCAGGCACAAGTGTTTACTCATCATCTTTAGATTCCAACCTAGTTCTGACAAACATTGGGCACTTTTGCACCTCATGGACCTCAGGGAATACTGCCACTATTGAACTGTTGACAATATTATTTTACCCTTAACGACCCTTAAGGAACATTAAGTAGAAAAAGTAGAAAATAATCCATCTATCGAGAGTTAACTTTGCAGAGTAAACACTTTCTAATTTAACAACCTAACATACCTAGCCCACATATAACAAGTCTTAAAGAAATCCATTGTAAGGACTCGATCCTGCCTTGTGCTGTCATCCTGAATTACATAATACAGTAGAAAATATTGTTTACAAAGTGAGGATGAAGTGAAATTTCCTTTCTGATCTTTTAAGTTAATATTGAGTAGACTTAGCGTAGGATGGGAAAACAGAAGACTTCTGAATTTATTTTCTTACTCTTCCTTTATTTATTTTAATTGTATTTTTATGGGATTTTCAAAGAAGAAAATGTTACAGAGTATACAAACATAACAAATGTAACATAAGGTACTAAGCTACAAAAAAAAATGTCCATATATGCAGTACACAGGGGTGAACTGCACGGCATACCAGAAGGTAGGTTACTCTTCCTTTATGAATAATATGGAAGGGATGTTTTTCAATGTTAATAACATTTTTAAAAGCCAATTTTTTTTGTTTTTGTTTTTTTATTTCTTTTTTTAAAGGAGTATGGAGTTCAAAGGACCCCTGATCAGTTCAGTGGTAAAAATAGCAACCTTTAATCATACTGAGATAGATCACTAGAGCTTAACCCAGAAATAAAGGCTTTCTAGAGGTAATTGAGCAAATCTCCAATAAAGTTAACCATAAAAATGTTCTTATATGCTTAACTTTCTTATCTATATATGCTAAACCAGTCCAAATAACACGTCTAAACTAGATATATCGTAAATATTTAATTATAATAAATTCTAAATCAATAGCCTATATATATATATATATATATATAGATAGATAGATAGATAGATAGATAGATATCTATATATATATATATATATATATATATATAGATAGATAGATAGATAGATATCTATATATATATATATATATATATATATATATATATATATATATGTAGCCTATAGTTTTTACATATATATCAAATATTTTCTGATACTTACAAATTTCATTTTAAAAATATTCAAAACATTTCTCTACAAGAGTAACAACACTCCACTAAAACAATTTAACATGCATCCAGAATACCCTTTAAAACTGTTGTCAGCGCAACAGCACGCTACACATAAAACTCAAAGGCAATAGCCTTGCTTCTTTGGTCTAACTTAAAAAGCAGAATTCTAATGGTACTGTATAACCCTCCCTAGATTTCTAAATCTGTCTAGTGCAAGAAGGCATGAAATGGAACACTCTGGTATATCATTGATTTGTTGCCAGCATAATCTGCTTTATTCAAGTCACAGTCCAACTGTTTTTTATCACAGCCACCCTATTTCCCAATTTCTCTTCCCCAAAGCTGACCATGCATTATGAACAAGTCAGATGTGTTCATTCAACTTTGATTTTTATACCTCTTTCAAATCAATACCTTGTGATTGATCCTCTAAAATGTGAGACACACTGAGCTGTGTTAAAGAAAAGAATTAAAGGTAGGTGGTGAGCTTTCTGTTTCACTGAAATGAACAGCAGGTGCTATATTAGGCTTCTAATGGCTCACAAAACAAATGTGTTGCAGGATAATTTGTTAATGTGCATTCTGCACCTGTTTAAAGAGTAAATCATGTCAATTGCATTCCTATGTCAAAGACATTTAGCAACAAAGCTTGATGTAAGCTATATCTGCACTGTTTAACACAAGCACTGTAAAGGCATAGCCATTATGTGCTGAAACATTTTAATATTTTTCATTTAAACAACAAATATCTCCAGTTAAACTTTTACACAATTATTATTATTATTATTATTATTCACGATTTACACAATTGAATGTTCACTATATGTCACCAATTTGTTTGTGTTTACTTGTATGAAATTATATTGCAGATTAGGTTTCTCTAAAAGTGTATACTTTCAGATAAATAGTTTTTTTCATAAGCTTTCATCTATTAACAAATATCCACTATGAAATCGTAAAAGATGTCAGGATAGTGGAACCTATTATATTAGTCTCTAACAATCATTTTTCTTCTTTCTTATGAATACTGCTAAAAATCCTTTGTGAATATGAAAATCTTGTATGGAGAAATTTAATGAATGCTTAATGTATTCATGGGATTTTGTGCCACCTTCAATAGCATAAAGAATATTGACAATTTTGAACACTGACAGAAAATAAAAAATAAAAAAAAAGTCATTAAATAGTACTGCATTCCCATTTATAAACAATCAATAAAAATGAACAAGAAACATGGTCCAACAAATGAAGCACAAGCAAAAAAAAAAAGTAATTTACATATCGTCCCACTGTAATTTGGATATATTTTTTTATGAATATCAGTGTTGAAGCATTTTGTGTATTCATTGGCCCTGATTTATCATAGGCATGGTGAAAAAACTTTCATGTTTCAAAAAAAATTCATCAGTGCTGTGAGAAATCACAGGCAACCGCTAGTGCTAAGACACAAGTTAATTGTAAATGTGGAAGGCTGTGCGGTAATGCTACACACCAAACACTTGTAAGTGTCTCACCAGTATAGATGTTGTATGCTGAATATCACTGGTTGCTCCAAAATGGAGCTCAAAATGTTTATATGTAGAATGGGATTTTGTGCAACTTTTTTTGTGATGGTTTTTCAAAGACACTGGTATTAAGATATGCACATCCACATTTGGAATATTATAGCATGCTCCATGATTGGACAATCTGTGAAATAATTTTAACAGGTCACATAACTAAACATTCCTTTAACTAGGGATTATCAAGTCTATCTGGCTCATTTGTTTTGAAATTAGTTGACCTTGAGCCCATTAAAGTCTATTGGAGCAAATATGATCAAATAAGTCACCCGGGATGTCCCACCAAATGGTTAATTAATTACTCAGAACCCATCATTTAGCAGAAGGGTTGTAGCAGTTAAAGATCAGTGCTTAAATGATGTGATTGACACTGGAATACAATGGGGGACTTTGTCAAGGGATCAATAGTGAGCCTATTACCGTTGACAATGTCCAGAATTGAATTACAACATTCACCTATCATAGACCAAAAAGCTGGCCCTGCTAAGTTTGGGTTTAGCAAGCCACATAGCGCATGAACTTCAGGCTTGACAAACCTTAAAAGCATACTAAGCTTCGATTTGCCAAATATGAACTTGAGGTTTTGGCTTATTGGTTCATCCCCATTCATTAGAAAAAAGACCAGGGAACATACCACATAAAATGTGGAAACATCTATAGTGGTAGAAAAAGAAAAGATTCATTCAAATTAAAGCTGAGTTTATTGTAAGCCAAAACAAAGTTAAATTGTTGGCCAACCATGTTTTTTCGGCCACACATGTGTAAATATTAGGGATGGCCCCAATGTTTGAGTCGAATGTAAGTTAGACTCGAACATCTGGTGCTCGTTTGTTTGTAAAACAAACAAACATATGGGGCGCTCGCAGGAAGTTCGGCAGCCGCTGAGCACCCCATAATGCACTGCAAGATCGCTGCTGATTGCCAAAGCCTGCACCTAATCTGTATGCTTTGTCGAATCATGATGTGGCTCTCACAGCGTGATGTGCTGTGAGAGCCATGATTGGCCAAAGGCAGATTGCCTTTATCCAATCATGGCTCAGGGGCCACGCTCTACACTATATAATATAGTATATAGTGCATTCAGTGTAGTATATATAATACAGTTCAGAGTATATAGTGAAGTTAGTGTAGTATATATAATACAGTTCAGAGTATATAATGCAGTCAGTGTAGTATATATAATACAGTGGAGAGTATATAGTGCAATCAGTGTAGTATATATAATACAGTGGAGAGTATATTGTGCAGTCAGTGTAGTATATATAATACAGTGGAGAGTCTATTGTGCAGTCAGTGTAGTATATATAATACAGTTCAGAGTATATAGTGCAGTGCATAGTATATAATACAGTGTATTGAAGTGGTTAAGGGGAACCCTATGACAGAATTAAGAAAAAAAATGGTGTGGGCTCCCCCCAAAATCCATACCAGGCCCTTTGGGTCTGGTATAGATTTTAAGGGGAACTCCACGCCCAAACATTTTTTTTAAATGCCATAGGGTCCCCTAAAATCCATACTAGACCCTTATCCAAGCATGCAGGAAAGGGAGAGGATGAGTGAGCACCCCCCATCCTGAACCATATCAGGCCGCTTGCCCTCAACATGGGGAGGGTGCTTCCCAACAACCCTGGCTGGTGGTTGTTGGGGGCTGCGGGCAGGGGGGCTTATTGGAATCTGGAAACACCCTTTAACAAGAGGGCCCCCAGATCCTGCTCCCCTATGAGAATGGGTATCGGATACATTGTACCCCTACCCATTCACCAAAAAAAGTGTCCGCAGGAGACAGTTTTTGAAAATTCCTTTATTAAAAAAGATGTGACCCCGCCCCTTCTGACAACATGGGAACAAGGTGCTTTGGTGTGGGGGGCACAGAGCCCCCCTACCCTAAAGCACCCACCCCCCATATTGAGGGCGTGGGGCCTGGTATGTTGTAGGAGGGGGGCACTCGCTCATCCCCCCTATCCTGACCTGCCAGGCTGCATGCTCAGATAAGGGTCTGGTATGGATTTGGGGGGGACCTCACAACAATTTTTTTTACATTTAGAGTGGAGTTACCCTTAAAATCCATACCAGACCCGAAGGGGGGGACCCTCATCTATACAGCCACGAGCAAGTTTGAATTACATTTTTCCTTTAGACATCCTGCCCGATGTCCGCTTAACAACTTATAAAAAATCGGGACGGCCATGTGGGCATGTGAAGCAAAAATCTTGCTTGTGGGCATGTGAAGCCCACAAGCATTTACTTCCTTGTTCCCTTGATGTTTAGCTACCAGCATGCCTCGTTCCCGCGCATACTCAATATTTAAATTTGTGGAGCGTCATAGTTGCCATCACAACGGGTGT
Source organism: Lithobates sylvaticus (assembly GCA_028564925.1). Taxonomy (NCBI): domain Eukaryota; kingdom Metazoa; phylum Chordata; class Amphibia; order Anura; family Ranidae; genus Lithobates; species Lithobates sylvaticus. The sequence goes on from CM053029.1 coordinate 441,330,617, forward strand.
AGTTCCCGCCCCCTTGTGATGCCCAAAAAATAAGAAATCCCGCGATAACTCGCGCCGGGCCGCCACACTGACTCCTAGGAACAATGACACAAGCTCCCAGGAGCCAGTCCGGCGAAAAGGAAATTAAGAAATAGCCGCACTATCCCCGCCCATATGCGCACACTCCACATACAGGAAATACAGATCAAGATGTGAAAATCACAGGTACAATAGCAAATTTTATTTTATAACACTGAGGCTTTAGCTAATCTTTTAAAATCGGGTGGAGCTCCACTTTAAGCATCATTAAAATCACTGCTCCTGAAAAAACTATTGTTTTAAAAACCTTTTTTTGCATTGATACGTGTCCACTAGGGCAGTACCTGGGTCCGCATACACTTTTTATGGCAATATTTTGCATATAAGCCTTTATAATAGCGTTTGCATGCTCGCTAGAACCTTTTGCCAGTTCGGGGTGTTCTGGTGCAAACTGAACCAGGGGGTGTTCAGCCCATCACTAGTGAATATCATGGAGCATTTTGATATCTAGAGCAGACTAGCAGAGAATATATTATACACTGCCCACATTGAGGAAATTTAGAAGTTGCTGCTCTCCTTCAAAAATACCTTTAGCACGATAAGGTGTTTATGCAAGACTTTAACCGATTGCCGACTGCCTCACGCAGATATACTGTGGCAGAAGGGCACGTACAGGCAGAATCACGTACCTGTACGTTGCCCTTTAAGAGGCGGCCAGCGGCACGCACGCCCGTGGCAAGCTCCGTGAGTCGGTTGTGGGTCCCGCTGACTCGATCGCTGCGGGGATACCCGCGATCGTCTCACAGAGAGGAAGAACGGAGAGATGCTAATGTAAACAAGCATCTCCACGTTCTGCCTAGTGACAGTGTCACTGATCTCTGCTCCCTGTGATCGGAGCAGAGATCAGTGATGTGTCACACATAGCCACGCCCCCACAGTTAGAAACACACCCCTAGAACACACTTAACCCCTATGCTGCCACCTAGTGGTTAACCCCTTCACTGCCAGTGTCATTTACACAGGAATCAGTGCACTTGTATAGCACTGATTGCTGTATAAATCACAATGGTCCCAAAAATGTGTCATAATGTCTGATGTGTCCGCCATAATGTCCCAGTCACAATAAAAATCGCTGATCACCGCCATTACTAGTAAAAAATATATTAATAAAAATGCCATAAAACTATCCCCTATTTTGTAAACGCTATAACTTTTGCGCAAACCAATCAATAATCGCTTATTGCGATTTTTTTTTTTTTACCAAAAATATGTAGAAGAATACGTATCGGCCTAAACTGAGGAAAAAATTTTTTTTTTAATATTTTGGGGGGATATTTATTATAGCAAAATGTAAAAAATAATGCATTTTTTTTTCAAAATTTACGCTCTTTTTTTGTTTATAGGGCAAAAAATACCACCAAAAGAAAGCTCTATTTGTGGGAACCGCGCAATTGTCAGTTAAAGCGACGCAGTGCCAAATTGCAAAAAGTGCTCTGGTCAGGAAGGGGGTAAATTCTTCCGGGGCTGAAGTGGTTAAAACACATGGTAATGTATATATTCAAAAAGTATATATTCAAAAAGCCAGAGTGTATGACTATACACATTCATAAACTCTGGCTTTTATTGCTGGAATATAGAGGTATTAGACACAGTATATAGGATACAATATATTATACATTTTTATATATATTTATATATATTTTTTTTATATATATTTTTGACCCCGGGGCTGTGATGCATGGCAGTCTCTCCCCTTCCCCCTTTTCCTTTAAACAGGCTTGGGGTCAGGGTCTTGCCTCCTATGCATCGGCATCATGATTTGATGCCCTGCTCAGTGTGTCATTACGCCTGAGCATCGAGCGAATTCCCCCTTTCCATCTAGTTGGGGCTTCATGATGTTGGTGGGGACCCGCCCCTTACCGGGGATAAAATTGGCTCGAGCTGGCCAGCTGACAACCTCACATGGACCATTCACACGAGAGGGATCCCAGGCATGCTCACACCCACAGATTCACACACAAGGTAACTGAGTCTCACTTATATCCACACATAACGCTCTTCAGGTTAATTTTAGTTTTACATTTTATAGTTCACCATTATCATGGTGTGCACATAGTCATCACATATTGGGTTTGGTTTTGGATTCATTTTTGGTGGGTATATGCATACACATTTCCCTTGGCTGCAGTCCCCTTAGCTAGCACACTTCAGATCACTGCAGTAATTACACACTATTCATCACTTCCACTCACTGTTATAGGTTCATCCCATCAATAGTTTATTCATTTCACATTGTTTCATCTCCATATCTCCATATCCTTGCAGAGCAGTGTGGTCTGTCAAGCATACACAAGATTCACACGGTCATGATATGGTCAAGCAAAAAGAATATACCGCGCTACCTAAAAGATGTACAAAAAAAAAATAGCAAAAAAATATAAAAAATGGCTGCAGCTAAAAAATTGCGAGATATGCACAATCACAGAAAGTTATAATAGAATGGAAGCTGCGCACAAATTAAATAAAATGTAAAACATATGATATCAAGAGTGACTGTTGATGTGACCATATAAACCAATACAACAAATATATAATGCAATATTGCTATGTGAAACCAAGCAAGTAACAAAAAACAAAATACTCATATAGATGAAATAATAAAAAATATATATATATTAAAGTCCAGTGATGAAGGTGACAGAAAATTCTATGAATGAATTATCTTCTCTGTGATTAACACAAAACACCACCAAATGAGTGAACCACCACCATGCTACATATGCGCTTACATATGCGCTTATGCCTATTGCATATCAAAACGAGGCTTGGTTGTCTCCTTACTCTATTTAAAGCGATGAATCAGTAGGTCGCCCGTTCCCCATGGCTAAGTCACTCTTTGACGAAACGGACGTCGGGAGGGAGGCGTGCTGACGCCATCGCTGTCTAGGACGGGTGTCTACAAGCCGGTAAGTGCATTACTTTTTTGTATAATAAATTGTTTCCCGAAATTGAGTTACACTATGGTGAGCTTTCTTTCCTTGCTGAGATAGTGATTGCTGCCTTTGGACTGCCTATTGATTTGGGACTCCCTGGTTTGCTCTCAGTGTATTTGCAAGAGGTGATCTGAGGTCTTGATGCTGTGTTGATACTACAGGCTCTATATCGCTTGCCTTCTGGTAAGCGCATATGCTGCATGATGGTGGTTCACTCATTTGGTGGTGTTTTGTGTTAATCACAGAGAAGATAATTAATTCATAACATTTTCTGTCACCTTCATCAATGGACTTCAATATATATATATATAATTTTTATTATTTCATCTATATGAATATTTTGTTTTTTGTTACTTGCTGGGTTTCATCTAACATTTTTTGCACATAGCAATATTGCATTACATATTTGTTGTATTGGTTTATATGGTCACATCAACAGTCACTCTTGATATCATATGTTTTACATTTTATTTAATTTGTGCACAGCTTCCATTCTATTATAACTTCATGATATGGTCACCTGGTCTTTACCTGGCTGCTGTCTCTGGTCTGGATGGGATTCCTCACATCAGGCCTGGGGGAGATCATCATCCCTGTCCCCCGTCCTCCCTTGGACATAGATTGGGCATCACTATTGGGCCACTTTGTAAGTTATAGACATTTTTTTTGAGAGATGGTTCTCCGTTTATTCCTATATTTATAGATATGTTATTGATTTAATTTCAGAGCATTTTACTCCTGATGATTGGTGTGAGCTATGAAACGTGTGTCGAGTATACATCGAACTGATGCCCAGACAAGTTTTGGCTCACTAAGAGCAATTGCTTATGTTTATTTAACTATTATCAATGGATGAGCGTTTTATGGAATGGTACTGCTAAGCATGTTGTTTTTTACTTTGAATAATAATTGTATATTCATACAAGTGAACTGTTATTTACAGTATATTGGGTCTTTTACTAAAGATTATTGATACTTTTTAACTTGATTTGTAATCAATAAACAATTAAATGATCAATATGAACAAGGTATTAATTAATTTATTGACATGCCTCATACAAAGTCCCATTCCTTCCTCTTTTTTTTTGTCCAACTTATTAACAGCACAACTTAATCCCCTCCAAAAAGCTCACTTTACATTGACAGGACCAGGGCTTTTTCTCAGCCAGAGCTCACCGGAACTGCCTTTGGCAGCCCCCTCCTCTCCAGCCTGTCATTTAATACTGAAGCCAGTAGAGGAAGTTTTCTGCACAGCTCACTTCCTCTACTGGGTGCTGCCCTTGATCACTGGTCAAGTCCCAACCTTCAGCAGCTGTAGTGATTCGAGAGGAAGCTTCCATCCCTGCTTGCCGCCGCTACTCAGACTTTGTAGCACGGAGCCGAGGAGCCCTGAAACACCTCCTCAGCTCTGTGCTACAGTAGGGGGAGCTCTCCGGTCCACTGCACTGTGCAGAAAAAAAAAAGCCTGCACATACCACAGAGAACGGTGACAGCGGAAGAGGTGAGGTATCTGTCACTGTGAAAATGAAGGAGAACTTTGCATAGATTGAGTTCATTCAGAGAGGAGTGCACTGTGAAAGTGTGTGGGGGAGGGGGAATATGTGCCGAGAGGTAAAGTTTGTGTGTGTGTTTAGCAGAGGGGAGAACATTGTACACAGAGGAGAACTTGGGGAAATTTGCGCAGAGAGGAAACTTGAGGAAGTATGTGTGTGTGTGGGGGGAGGGGGTGTTTGTGGTGAAAGGTGAGCTGGGGAGGATTTGTGATGAGAGGGGAGCTGGTAGATTTGTGATGAGAGGAGAGCTGGGGGGATTTGTGATGAGAGGGGAGCTGGGGGATTTGTGATCAGAGGAGAACTGGGGGGGATTTGCGATGAGAGGGGAGCTGGGGAAATTTTACAGAGAGGTGAGCTGCCGGGATTTGTGATGAGAGGGGAGCTGGGGGGATTTGTACTTGAGCTGGGGGGATTTGTACAGGAGCTAGGGGAATTTTGATTTGTGATGAGAGGAGAGCTGGGGGGATTTGTACAGAGAGGGGAGCTGGGGGATTTGGATTTGTGAGGAGAGGAGAGCTGGGGGGGATTCGTACAGAGAGGGGAGCTGGGGGATTTGGATTTGTACAGAGAGGGGAGCTGGGGGGATTTGTACAGAGAGAGGAGCTGGGGGGATTTGTGATGAGAGGAGAGCTGGGGGGATTTGTGTTGAGAGGAGAGCTGGGGGGGATTTGTGATGAGAGGAGAGCTGGGGGGGATTTGTGATGAGAGGAGAGCTGGGGGGCATTTGTGATTAGAGGAGTGCTAGGGGGATTTGTGATGAGAGGAGCGCTAGGGGGGATTTGTGATGAGAGGAGAGCTAGGGGGGATTTGTGATGAGAAGAGCTGGGGGAATTTGTGATGAGAGGAGACCTGGGGATTTGTGATGAGAGGAAAGCTGGGGGGGATTTGTGATGAGAGGAGAGCTGTGGGACTTGTGAGCAGAGGAGACCTGGGGGATTTGTGATGAGAGGAGACCTTGGGGATTTGTGATGAGAGGAGAGCTGGGGGGATTTGTAGAGGAGAGGAGAGCTGGGGGATTTGTGATGAGAGGAGAGCTGAGGGGGATTTGGGGGAATTCGCCTTATGTGATACACAGTTCTAAGCCTTAACTCCTTACAATTTTTTGGCGCCGCTGTAATTCTCTCCTCTAAGGAAGGTGTGGCTAGGGGTGGGGTTTGGGCATGGTTAGGGCGGAGTTTGGGCATGGTTGGGGTGAAGAATTGGACAGAGAGGGTGAGTTCCTGCACCTTTTCTCTGAGAAAAAAGCCCTGGACAGGACATATGTCAAACATGATGTCAATGTGTGTAAATAAGTTTAGAACTGTTTTAAGGTATTCACCAAGCAAAGTGAGCATTCATTCTATTAGGTGATTTTTAGTAGGTAGTTGCAATGAAAATAATTTAAAACTCCTAAAAATGTGTATACATACTGTATCTCCTCTATTATTTGAAGCCCAAAACTCAAAAATTTACTTTATCAACAAGCTGGCCATAGAGCATTTGTCCTGCAAAATGATTTGATAAAGAACTGTTCAGCAAATGATGTATGTGTAATGACATGAGCCTGGGAAATCGAAATGCATATTCATACTTCTCTGTCTGGCATCAAAGACTAGTTTCACATTGAGGGATCGGTACTACTTGCAGTGGACTTTCCATTCTCTGGGTTCCCACAAAGTCACATGTGTGTAGTAGATGGCAATCAACACATTCATTTAGCCCTTTAACTGGTTAAAAAAAGTTTCAAACTGTCATGCTTTTAAACATAGGCATGCACACAGGGTGTGCCGGATGAGCCTGAGCACACCTAATCTGCCCGTGCGGTACCAGTTCCGCCTGCATCCTGGCACCCCCTGTCAGGGGGGCTGCAGTGCTGCCAGCCTCTGTCCTCTCCTTATGACTGATGTGGGGGATGTTTCAGGATGGAGAGCAGAGAAAGGGGCAGCTAAATATTTTAGTTACCGGCTCTTCCTTTTCTGAATGAACACAGTGAGTCATCTGTACCAATTACTCCTGTGTTCATTCTTAACTGAAGCATAGTAAACTATGCCGCTCAGCACAGACCACTTCCCAGACAGAGTCTCTTTCTTTGTCTCAAAAGTGAGACCTCAGGGGTCTGTTTATACACTTGATATTTCACCAAAGCCCGCACAATCCCCCCAATGGAGCTCCTAAAAAAAAAATCGTAAAAAAATAATAAAAATGAAAACTAATGACACAGTCCACTGCCCTACTGACACCAATCTCTGCTCTACTGACACCGTCCACTGCTCTGCTGATCTACACACATGTGTGTTTGTGCTCTGGAGTGTACACCCTAATGCAATAGGCTGCACACACAAATGTTTTTAATTTCAATTTAATTCTTACCCAGTCTGCCTGAGTCATCAGTCATTGATCTCATTACACAGGTTCAAAGCACACCATGCTTAAAGTATATGTCAAGCTTTTTTTTGGGTGGTAGAATGCATAAGGCTTAGAACCCCTGCCTATTTTCTATAGCTCTATAAGGCATAATTTCAGAGATTTTGCCTCAATCTCTGTCTAGTTGGCAATATTGTAACAAAAAAAAAAACTTTCTAACAGTAAAACAGACAGAAATAAAAAACATTTTTTTTTTAGGCAGAGTAGGGGTGACCAGAAGCCCTGTCATATTTGTATTGCTGTCTGTTTGATCCAAGTCCTGTTTGGTGAAACCATTGTCTGCAGAACAGAAAGTGATGCTAATGAAGCCAGTGATATTTGTAGGAAGCACGTACTCCAAACAACAGAAAATATTTGTCCTTGACATTCACTTTAAGTCCCAACCTGTTCTTGATTAGCTCTGTGGATGATGAATTAATATCAGTGTTCCCTGGATGTAGCTGAAACAATGGGGATGTTATTCTATGGTGTTTGAGACAAGTGCATGATGTGACCCATCTACTTGTACCAGTGTTTGATTTGTTTCTTAGCTCACATTGGATGCAGCTGGATCTGCTCACTAAAGTGCGCACAGCAGATTATAAAATCCCTTTACATTTACTTTTAGGGCTCTTTCACACGGGGCGGATCAGTGCAGATCCGCCCCATGGATATCCGCTTGCTCAGCGGGGATCGCAGGAGTGATCTCCGCTGAGCAGGAAGATGACAGGTCTGTCTCTGCACACAGTGCAGGGACGGACCTGTCAGAGCGCCGCTCTCCCCTATGGTAGATCGGGTGACGACGGACCATAGAGTCCGTCGTCATCCGATCCGCTCTGCAGACGGATGGAAAAATAGGGGTTTCCTCCGCCTGCAGAAACGGACCATAGCTGGCGCGGACGAGATCGGGTGTCAGCGGATGTTCATCCGCTGACACCGCTATCCCATAGGGATACATGTATGTCCGTTTTGCATCCGAAAACGTAAGGATGAAAAACGGACATACCGTCCGTCCGTGTGAAAGAGCCCTTATTCTTGGTTTTGTGTTATTGTGAACACTACTAGATTTTGCTGCAATTATTTTGATACATCACTTTATTATTTTGAAGATAGACATTATAATATAATACTCCTAGTAGCGTGAAGGACACATATATTTACTTTTAAATCCCCACTAATCCCCAGTAATCCTCAATGGTGAAAAAAGAAATACGGTAAATTCCTTCTAGCTGAAGTCATGTGTGTACTTTACTGGGTTTTAGGCTTTTCATTGTGCTTTCTCCAGGTCCTCAACATCCTTTTTACGTTTTCATAGACTGAAGAATATTATGTTTTAGGCTGGGTTAACACTTATGCCGGATGCAGCTCGCAGCAGGGACGAATCAAGGCCTGAATTTTTGGTTGAATTCGGACCTGAAACTGAGCCAAAGACCAAAGAGCCAAATTCGCTCCACAGCCGCTCTGGAGATTTGTAAACCGCCTCCATTGAGAGACGGTCACAATCTCCTGTCATGCAAACTGGATGCAGTGAAACCCGCATCCAATTCGCATAACTGTGAACCCAGTCTTAAATGCTGTGTGTGCCCATAAAGATTGCTATTCGCTTCTTTTTTTGCATGAAACTCATAACCAGAAAGTGAGGAGAAAATCTCTTTTATGGGGACACATTCAGTATTGAAATCCTGATAAAGGATGTAATATTTCCTCACTCCACTATACATTTGTTGTATTACTGTCTGTGTGCCAATTTTGAAATTTTCCCTCACTTCCTGTTCTGTCTTACACCTGTCAAATATACAGAATTACATTTTTTTTTACCATTTTCCTCTTCTGTCTGATACTAAATTGTAGGTACGTACAGTATAAATCACAGACAGCAATAAAAAGCTGACAGTGGTAAAGATCAACAGCCATGAGCAACCCTTCTGTTGGTAGAGCTGAGCTACCTATTTAAAAAGTCCTAAGGCTGTTACCTGGAGAATTGATACATAGCCTGACAAGGAAAGTACTAGAACTGCTTATTAATGTATAGTAAGTAAATGGTGTTACCCAATGTTCTTTGGATGCCTGTGTTTTTTTCCCTCTAAAGCATGTTTTTTTTCTATGAAGTATGTTTTTTAGTAAAGGGTTTACTTTATATTTACATTTTTGCTAACCTCATCTGTACTTGTTGCAATGTACAAGCATTCTAGCTTGCTAGCATTAACACCTTGTAAAATTAGTGACGCAAGAGAAGCTGAACTGCAAATAAAAAAATAAACAGGAAAATGTAATATAAATAAAAGGACACAATGATAAGAAAAAAATATGATGAACAACATCACCCTCTAACAGAAAGTGCTTGAAAAATAGGAAGTAATTTGTTAAAAGCTGCAGACAAATATAATAAGCTAAATCAGTTGAAAGCTGAAGACAAGTATAATAAGCTAAAAGTTTCCACTGTACAGCTTATTAGTGGACAAATGTGTACACTGAATATTTAATGGTAGAAAGAACTTTTGAACTTTCCCGTACATATGCGTTTAATCAAAATCAAATTTAAAACTGTGGGGAAAACACATTACAGAATGTACTTGTATTTTCAAAGGCTTAAACTTTCATATAAACATGCTTTTAGTTTTAACATATATATTCAAAAGTTTATTATACACAGGGAATTATACAAATACAGAAAAATAAATAACGTCAGCACTTAAAACAATAGGTTAACCAATTATGTCACATGTGGGGTCCAAATAGAAAAGGGCGACTGAAGTTAAATAAACAGTTTTCCAAAATGAATTGTTGTTTGTAGTTTTTTAAAGCAGGAACTTCAGTGGGATAGCTAAATCAGAGCTTTAACACATACATTACAGTTTGTGTACTGTTTGGGAGATTTCCCTTCACTTTCTGTCCAGGAGATACAACAGAAAGTAATATGCAGCCCTTGCTTAGACAGTGATCAGTTAAACAGGCCTTTTGATTGGAAGTCTTCCCCTTACCTTTTGTTTTGGTGACAGATGTAACATTTTGGATGTCCTATCACTTTCTGAGCCAGCAACAATGTGTGTGAATCCCCCAAAGACACAGATAACAAGGAGAACCTGGCAAATGTGCTAATCCTTCTCTACTCTATCCAAAACTAAAACAATTAGGATTGGGACACACTTTACCCACTTAAGAACCAGCCTGTAAAACCACTTTATTACTAGGCCATCTTTCAGTTTTCCTGCTGTAATTATTTGACTGACAATTACTCTCTCATGCAACACTGTACCCAAATGAATTGCATACCATTGTTTCAAAACAAATACATTTGGTTAATAACCATTGTGTTTTTTGTATTTTTTTTTTTTTTTTGCTATAAAAAACAGTTTTCCTTACTTTCTGTTATAAAACATATAAAATAAAAATGCCAAGACAGTAGGAAAAAACAAAAAATGGGCCCTTTTTGGAACATATAAACTTTAGGGTGATCTTATCCATAGCTGCTGATCCATTCACTCCATCATTCACAAGGTACTACAATCTCTCCTTTACTCTGTTGTAAGAGGAAGGGGAGAGATTATCCATGTAAACAATTGCATGTGATCGCTGTGATGACAAATCACAGCAATCACATGGTACCCAGCCCATTGGATCAGTTTGGTACAGTGTCGATTGATGTCCTATATATTTGGTTTGGTGCCACACTCCATACACTCTATCTTTGATCCTCTCCTCCACACGGAGGTTAGGCATACTTGTTGTCACATTTATATAACCATTTCCTCACTTTGGTGTAGGGCTTAATTTTTCTTTTTTTTTGGTCGCTATCAGTATTAGCACTTGTAGTTATCAATAATTTTCTTTGGATTCTACAGAAATAAAGCCTACACAGATAATCTTTTGGACAATCCTTTTCTCTCTCTCTTTGGGGATTACATGTGTGTGGTTGTTTCCTTTGCGAGTCTGTTCCACAGCTCCTGGGCTGGATACCTCAGACAGCCTCTGATTTTGGTTTCACAGGTTCCTCAATTCATTTACATGTGAGTATATGAAGGGATAGGTGATTCCTTTCCCCAATACAATATCTTTTTCCAATTTAAGGGTATACATAAGACTATTTTGATTTACTTATATCCACTTTGCATATATGAATGCACCCGAAGAAGTGGTTGATCCACGAAATGCGTTGGAAATATCTGGATGTACCTTGTTTTCATGTAGATGATCCATTGTATACAAAACTGTTTTGATTTTATATTACTACCCTCTTCTGTAGATGATCTTAGCATATGGAGGATATGATCCTATACCATTGAATGCAATATGTTAGAATGCTATGATCCCTTCTCATGAATATAGTTTGCAATATGTTACTTGTATGTTTTTTAAATTTGTGTATGAAACTACGGCATCATGCTATGTCATCCACTGTGTAGACAATAAACATATTTATTTTTTCTTTATTTGACTCATTTTTATCCAGATTGTACATGCCTCATTTAAAGTCCCAACTTCTCTCTCTTTTTTGTTATATATATACATTGAATCAGGGAGACATATAATTCTATGCGTCTAATTTAAAGTCCCACTCATCTAAAGTCCCACCAAGTCTGGTGTTGGGTGCCAGGTGTCCTTGTATAAAAGCTGGGACTCATCCATCCGATCGGAAAGCAGCTGTCATGACAGGGAGCGTCCTCCTCCGCCTGGTGCCGATGTCACTCAAGGAGCATGCACAGTCAATGAACACGTTTCAAGGCGAATCTGCTAATGCTGATAATGAGGCAGATATGCCTAGAAATGAATTCACTTGGCGCCCAACATCATATCTTTGGCTATCACCTGTCAGCTTCCCTCATGGTCAGTCGCTGAGCCCCAGTGCTGTGAATGTTGTCACTTCAATTAACAAATTAACAAATAATATATCTTATCATCCTATGAACCTAACAGTATTTAGAAGAAAAACCTTGAATATGGGATTTTAAGGGAAATTTTTAGAAAAAAAATTAAAAAAGAATTGTTGAAAACATGATATTAAATTTATTGATATACATATAAGATAAAAACAAACAGAAGTATGTAGACATAAAATTTGACAGAAGAGGTAGATTTCCACTACATAAATGAGGACCATCCATGAGTGGGTGGTCCTCATGTATGGTCCTCATTTATGTAGTGGAAATCTACCACTTCTGTTAAATTTTATGTCTACATACTTCTGTTTATTTTTATCTTATATGTATATCAATAAATTCAATATCCCTTTTTCAACAATTATTTTTTCAAATTTTTCTAAAAATTGCCCTTAAAATCCCATATTCAAGGTTTTTCTTCTAAATAAATTTTTCAGGGATGATGGCAATTTACACGCCAACTCCTGGGAGTCTATCTTTTCCATAAACCTAACATAAAACTGCAACATATAGTTCTGTTTGGAGATTCTTTAATCCTTGTATCACATCACTTTTACAATAGTCACAAAATGGAGTGAATCCAATTTAAAATAAAGTGCCATGTGCATCTTAGTTTAAAATGATCAATTATAATATTTTGCAATTGTATTAGATATGCTATAAACATAGAAATGTATATCTATGATGACCTAAAATATATGAAAAGTATCCATAAAACATTGACACTGGTATTGATACTGGTATATTTTCGAAAGAAAATTAGATATGAACTTCAGGGGGTATGACTATATTACCAAAAGTGTTTAGCTAAACAGATGAGTATTTCTCTTTGACAGGACATAACTCAAACTATTCACAGTTTCATCTTATCGATTCAATCAACAACTGAAAGATGTAACAGTATACAATTAAAGTTTAGGCACGACAAGACAAGGGACATCAATAAACTGGATGCTGGCCTGCTCAAGGAATGACTGATTGGTTCTATTGTGTAAGCTCTGTATCACAGTCTTAATACAATAATCCCTTGAAGAGATTACATTAAACACATTGTGTTCTTTACAATAAATTTTAATTTTTAGCAATATTCTTTTGATCTGTAATTCAGATCACAACAAGTGCTTAGTAGGATATATTAAAAATGAAAGATAATTCAAGAAAAAAATAAATATTAATGTGTCATTTGATGGCAAGGATGCAGTAAAATGTCAGCTTTAACTTAACGCTAATAAAAGGGAAACTGCTTTTTTTATAGATGTATATGTATGTGATGAGATTAACATACAGTGGTGTGAAAAAGTGTTTGCCCCCTTCCTCATTTCCTGTTCCTTTGCATGTTTGTCACACTTAAGTGTTTCGGAACATCAAACCAATTTAAACGATAGTCAAGGACAACACAAGTAAACACAAAATGCAATTTGTAAATGAAGGTGTTTATTATTAAAGGTGAAAAAAAATCCAAACCATCATGGCCCTGTGTGAAAAAGTGATTGCCCCCTAAACCTAATAACTGGTTGGGCCACCCTTAGCAGCAACAACTGCAACCAAGCGTTTGCGATAACGTGCAATGAGGCTTTTACAGCGTCCTGGAGGAATTTTGGCCCACTCATCTTTGCAGAATTGTCCTAATTCAGTTACATTAGATGGTTTTCGAGCATGAACGGCCTTTTTAAGGTCATACAACAACATCTCAATAGGATTCAGGTCAGGACTTTGGCTAGGCCACTCCAAAGTCTTCATTTTGTTTTTCTTCAGCCATTCGGTGGTGGACTTGCTGGTGTGTTTAGGATCATTGTCCTGCTGCAGAACCCAAGTTCGTTTCAGCTTGAGTACACGAACAGATGGTCGGACATTCTCCTTCAGGATCTCTTGGTAGACAGCAGAATTCATAGTTCCTTTTATCACGGCAAGTCTTCCAGGTCCTGAAGCAGCAAAACAGCCCCAGACCATCACACTACCACCACCATATTTTACTGTTGGTATAATGTTCTTTTTCTGAAATGCAGTGTTCCTTCTACGCCAGATATACTTGGACACACACCTTCCAAAGAGTTCCACTTTTGTCTCATCGGTCCACAGAATGTTGTCCCAAAAGTCTTGGGGATCATCAAGATGTGTTGTGGAGAAATTGAGACGAGCTTTGATGTTCTTTTTGCTCAGCAGTGGTTTTCTCCTTGGAACTCTGCCATGCAGGCCATTTTTGCCCAGTCTTTTCCTGATGGTGGAGGCATCAACGCTGACCTTAACTGAGGCAAGTGAGGCCTGCAGTTCCTTGGACGTTGTTGTGGGGTCTTTTGTGACCTCTTGGATGAGTCATCGCTGCGCTCTTGGGGTAATTTTGGGCGGCCGGCCACTCCTGGGAAGGTTCACCACTGTTCCATGTCTTCGCCATTTGTGGATAATGGCTCTCACTGTGGTTCGCTGGATTCCCAAAGCTTTGGAAATGGCTTTATAACCCTTTCCAGACTGATAGATCTCAATTACTTTCTTTCTCAATTGTTCCTGAATTTCTTTGGGTCTCGGCATGATGTGTAGCTTTTAAGGATCTTCTGGTGGACCTTACTGTGTCAAGCAGCTCCTATTTAAGTGATGCCTTGATTGTGAACAGGTGTGGCAATAATCAGGCCTGGGTGTGGCTAGAGAAATTGAACTCAGGTGTGGACAACCACAGTTATAGTATGTTTTAACAAGGGGGGCAATCACTTTTTCACACAGGGCCATGATGGTTTGGATTTTTTTTCACCTTTAATAATAAACACCTTCATTTACAAATTGCATTTTGTGTTTACTTGTGTTGTCCTTGACTATTGTTTACATTGGTTTGATGTTCCGAAACACTTAAGTGTGACAAACATGCAAAGGAACAGGAAATGAGGAAGGGGGCAAACACTTTTTCACACCACTGTAAATGATATTGTTATGTTGCTGTATGTGTTAATAAGTTGCAAATAAAATGGACTTGGGTTGTGACTCTTTCTGTTATTGGGTTTCTCACAGCACTAAATAGTGGTGAAAATTTTTGATGTACGGATATTGACTCCCTTTAGTGACAACGCAGATGTATGTCTATAAGCATATTTAATAAAAACAAAATACCGTAATCTAGGTTTCATACTAAATTATACATGTTTCATGTCACTGTCCTGAAACTAGTGTTAGGCCGGGGAGTTGGAGAATGGCTGCTATAATTACAGGCTGAGGCTGCTTTTCATAGTGGTAGCTTTCTTCATGTCAGGCTTTTTGCTTTAAGTTAGATTAAAGGGATTATTCAGGTTTCTATATAATTTACACATTGCCTTCAAATGCTAGCAGAAGTTTACAGAATCATACTGAAACACCTCTGTGTATATCTATATATATATATATCTATATATCTATCTATATATATATATATATATATATATATATATATATATACATAAGTGACTCTGATATACATAAGTGACTTTAGATATACACACCTCTGTGTATATCTATATATATATTTATGGTCTAGAGCCCTACGGACGATATGAGTAACGATGACACACAGGAACAACACAAAACTTACCAACATGAAATAGACCCGAAAGCGTGCCTTGGTCTACCGTATGGTACACCAAAATAAGGGGGCAAAAACTTTCAGGTAGGGGATAATTATTTATTAAAGGTAAATGTCACCGAGTAAGTAGGGCAAAGGCCTGAGCCATCTCCAACTGTGGGTTAGGTATGTAGCGAGAGAAGCAGGCCGACTTCCACCGACCTAGTTTCTTGATCACATGGTCCGGAACCCCCTGTCTTGAGGCCGTCGTGGCCGCCCCGATCCGGAATGAATGCCCGGAGTACTGGCTGGGGTCCAATTGAAGATTGCCGAGAAGGACCCGGACATGTTCCACAAACTGTGACGAGTTGAGGGGTTTAACTGGAAAGGGTAAAAGCGGACTGGAACCTGGGCGGTCGGATAGCAGTGCCGTCAACCGGTTTAACACAGTAACTGGGCACCAGTTGTTGTGGGTCCTGTACAGGTGTATATCTGCTCCGGAACCTCGCTGCTGAGTTTTAGACATCGCCAAGTGAAGAACATAGTGATCCTGGTGGCGGCAGAGGTTACTTTTATGCAAGACTGGACCCGCTGGGTGGCTGCGAGTGAACTCGCTGGGCCGTAGAAACCCATAAAACGCCATGTGTATCGCAGCCTGCAGGACGGTGCTGAGGAGGAGACCAAAAGGGGACCTATCCAGAATGTCAGACATCCCCTTAAAGATCTCCCCAGTGATAGGCAGCCGCTTAGGGCTGACTGGCGGGTGGTGTTTCTGAACTCCACGCAGTAGGGCCCTCACTGCGTGGCAGGAGAACACTGAAGGCCTCGCGGGGTCTAGAAGTGACAAGTAGTGCTGCACCCCGGCCACGTACTGGCGTATCGTGCTGTGTGACAGTGCCAAGTGAGAATGGCAATAAGCGATAAACGCCAGAACCTGCTTGACGCTGGAAGATTCACAGGGGCGTTGGGGCAGGAATTTATTAAAAGCCCTCCTGGCCGTCCGGTAGGCCCGCCGGGTGTTGCGGGCGAGCGAAGAGTTGATGATGCTAGTAGCTGACTGTAAATGTGGGGCTAGTCCAAGGTCAGCTGTGACCAATCCGGGATAGTGGCTGAGAGATGGCAGGCTCCTGGCATCTGTTCAAAGAAAGAAATAAAGTTAAAACGGTAGAGTGCGTCCGCTGCTGAGTTAAACTTCCCTGGAATGAATGAGCAGTAAACATTAAACTGATGTTGTAAGGATAGCTGGACCAGTCTGCGGAGGAAGGACATGACGGGCCTGGATTTAGACCTGCCCTTGCTGATGATCTCAGCTGTGGCTTGATTGTCTGTCGTAAAAGCCACAGTCTGTCCAGACCAATGGTGACCCCATAGGTGCGCGGCTGCTACGATGGGGAACAGCTCAAAGAGGGCTGACGTGGTAGTGAACCCCGGTGTGGCTAGTGCCTGAGGAGGCCAAGGGGCGGCGAACCACAAATGGCCAAAAATGGCGGCACATCCTGTGGATGCCGCCGCATCTGTCACCACCTGAGGTGACAGCGAGGACACTACTGGGATGAAGAGGGACACACCGTTCCAACTACTGAGAAAGTCTTCCCACATGGCCAGATCTGCCCTGGCTGCTGAATCCAGCCTGATGACCTGGTCTGGGTCCTGAGTGTAGGACAGGAAAACCAGCAGCCGGGACACAAAGGAGCGGCCCTGGGGGATGATCCTCATAGCAAAATTTAACATCCCGAGGAGAGACTGAAGTTGCTTCTGAGTACATCCCCCCACCCGAGTGAACTCTTGTAGAACCGTCCTGATACGGTCCAACTTGTCTGCGGGAAGGCTGGCCTGCATGGCTAGAGTGTCAAGGTCGACGCCTAAGAACGTGATCTTGTGCGCCGGGCCGTCAACCTTGTGTTCCGCTATGGGGACGTTCAGATTGTTGAAAACCGTCCTCAACTTTCCAAGGTCCCCTGGGGGAGCCCCGGGTGGTTCAATCAAAAGGAAGTCATCCAAATAGTGGATGACCTCGTGGCACTGTGCCTCGTGGAGAAGGATCCACGCCAGGGTCTCTGCGAACTTATCAAACAACCACGGACTACTCTTAGACCCGAAGGTCAACTTGGTTGCGAAATAATATCGCTCCCTCCACTTGATGCCGTGCCAGCACCACAGGGAGGGATGTATAGGCAGCAGCTTGAAGGCGTCAGATATGTCCGCCTTCGAGAGCCAGGCCCCCACCCCAGCCCTGAGTATGGCCTGGATAGCCATATCTACCGAAGCGTACTTCAGTGAGAACTCCTCGGAGGGAATGAGCGAGTTGAGACTGGGAACGACGGAAGAATGAGGCGCTGACAGATCATACACCAGACGTTTTTTATTTGAAAATTTTCCCTGTACAAGCCCGATAGGGCTAACCCTCCAGATACTAAAGGGGGACTGACTGAACGGGCCTATCATAAAGTCCCGATCCAACTCCGTCTGAAGAAGGACGTCGATAGCTGGCTCATCTGTTGCTGCTGAGCGCAATGTTCCGACATTCGTGGGTGGTGTGGGGCAGGGTGATGAGCCCGGTATGAAACCCATCGGTGAAACCTCGGATGAGGTAGCTGGCGAGTGACGGAGTGGGGTGTGAGGTCAAGTAAACATCGAGCCAAAGGACATTGACCCGGCTTAGTCACGGTTTCTTCTGCTTGACCTCACACAGGACCCTGGGGTGCGCCCTCTGGCATAGGGTGCAAACGTGCAAGAGCCGGCACTGGCTGAAATTGCAGGAGCCGTAGTTGAAGTTATTGCAAATGGCGGCTCCCCCCAACCATCCGCACCGGACGTCCCAACTTGTCCACCTTTTGCCCTTGCGCCGGGGCCTGCTGAGCCTGACTCGTGCTGGTAGAGGCCGTGCTAGCTGTCGGGTGGACAGAGACTATGTTGGCACACCAGACCGCGGTGTGGGATGCTGACTGACAGACAGCACATAGTGGGGACAGTAGACCCGCAAAGTGGCGGCAGAACAACTCGGTGTCCACTACACTCCAGTCCGTTGTCAAATGGAACTGTAAGAATCTGGCCGCGGCTTTGGCCGAGAAGGACCGATGATAATCGTAGAACGCTGAACCACCGTATTTGTGGCCCAGGTCTACGATTAAATGGAGGTAGAGGTCCAGTTCCTCCCGCCTGCCCGGGGAGGCTGAGCACAGCACGTCCCTGAACATGCCGAAAGCGAGCGTGAACTCAGGCACCGTGAGCTTTCTGTTGAGCCTCGGATCCTTTGCCTTCAAAACCACTGAGACGTCCCCCCAGGTGTAGGCCTTGTTCTCCGCCAAATCATGGACCGAGATCATGAGTGAGGCCAGGTTAACGTCTCTGCCCTCTAAAATGTCCTTCCTTACGCTGGGTGGCACCAGGTGGGAAGGATGAATGGTAGTTGTGGCAAGCTCACTACCTGCGGCCGGTGCACTGATGGCTGGGACCACCGCAGGGTCCGGAACCGTGGCGGCCGGGCTGGTCTCTAGACGTGTCACCCTGTCCTGGACCTCAATGATCGAGGAAGACAGGGAAGATACGAGGGCGTGTAGCTGAGCGACGGCGGTTGAAATGGATTCCAGGGACGCCTGCTGGCTGCTGGAACCGGCTGCAGCCGGTGGTGGGAAGAGGAGCCTGAATAGCTCCGCCTTCCTGGCCGCGGACGAGAAGGGTATCCCTCTGCGCCTCAGCTCGGCGGACAGCCTGGGAATTGTCCATGCCCTAAGGGACTGGACACTGCCAGCCTCGGAGGCTGACGCCGGAGATAGCGGGGTGGTGAGGTCATCGCTGCCGACTGACGACATGGCGGCTGCCAAGACCCGTTGCTTAGTTGACTGGTCACGTGTCTGCAGGCTGGGCCTATAAAGAGGTGACAAGAAATGACTTTGGACGTGTAACCTATGGTATACGTACCTGCCATGAAAATGCAGGAGCCCCCCCCCCTGTGTCTTTTTTTTTTTTACCTGCTGGAACCCTGATCAAGCTGGTGCATGTGGACCTACTGAATCCGACTGACCTGAGAGAGTGTGAGAGAAAGTACCTATTTAAGAGCCTGAAACTGCTGCCGTCCTGAGCGATGGTACCCAATGTTGATGATAACAACAGGTGATAGTGACTTAAGTCGACTGACGTGACAGCTGTGGAATCAAATGACAGACAACAACACGAATAACTGAAATGACCTGTTGCCTTAACTGAAATGAACATCCCGTGACAGGGCCCGGCCCGGTCGTACCGTATGGGGGTGACTGTGAGCCGGACTCTGGAGCACGTACAGAAATGAGACAACCGTGAAATGAGGCCAACTGCCTGGGTACGCTGGGGCCGAACTGTGACATACTGGCTGCCACCGGGTTCGACTCCAAGTGCTACAGCATGCGTTGGAACGCTAGCACTCGTGTGACAGCGACCTCGATCATCATGCCACTGTCTAGTGACTGAACCCCTTCTTTTTTTTTTTTTGTACTGAAATGCGGCCGGCCTAGGGCACGCCGGCGCAAATTCGTACAGGGAAGTGACTAAATTAACGCCGGGGCATGGTAAGGTGACATAGAAATGACATAACATGACAAGGACAAGAATCAAAAGTTTTTTTTTTTTTTTTTTTTTTTTTGTTTTTTTTTATGCGATTCCGTCCCTGGCGCATGTATTGAAATGAGGCCGGCCTAGGGCACGCCGACACGAATTAGTGCGGGAAAGTGACTGCATTCATGCCGGGCGTGGTAAGGTGAGACAGAAATGACATACCATGACAAGGGCAAGAATCAAGAGTGAACGCAACCTATGATGCGATTCCGCCCTTGGCGCATGTATCGAAATGAGGCCGGGCAGCCGTGCGTCTGGATTGCCCCGATCGGGGCATCTATGGATGCGACCGGACCCACCCAGAGGTATAGTGACCGAAATGAAACCATGACAAAGACTAGATTTCAACAAACCGAGCAATTTGTCACTGAATCTATCTCTGGAGCATGTATCGAAAGGAGGCCGAGCGGCTAGGCGAACCAGTGCGAATCGATGCATCCCGGATGCGACCGGATTCAGACCGATACGTGGCCAATGACCGAAATCATGCCAAAGACTAGACTCGAGCCCGCATCCGTACGAGCGGTGGGCCAATCTCTGAAACATGTATGGTAATGCGGCCGTAACCTGGGTACCCTGAAACAAATCCGTGCCTGAGTGCAACATGACTTGAATCTGAGTGCGACCAGGATCGAAATGATGGCATGAACGCCCTGTATAAATGATGCGAAATGACTTAGCATGACCGAATGGCCTGATACGTTAGCCATTTTTGAAATGACGAAATGATTGCCATGCTAATACAATGAAATGTTTCGACACGGTCGAAGTAATTCGTGCGATTAACATGCCAACAGTGACTCGGAACGTAACCAGTGATCCGGCATGCTGCTGGTATAACTGATTTGACCGATTTGACATGACATGATCGCTGCGTGTGAGTGCGAACGGCACCCGTGAGCGAGCTACGTTTGAACGATTCAAAGCCTGTGTACTCCGACCGCGTAAGGGGAACCCTTGAGTGCCGGATGCGGCATCGGTCGGAGTGTCATGGCGGGCGGCCCTGAATGTGCGTGCCACTAGGTGGCTCCCGGTCGTGTACAACCAAAAACGTGCGTGTAGCTGTATGGTGTTTTCGAGACAAGCGGTGCGTGGTTCGTGAGCTACGCAGACCACAGTTTAGTGACATGATAAGCAGTGCATGGGAACGTAAAACATGGGAGCCGAAGCCCTACCTGCGACAGCCGAACCAGACTCTTTGTACGGAACTGCGACTCGGCGACACGAGTGCGACACGAAGGGACAACACGACTTACGAACACGGAACGCGGGACTGCAACAACACAAGGAGACGGACAGACGAAACGGAGCTCACGAACCGGCACCAACAGCACTTGTCTCGAACGAGTCGGTCCTAGATGTCTGACGTATCAGATATCTCGCACAGGAAACCGACAAAGACCGGCGGCCTTTGGGCTGCTTAAATACCCTCCGGGCTCCTCCCATAACTTCAGGCCGGTACCCGGCCTTCCAATATATCTATCTATCTATATATATATATATATATATATATATATATATATATATATATACATAAGTGACTGTCTGTCATGCATTTACTATCTTTCAGTGTGACACCAGCTTTACAGTGTTTTTCATCATCTTCTCAACAATTATCTTTTATTATTGAGTGCAGGTAGGATACATACGTATATACAGTATTCTCGTGTATTTTATACACATGTTTTTTCATTTTTGCACCATTACAGTAATATTTTCATGTGTATTTTGCCTGCACAGCTTTTGTAAATCCTTCTATAGGGATGATGCAGGCTAGCTGAATTTCCTTATTCAATACGCCCCTCATTATAATCTATTACTTCTTACTTACAGTGCCACACCCTCTGCTGGCTTCAGTATTTTCAGCGGTCCAATGTCTCTCATATTAGTTCGGCTGTACTCAATCTTCAAACTGATGGTATATCTAAATATGCTGTGAAAGAAAAACTACCTTCACAGGCAGACACACTTACGGTTACATATTCCTTGTTTTTAAATAGCTTTATTGGAATATTCCACGCACAATTTCGCCACTTAATATGTGAGTCTATACATCTTTCATTATTGTTGTAATATACATGTTATAAATGATAATGTTCATCATACTATTTTGTATACTCTGTATTTGAGCTTTTGTTATTACTATATTTTAGATGTATGATTGGCCCTCTTATAAACACCCCTAAAGAAGGAGACATGGATACTCTGAAACGCGTCAGTGAATTACTACTTTATAGTCAATCATTGTGGTGATTCTTTATCTAGCACACAGCTATTGCAACCATTCCAATAGACGTTGCTGTTTTTATCATACTTATTGTGTTTAATAAAATATATGTTTTCTCTATAAATTATGTCAGTGCTCCTTTTTGTCTAGTTAATTTGGATGTGGCACCCCACAGGGACACCTCACCAATATAATAAATGTTCTTTTGTTTATTAACAAAGCTAAGAATCATCATGTAGCAGGAAAATTTCAAAAAAATACTAACTACATTTTTACTGACAACCTCAAATTCAAGTCTCCCGCTAAAGCTACCCATAGATGGAAATTCAGCCAGTTTAGCATGTATGGGCACTTTGGTTGTAATTTAGCAATTGACTTCAGTACAACCGCCCTGCAGGAATATTTCCCCTCAATCATCACTGCATACTATAGCCTAAAGCACTGATCAGTGTTTTCTGATGGTGGGGAAGCCTCCTCGCTGTCATAATGCAATTACACAGTGAGGAAAATTCCTCCATCCACTTCGAATGTGTGAATGGGGGAGCTGGGTTAGCAGGTTGGATGAAAAATACTGACCCATCTATGGCCAGCTTTAGTTAAAGCTAGAACTCTGCAATCATCAGAGAACATGAGTATTGCTGATGAGACTCATCGGGAGGCATGTCAGACTGCTAAAGAGAGACTGCTGATCTCACACAACGTGCATCAACCTTATCTACAGATCAAAGAAAAAATATTTTAGTTCAGCACCTAGCTTAATAGTGTCCTGTAAATTGATGCTCTAAAAAAAGGGACACTAAAAAAATAAAAGCCACAGTTCTAATCTGTACCAGTGTTGACACAACTTAAGCAATATTCAAAAGTTACAAATATAATTTCATGTGATAAACCAATATTCATACCATATAATGTGTAAAAGGTGAAAAATTGTGCTAGATAACATCTGTCCCTATAAAAAAAATGTAAGCAGCAATTTTGTGCAACACAATCACAATCCTAAATAATAAAATTGTGCTAATTGTATAAAAGTACATATATGTGACCAAATGAGTTAAATCAATTGTACAAAGAGTCCACACTTAATGTGATAAAGTGAATAATTCCATGATAGTGTCCACCATCCATCACCAATAGTATAACAGTGAATCCAACACAAGCTGTAGAAACTGCTTACCAGTTCCAGTTGACCCCTTATTACAGGGGTCGATGAACGCCTATGGCTTAAAACCCAGCAGGGGGCTTTCTCCACGTCACAGAGTCACTCCACTTCTCCCAATGGTGCTCAAGGGATTCGATAGGAATTGGACACCGGAAAGAAACCAGAGGCTCCAAATAGTGTCAAATCCTTAGGTTTATTAATTAAAAGCTCTCCCTCACAGCAATAAAAGTCCTGAAGTTTGGCGTGTCGGCTGGCACATACCAAACAACCCGTACGTTGGGACACGATAGAGGTGGTGATGTCAGCACTCTTTAGTTGGGCCTCCCCTTCCTAGGTATCCCCAAACCTGCACACAAGCTGATGGCTTTTGTTTCTATTAGTGATGAAAAGAGCAATCCCATGTTGTTGGTTATCTCCTTCTTCTCGCACTAACTCCCAACTCTTATCTAACATAGTCAACATACACAGGATGGAACATCTTACCGTTAATTGATGACTCAGTATCATGATTTAATAAAGTTTGGGAAGGGGGGTTTGCTACTTCTGTCTATTGCCCTGAAGTGGTTCCCCCAGAACACTAGACAGAGATCTCTTAGACCTATTTGATTATGCATTGTTAAACCTTTGAGCTTTTATGTTCTGAGATCCATGGTGTCCTCTTTCTCTTTAATATCCTTTTTTATGCTTAGTTTATTATCTGACACGTTTTATTTGCTATGCTGGAGAGCTATATTGTGTTAAGCCAATTGACGATAATGTGTTTTGCTCTAGAATTTTGTCTTTCTATAATTTTCTTTTTTTCTCCAGTGATTTATACATTTTTCTTTATCCTTGTATTTGATCTATACTCTGTTCTTTGTATGTCTGAAAATACCAATACATATACAATTTAAAAATGTAAAAAAACTATGAAAAAAATGTAATGAAAAAAAGAAAAAATATAAAATGGAAAAAATGAAAAAAATAAAAAAATGAAAGATATAAACATGAAAAAAATGAAATAATCATTTAAAAAAACAATTAAGGTCTATCTCTATGTTAAAACCTTGAGGAGTCAAAGTTTTAAGCTTAAAGATCCATTTTGTTTAATTCTTGGAGATCTCTTTAATCATATTGGAACCCTCCAATGTCTGTGGACAGTATCTATAGCATAAAACGACATGCATGCTGGGTCTCTGTTCTAACCTAAAGTGATTTGAGGCACTATGTTTTTTATACCCGTTACGAATGTTAGCAATATGTTCTTCTATTCTTTTACTAAGTGTCCTAGAAGTCCTTCCCACATACTGGTACCCACATGTACATTTTGGCATGTGCCCGCTGCATGTCAGGGGACCCGATACGTGTGGCCCCCCTGACGAGAGACAGAACGGGCATCTGTGTGTGTAAACACACAAATCCCGGTTCTGTCAGGAGAGGAGAGACAGATTGTGCGTTCCTCTTAGTTAGGAACAGTGATGTGTCTCCTCCTCTAGTTACTCCTATCCCCCCACAGTTGGAAAATACACTGAGGGACCCTTGACCCCCCACTAGTGTTAATCCCCTCCCTGACAATGATATTTGTACAGTAATCAGTGGCTATTTTTAGCTCTGATCGCTGTATAATTTCAATGGTCCCAAAAAAGTGTCAAAAGTGTCCAATCTGTCCGCCGCAATGTCGCAGTCCTGATAAAAATTGCTGATCGCCACCATAACTAGTAAAAAAAAATTATAATAAAAATGCGATAAATCAATTCCCTATTTTAAAGATGCTATAACTTTTGGGCAAACCAATCAATATACGCTTATTGTGATTTTTTTTACCAAAAATATGTAGAAGAATATATATCGGCCTAAGCTGATAAAGACATTTGTTTTAAAAAAAAAAAATTTGGGGATATTTATTATAGCAAAACTAAAAATGTTATACGGTATATATTTTTTTAATTGTCGCTCTGTTTATAGTGCAAAAAATAAAAACCGCAGAGGTGATCAAATACCACCAAAAGAAAGCTCTATTTGTGGGAAAAAAAATAATGACAATATTGTTTGGGTACCACGTCGCACGACCGCGCAATTGTCAGTTAAAGCGGCGCAGTGCCGTATCGCAAAAAATGGCCTGGTCAGGAAGGGGGAAAATCCTTCCAGGGCTGAAGTGGTTAAAGCGGGACTGTACTGAAATTTTTTTTTTAAAAGCCAGCAGCTACAAATACTGCAGCTGCTGACTTTTAAAAAATGGACACTTACCTGTCCCTGGTTCCAGCGATGTTGGCAGCAGAGGCTGATCGCTCGGCTCTCTGCTGTAGCCGGCGCCATTCTCGGTGAGGGAATCAGGAAGTGGCTTCAATTCCCGATTCCCTACTGCGCATGCGCGAGTCGCGAGGCGCAATGAGAATCTTCAGCGCTGTCTGCTGGGACACGTGTGTGTCCCGGCAGACAGCGCGCCGGGACAGGAAGCTGCGTAAACTCCCGTGGGAGTTTATGCCCGGAAGTGGGTGCAGATACCTGTCTTAGACAGGTATCTGCACCCCCCTCCCCCCTGAAAGGTGCCAAATGTGACATTGGAGGGGGGAGGGTTCCGAAAAGCGTGAGTTCCACTTTAGGGTGGAATCCCGCTTTAAATATGTATGTATGGCCAACCACCAGTGAATTCCTGATATCCCAGACTTCTTTTCAACGGATCACCCAAGTGTCACATGCAGTACATCCAGTGAACCATATGTGCTCATCTCCTAGACTGGACCTTAATCAATAGTCATTGTCAAACTCACTTTTACCCCTCTAGGGCTATACTCCAACTGGCTCCGGGCTCCCAGTAGCAATCACAGGCACCGACACACGGACTGGATCTTCTATTTGACCTCCTCCCCTCCATGTGACATGTGCTTATGCAAAAGGAAATAAATCGATAGTGCTCTCCATACGTTTTATAACAATTTAATAAAATCTAAAATGGGACACTCACAAACAAATGCACTCTCAGTGCCATGTTCTGCGCATAGTATTCATAGTATTCAAAGTAAACCGTCTTCTCACCTCAGGGTCTCCACACTGCCCATACATGTTACACCACCAAAGGCTTCCTCAGTATGATGAGGACAGGCCAGCACAACCTCTTTATATAAAATAGTGGCTGGCTCTGAGCTCCACAGCAATCAAGCCAGAGCAGAAATGATGTCGCAGGTGACACGACTAACTCAGAAGTGAGGTAATAATCGGCCATCTTGCCCTTTGTGTCCCCAAATGGAAAAAGATACAGAGAACATTCTGGCAAGGCCACTCCAAATCAAGTGGGAAAACTACCAACATAACATACAACCACCTGGCTTCGATCAGCTCCCCAGCGACATCAGATACACATAAATGCAACTTCCATATTCATAAAACCAGCCAGCCCTGGCCTCCACAATGGCCCAGGACTGACAGGAAATGGCATCACAGATGACCTGACCTATCCAAAACGAAACAATTGTTTCCATTTTGCACATGTCTATAACATAACAAATTAATCAGATTTTTTTTTTTTTCCTATTTTGTTATGTACTTTCACATGCATGTGACTCCAGTAGATATTGTCCAATCAGCTCATTCCATTTCTCTTTGTGGGTTGGACTAGTAAGAATGACTAAGAGTGCATAAATAATCTCCTGAAATAATGAATTAACATGTTAAAACAAATGTAACCAATCTTATAAAATAACGAAAGACTAACAGAACTTCCGAAAATCCAGATCAATTTAGAACAACAAATACAGTATCTCACAAAAGTGAGTACGCCACTCACATCTTTTCATGTAACAACACTGAAGAAAATACACTTTTCTACAAAGTAGTGAGTGTAAAGCTTGTATAATAGTGTATATTTGATGTCCCCTAAAAATAACTCAACACACAGCCATTAATGTCTAAACCGCTGCCAACAAAAGTGATTACACCCCTAAGTGAAAATGTCCAAATTGGGCGCAAAGTGTCAATATTTTGTATGGCCACCATTATTTCCAGCACTGCCTTAACCCTCTTGGGCATGGAGTTCACCAGAGCTTTACAGGTTGCCACTGGAGTCCTCTTCCACTCGTCCATGATGACATCACAGAGCTGGTTGATGTTTGAGACCTTGCGCTCCTCCGCCTTCTGTTTGAGGATGACCCACAGATACTCAATAGGGTTTAGATCTGGAGACTTGCTTGGTCAGTCCATCACCTTTACCCTCAGCTTCTTTAGCAAGGCAGTGGTCGTCTTGGAGGTGTGTTTGTGGTTGTTATCATGATGGAATACTGCCCTGCGGCCCTGTCTCCAAAGAAGAGAGAGTATCATGCTCTGCTTCAGTATGTCACAGTACATGTTGGCATTCATGGTTCCCTCAATGAACTGTAGCACCCCACTGCCGGCAGCACTCATGCAGCCCCAGACCATGACAATCCCACCACCATGCTTGACTGTAGGCAAGACACACTTGTCTTTGTACTCCTCACCTGGTTGCCGCCACACACTCTTGACACCATCTGATCCAAATAAGTTTATCTTGGTCTCATCAGACCACAGGACATGGTTCCAGTAATCCATGTCCCTAGTTTGCTTGTCTTCAGCAAACTGTTTGCAGGCTTTCTTGTGCATCTTTAGAAGATGCTTCCTTCTGGGACAACAGCCATGCAGACCAATTTGATGCAGTGTGCGGCGTATGGTCTGAGCACTGACAGACTGACCCCCCACCCATTTCACCTCTATAGTAATGCTGGAACCACTCATATGTCAATTTCCCAAAGACAACCTCTGGATATGATGCTGAAAATATGCACTCAACTTCTTTGGTTGACCATGGAGTGAAACCTGTCACAATTTAAAAAAACAAAACAAAATTTTGTACTTTTTGCTATAATAAATATCCCCAATTTTTTTTTTAAAAAAAGCTAATTTTTTCCTCAGTTTAGGCCGATATGTATTCTTCTACATATTTTTGGTAATAAAAATCGCAATAAGCGTATATTGATTGGTTTGCACAAAAGGTATAGCGTCTACAATATAGGGGAAAGAATTATGGCATTTTTTATTTATTTTTACTAGTAATGGCGGCGATCTGCGATTTTTACTGTGACATTATGACAGATCAGACACTTTTGACACATTTTTGGGACCATTGACAATTATACAGCAATGAGTGCTATAAAAATGCACTGATTACTGTGTGAATGTCACTGGCAGGGAAGGGGTTAACACTAGGGGGCGATCAAGGGGTTAACTGTGTTCCCTAGTGTGTGTCTAACTGTAGGGGGATGGGAGTGACTGGAGGAAATGACAGATCGTTGCTAGCAGGAACTCACAATCAGTCTGTCCTCTCCTCACAGAACAGGGATTTGTGTGTTTACACACACACACACACGTCCCTGTTCTGGCTTTCGTGCCAGCGATCGCGCATGGCCTGCTATCCCGCTTAAAGGGACCGACGGTTCGTGGGATTGTGCCGACCTGCCACTGTATAATGACAGCGGCTGGTCAGCAAGCGGTTCATTTCAGCTTGTTCAATTAAGCTTTGCCAATAAAACCTGGGAGCTGATTGGTTTCTCTGCAGAGCTGAACCAGATTTTGCATTCTCCAGTTTTAATAAATCAACCCAACTATGTTCATACATCTCTTCTAAAGAGCGAGGTCCCCTGACTGCTCAAACATTATTCTCTTTTTTGCAAGTCCCCACTTAATATCTTGTGTTGAGGGCATTTTTCCATAATTCTTTCCATTTCCAGAGTAACTAAAAAAAGTCATCTGGTACCACAATGTAAGTTCTGGTTATATTTGTGACATTATTTACCTTATAACAACATTATGTGCATACATCTCTTTTAAGGAGTGAGACCACCTGACTGCTCAAATATTATTCTTTTTTGCAGGACCCACTTACTATCTTGTGTTGAAGCAATATCCCATCCAACAGCAAACAGTATACAAGGCAACCAACAACTCCATTGTAACAAGATAATCAATGTTATTCACTTAACATGTCAGTCATCATAAAGTTATGGCTGATCCTTATATATACAGTGGGTAAAATACAACGGGTAAAATAAGTATTAAGTGATGTCAAATTAACCAGAAACCAAAACAAATACGTTTAGAAATGAACTTAGGTGTAATAAAATGGAATGACACAGGGAAACACATGAAGAAAGGGAGGTGCATAAAGGCATGGAAAACCAAGACACCAGCTGAAATCTATCAATAATTAGAAAGCAATCCTGCCCATTGTCAGTGCAAATGAATCAGGTTCAATAGGTTTTTTCCTGTGTCATTTCATTTTATTACACATGACTAGAGTTGAGCGGACACCTGGATGTTCGGGTTCGGCAGGTTCGGCCGAACTTCAGAAAAAAGTTTGGGTTCGGGACCGAACTTGACCCGAACTTGACCCTGAACACCGAACCCCATTGAAGTCAATGGGGACCCGAACGGCTATAATAATGTGTCGGCTCCCGTCCCCCTTAATATAGAGAACAGTCATTGAAGTCATTTATTTTTAAAAAGTTAGTCATAAAAAGTGTTTGGGGACCTGGGTCCTGCCCCAGGGGACATGTATCAATGCAAAAAAAACTTTTAAAAACGTTTTTTTCGGGAGCAGTGATTTTAATAATGATTAAAGTGAAACAATAAATGTGTAATATTCCTTTAAATTTCGTACCTGGGGGGGTGTCTATAGTATGCATGTAAAGGGGCGCATGTTTCCAGTGTTTAGAATTGTCTCTGCAAAAAGTGTCATTTTTTGCAGAAAAGAAAGCTATTTAAAATCACTCGCGTCTAATGTTAATTGTCGGCTCCCATAATACAGAGAACAGTCATTCATTGAAAGTCATTCATAAAAAAAAAAGTCATTGATAAAAAAAAAAAAGCGTAGGGGTCCCCCCAAATTCAATAACCAGGCCCTTCAGGTCTGGGATGGATATTAAGGGGGATCCCAGCCAAAAAAAAAATAAAAATGGCGTAGGGTCCCCCTCCAAAATCCATACCAGACCCTTGAGGTCTGGGATGGATTTTAAGGGGAAACCCAGCCAAAAAAAATGGCGTGAGGTCCCCCTCAAAATCCATACCAGACCCTTATCCGAGCACGCAACCTGGCAGGCCGCAGGAAAAGAGGGGGGGGACGAGAGCGGCCCCCCCTCCCGCCTGAACCATACCAGGCCACATGCCCTCAACATTGGGAGGATGCTTTGGGGGTCTAAGACCCCCAAAGCCTCTTGTCCCCATGTTGATGAGGACAAGGGCCTCATCCCCACAACTGTGCCCAGTGGTTGTGGGGGTCTGCGGGCGGGGGGCTTATCGGAATCTGAAAGCCCCCTTTAACAAGGGGACCCCCAGATCCCGCCCCCCCCTGTGTGAAATGGTAAGGGGGTACAAAAGTACCCCTACCATTTCACCAAAAAAGTGTCAAAAATGGTAAAAATGACAGGAGACAGTCTTTGACAATTCCTTTATTAAAATCTTCTTTCTTCTGGTCTTCCTTTCTTCATCTTCTCCTTCCGGCATCTTCTTCTTCCATCTTCTTCTTCCTCAGATCCGCTTCTTCTTGGCCTTCTCATCCAGCATCGGTGTCTCTTCTGGGCCGCTCCGTGCAATGGGAGGCTCCCGCTGGGTGAGGCTTCTCTTCGGTATCTTCTTCCACGGCGTCGGTCTCTGAGGCTTTTCTCCGGTATCTTCTTCCAGGGCGTCGGTCTGTTCTTGGGCCACTCCTCGCAATGGGAGGCTCCCGGTGTGTGAGGCTTCGCTTGGGCTGACAGTTCTTTTATAATGGAGGGCGGGGCCACCTGGTAACCCCGCCCCCCTCTGACGCATGGGAACGTCATGGGGACTTCCCTATGGCTTTCCCCGTGACGTGGGGAAAGCCATAGGGGAGTCCCCATGACGTCCCCCCTCTTTTCCTGTGGCCTGCCAGGTTGCGTGCTCGGATAAGGGTCTGGTATGGATTTTGAGGGGGACCTCATGCCATTTTTTTGGCTGGGTTTCCCCTTAAAATCCATCCCAGACCTCAAGGGCCGTTTTTAAAAAAAAAATTTTGCATTGATACATGTCCCCTGGGGCAGGACCCAGGTCCCCAAACACTTTTTATGACTAACTTTTTAAAAATAAATGACTTCAATGACTGTTCTCTGTATTAAAAGCACTCGCGGCTATATGAATATCAATTCATATCAATTCATATAGCCGCGAGTGCTTTTAAAAGACATTTTTAAAAGCAACATTAAATCCCCGAACACCGGACCCGAACCCGAACATACAGTCAATTGTTCGGGTTCGGGTCCGGGACCTGAACACCCTAAAGTCCGGTACGGACCCAAACTTTACAGTTCGGGTTCGCTCAACCCTACACATGACTTAATTTCTGAACTTAGTTTTTTTTGTTTTTTGTATGGGTTGATTACATGGGTTGTTACCAACATGTGGTGAACTTTTAAGGTCAATAGCACCTTTAGAACTATGTTTACCTAGAAAAATGGTGACATGTTCAATACTTATTTTACCCCCTGTATTTTACACACTGTATATACAAGGATCAGCCATGACTTTATGACCACTGACATGTTAAGTGAATAACATTAATTATCTTGTTGCATTGAGTTGTTGGTTGCCTTCTATACTGTTTGGTGTTGTTGGATGGGATTTTGCTTCACTAATAATACTTTAATCATGACGTGTTCAATACTTATTTACCCGATATATCTAGATATATAACTATATATATCTATAGAGGATATACATATATACTGTATATATATATATATATATATATATATATATATATATATATATATATATATATATATATATAGATATATAGATAGATATGCTGTATATATATATATATATATATATATATATATATACAGTATATATATCTATATAGATACAACTGTGCTCATAAGTTTACATACCCTGGCAGAATTTATGATTTCTTGTCCATTTTTCAGAGAATATGAATGATAACACAAAAACATTTCAATCATGGTTAGTGTTTGGCTGAAGTCATTTATGATCAATCAACTGTGTTTACTCTTTTTAAATCATAATGGCAATAGAAACCACCCAAATGACCCTGATCAAAAGTTTACATACCCTGGTGATTTTGGCCTGATAACATGCACACAAGTTGACACAAAGGGGTTTGAATGGCTATTAAAGGTAACCACCTGTGATCTGTTTGCTTGTAATTAGTGTGTGTGTATAAAAGGTCAATGCGTTTCTGGACTCCTTACAGACCCTTGCATCTTTCATCCAGTGCTGCACTGACGTTTATGGATTCTGAGTCATGGGGAAAGCAAAAGAATTGTCAAAGGATCTGCGGGAAAAGGTAGTGGATCTGTAAAAAAAGGAAAGGGATATAAAAATATATCCAAGGAATTGAGAATGACAATCAGCAGTGTTCAAACTCTAATCAAGAAGTGGAAAATGAGGGGTTCTGCTGAAACCAAACCACGGTCAGGTGGACCAACTAAAATTTCAGCCACAACTGCCAGGAAAATTGTTTGGGATGCAAAGAAAAACCCACAAATAACTTCAGGTGAAATACAGGACTTTCTGAAAACAAGTGGTGTGGCTTTTTGAAGATGCACAATAAGGATGCACTTGAAGAAAGATGGGCTGCATGGTCAAGTCGCCAGAAGAAAGCCATTACTACGCAAATGCCAAAAAGTACCCTGCTTACAATATGCCAAACAGCACAGAGACAAGCCTCAAACCTTCTGACACAAAGTCATTTGGAGTGATGAGACCAAAATTTAGCTTTTTGACCACAACCATAAATGCTACATTTGGAGAGGAGTCAACAAGGCCTATGATGAAAAGTACCCCATTCCTACTGTGAAACACGGAGGTGGATCGCTGATGTTTTGGGGGTGTGCGAGCTATAAAGGCACAGGAAATTTGATCAAAATTGATGGCAAGATGAATGCAGTATGTTATCAAAAAATACTGGAGGAACATTTGCATTCATCACCCAGGAAGCTGCGCATGGGACGTACTCTGACATTTCAACATGACAATGATCCAAAACACAAGGCCAAGTTGACCAGATATTGGCTACAGCAGAATAAAGTGAAGGTTCTGGAGTGGCCATCTCAGTCTACTGACCTTAATATCATTAAGCCACACTGGGGAGATCTCAAATGTGCAGTTCATGCAAGACAGCCCAAGAATTTACAGGAACTGGAAGCTTTTTGCCAAGAGGAATGGACAGCTTTACCATCTGAGAAGATAAAGAGCCTCATCCACAAATACCACAAAAGACTTCAAGCTGTCATTAATGTTAAAGGGGGCAATACACGGTATTAAGAACTGGGGTATGTAAACTTTTGATCAGGGTCATTTGGGTAGTTTCTGTTGCGATTATGATTTGAAAAGAGTAAACACGGTTGACTGATAATAAATGGTTTCAGACAAACACTAACCATGAGTGAAAGAAATGTTTTTGTGTTATCATTCATATTCTCTGAAAAATAGACAAGAAATCATAAATTCTGTCAGGGTATGTAAACTTATGAGCACAACTGTATCTATATAGATATATATACTGTATATATATATATATATATATAAATCTATACATTTATATATATATATCTATATATAGATTTATGGTCGGAGCCCTCGGTCCTTAACGATGTAAAGGAGCAAACATAAACACGCCACAAGACAGACAACAAACTAGACCTGAAGTGTGCCCTGGTCTACCGTAAGGTAAGCCCTGGTGAGCTGCGCCGTGAGGCCCTTTCTGCTAGTAGAGTAGTTAAGAAAAGGGCGCTTACCTGAGGAGTAATGGCTGTTTCTGTAGAGAAACGTGTTGGAGTGTTCTGAGAAGGGGAATGGGGGGGCGGGTACGGCGCGCTGGAACCGACACCGGCCTCGTGGAGAGGTCTGGTATATATACCCTCCGGGCTCCTCCCATAATTGCAGGCCACCATGCTGGCCTTCCTATTTATGGTCGGAGCCCTCGGTCCTTAACGATGTAAAGGAGCAAACATAAACACGCCACAAGACAGACAACAAACTAGACCTGAAGTGTGCCCTGGTCTACCGTAAGGTAAGCCCTGGTGAGCTGCGCCGTGAGGCCCTTTCTGCTAGTAGAGTAGTTAAGAAAAGGGCGCAAAGACTTGTTTTTAGGGAGGTAATGGTTTATTGTTTGGCAAAAGATTGTAAGACTGGTGGTGCCGTGAAGGTGGTGACTCAGACTAGGGTCAGTTGAGACCAGTGAGGGATGGCAGCCATGGTCGAATCGGCTCCGGGTTCCTGGGAAAAGAACAACGGGAAATTGAATCGGGACAGAGCGTCAGCTGAGGTGTTACACTTGCCCGGGATGTGGACGCAGAGGACCTTGAACTGGTGTAGCAGGGATAATTGTACCAGCCTGCGCAGGAAGGCCATAATGGTCAAGGACCTGGATCGGCCTTTGTTTATGATGTCAGCTGTGGCCTGATTGTCAGTGGAAAAAACCACCGTCTGGCCTGCCCAACTGCTTCCCCAGGTTTGTGCTGCTGCCACTATTGGGTATAGTTCGAATAGGGAAGAGGACTGGCTGAAACCGGGGATTGCCAAGATTTCTGGTGGCCATGGACCGGCAAACCAGTGGGGGCCAAAAATAGCTGCGAAGCCCGTGGAGGCAGCGGCGTCAGTGACAATCCGGGGAGAAGAGGGAGATGCTGCCGGAATGAACATGGAAATGCCATTCCAGTCAGCCAGGAAGTGGTCCCACATGGAAAGGTCGGCTATGGCTGCCTGATCAAGTCTGAGGATCTGGTCTGGGTCTTGACATCCTGTGAGGAAAACTAGGAGGCGGGAGACAAAGGATCGTCCCTGAGGAATGACTCTTACTGCGAAATTTAACATCCCGAGTAAGGACTGAAGTTGCCTCCTGGAGCACCCCTGGGTGGCCGTGAAGGAATGAATGACTTCCCTGATGCGAGTCAACTTGTCTGGTGGTAGGCTGGCCTGCATGGCCTGAGTGTCTAGTATGATGCCTAGGAAGGTGATGCGATGTGCTGGGCCTTCTATCTTCTTCTCCGCTATGGGGACGTTGAGGTTGGAGAAGACCTCCCTTAGACTCGTGAGGTCTACCGGGGGACGGTTGGGGTGTTCGATGAGCAGAAAGTCGTCCAAGTAATGGATCACTTTCTGACAGGATGCGTGGTGCGAGAGGATCCAGGACAGGGCCTGTGCGAACGTGTCAAAGAGCCATGGGCTGCTTTTGGATCCAAAGGTCAGTTTCGTGGCGAAGTAGTACTGACCTTTCCACCTGACTCCGTGCCAGCGCCACAGACACGGCTGGATCGGTAGCAGCTTGAAGGCGTCTGCGACGTCTGCTTTGGAGAGCCAGGCGCCCTCGCCTGTGTCTAGGATGGCCTGGATAGCAAGGTCGACAGAAGAGTACTTGAGAGAAAATTCTTGTGAGGGTATAAGGGAATTTAAGCTAGGTGTGTGAGAAGAATAAGGCGCGGACAAATCATAAATTAACCGGAGTTTATTTGAAAACTTCCCTTTTACAAGCCCGATAGGGCTAACTCTCCAAACGGAAAACGGTGGGTGAGAGAAGGGGCCGATCATGTACCCTCGGTCAAGTTCGTTTCGTAGTAGGGTACTGATGGCTTCCTCGTCGGTGGCTGCTGACAGCAGGTTTTTGCACTCGTGGGTGGTGTCGGGGAGTGTGATAAGCCCCGTGTGAAAGCCTGTGGTGAAGCCTTGTACCAGAAAGGCTGCTAGTGAGGGTGACGGGTGTGAGGTGAGGTAGGATTGCAGCCATCCGATATCAACACGGCTTAGTCAGGCTGAGCTGGGCTTATTGATCCCGCAGGTGATCCTGGGGTGGGCTTTGCGGCAAATGAGGCAGACGTGGAGGAGTCTGCAACGTGAGAAGTTGCAGATCCCCAAATTGAAATTGTTGCATATCGGCGCCCCTCCTAAAGTTCGGACGGGCCGTCCGAGTCTGTCCTCCTGGGGGTGTGGTGGGGTTGCGTCTGAATACTGGGATGTGTGCGGGGCAGAGGGGAAGTTGGGGAGGCGTCTACCATCGGGTTCTGAACACCAATTGGCGGTGTGGGTGGAGGATTGGCAGTTAGCGCACAGTGGGGAGCGGAGGCCGGCGAAATGGCGACAGAAGAGTTCGGTGTCGATGGCGCTCCAGTCCGTGGTTGCCTGAAACTGACTGAGCTTGGCTGCTGCCTTTGCTGAAAAGGAGCGATGGTAGTCGTAGAAGGCGCTGCCTCCGTACTTGTACCCTAAATCTGTGACAGCATGAAGGTAGAGGTCTAGTTCTTCCCTCCTGTCGGGTTTGATGGAACAGATGACATCCCGAAACATGCCGAAAGCAAGTACGAATTCCGTCACCGTGAGCTTTCGTGTAAGCCTGTGGTCTTTTGCCTTCAAGATAACGGAAACGTCGCCCCAAGCGTAGGCCTTGTTCTCTGTCACATCGTGTACCGAGATCAGAAGGGATGCCAGGTTGACGTCGCGGCCATCTAGTATTTCCTTCCTGATGTTTGCCGGGATGAGATGTGCGGGGTAAACAGAAAAACCGGCGTGGGGCGTAGCTGTAACGCATGATGCGGGGGTGGCGGGGGCGGCAGCTGGTGGAGTGGGGGTTCCTTGCTGGAACTCCAAGGTCCCCACTCTGGCCTGGACATCAGAGATGGTAGTAGATAGAGAGGAGACCAGCGTGTGAAGTTGGGACACTGCCGAGGCAATTGTCTGTAGTGATGCCTGAGTGTCTGGTGGGGTTGGTGGGGATGGGATGGGGAACAGTAGTCTGTACAGTTCGGCTTTCCTGGCCGTGATGGGGTAGGGGATGTTCCTGCGCCTCAGCTCAGCTGAGAGTCTGGGGATGGTCCAAGCTCTGAAGGCTTGAGAGGAGTTGTCTGCCGGACCCGCTTCGGGGGGTGATGGGGCGGGGGTGAAATCGTCGCTGCTGGCCAGAGACATGGCGTCTGCTAGAATAAAAGAGGGGGGGGGAAGGGGGAGGGGGGGGGGGGGGATGCATGTTTGTCTCGGGTTTCTTTTTTTTTTTTTTTTTTTTTTTTGATTTGAAGGGCAGGAGAGCATATATATATGTATGTGGCTGTGGCAAAAAGGGGGGGGGGAGGGGGGGGGCAGGGCGGGAAACCTGTGTGACAGGTCTTTGCGCGCGTGCGCTGAGTGGGATGTTCCATGGGCCTATATGTAAAACTCGGGGGAGGGGGGTGCGTGACACCCGAGGTGAGCCAGGAGGTGACTGGCCGGATGGTTGATGCTCGGGTGTCCGTCTGTGCTCGGCACGGACTGGTTAACCAGAGCCCCCCCAGGGCGGTACTGGGGGGAGTGGCTACTGGTTGATTTGCTAAGTAGGAATGTTTCGATCTGTAGCATTTGACGTAGGTTCGGTCAGCTAATACTTGCACTGCCAGCAAGTCATGAGACTAGGTGACCTTGTCTGCGTAGTGAAGGCTTGTGCTTCGAAAAATAGAGTGATATGCATAGAAGTATGTGACAGTTTACTAACGCCTGGAGATTTAATCAAAACTATGGTGTTCTGCTTGGGTGGGGAGGGGAGATGTGTGAACGAAGCAAGATACCGTTCGACGGTATGGTAACAATTGGGGGTGCGCGTGAGCGCTGGGTGAGTTTGTTTCTTTGGCCTGTGGAACTCAGAGAATGCGTGACAACCGAGGTAAGCCAGGAGGTGACTGACCAGGTAATCGGTGCTCGGGTGTCCGTCTGTGCTCGGCACGGACTAGTTCAACCAGAGCCCCACCAGGGCGGTACTAGGGGGAGTGGCT
The DNA here is from genome assembly GCA_028564925.1 of Lithobates sylvaticus. Lineage (NCBI taxonomy): Eukaryota > Metazoa > Chordata > Amphibia > Anura > Ranidae > Lithobates > Lithobates sylvaticus. The sequence goes on from CM053029.1 coordinate 441,368,695, forward strand.
GCTGGTTGGTTGCTAAGTAGGGATGTTTCGATCTGTAGTAGTTTGACGTGGGTTCGGTCAGCTAATACTTGCACTGCCAGCAAGTCATGAGACTAGGTGACCTTGTCTGCGTAGTGAAGACTTGTGCTTCGAAAACAGAGTGACATGCATAGAAGTATGTGACAGTTTCTAACGCCAGGGTGCTGAGCCAAATAAGTATGTGGGAGGGGGATATGTGGTGAAAAAGGTGTGAAGAGAATGGAAACTGAAACCAACAATAATTTACGCACCTGCTTGCTGCCCTAGTGATGGAGTCACTGTTGGGGTCAAAACCTGGTGGACCTGGTACCTACGGTAGGGTGACGTAAAATTATTAGTCAGAGGTGGGTTGCAAGAGCTGATTTGGGGCCGTAGTTGACCCCCTGGTGAAGAGATGCAAGCCCTCAAGAAAAAAAGGGGGGGGGTTTTTACACATTTTTTTTTTTTACCTGAAAAGGAACGGGATGGTCTGATCCTGTTGTGTAGGAGACCAGGGGCGATTACTGACCTAAGGAAAAGGTGAAAAGGGATAGAGAAAGGCGTGAGTAGCTGAAGTTTGCTACTGGGGAGGTTGTGGCTGCGAGGCCAATGGAGGTCGAGCTGCAACGATTGCAGAGGTATGTGGGAGGGTGGATGTGGGAGCCGTGACACAAACCTGCGGTGAGGCAAGATGTGCGGGGGGGCGGCTGTGCCTCACATTGGCTGGGTTGCCGTGGAAGGCAAGGAGTGGACTGTCTTGCTGAGGTTTGCAAGGTGTGGGGGCCCGTTTACACGAACTTGCGGTGCCTGCAAGAAGTGCGTGGGGAGTGCAGTGACAGATGCTCTGGTGAGTGTGTGTGTGTTTTTTTTTTTTTTTTTTTTTTGGGGGGGGGGGGGGGGGGGCAGGGGGGTGGGGTTGGGGGTGGGGGGGGCGTTGTGGTGGACGTGTGAGTGAGGGGATGCTTGCACTGGGTGGCGGGCGTAACAACCAGTGGAAGTGGGGTAATTGTGGGGTAGAAAATGACAGACAATAGCAGTTGAAATGACTCAGTGAAAAAAACAGGGGTTTCGACGTAGCGACGAAAAAGCATAAATCCTACCTGCGACGCTGAAGCGGAACGAACTGGGGGTGCGATCGGGAATCGAATCCGTAATCTGGAACGAGGAGCGTCGGACAACTCAGGAACATGTACTGAGTTGTTTGTCGGCCTGGTGACGTGTAGTACGGCGCGCTGGAACCGACACCGGCCTCGTGGAGAGGTCTGGTATATATACCCTCCGGGCTCCTCCCATAATTGCAGGCCACCATGCTGGCCTTCCTATATATATCTATATGAATCTATACATTTATATATATATATATAAAATAAGTATTGAGCATTGAAGTAAGCGTTTTATTATTAGTGAAGCAAAATCCCATCCAACAACAGCAAACAGTATACAAGGCAACCAACAACTCCATTGTAGAAAGATAATCAATTTATTTTTCCTTCCTTCCCCCAAAACCAAAACACATGGGGCAGATTTAGTAAAACTGGAGCACTCAGAATCTGGTGCAGTTGTGCATGGTAGCCAATCATCTTCTAACTTCAGCTTGTTCAATTAAGCTTTGACAATAAAACGTGGAAGCTGATTGGTTTCTTTGCAGAGCTGCACCAGATTTTGCACTCTCCAACTTTAGTAAATCTCTCCCTTTGTGTTTAAAAATAGTTTATCATTCACATAAACAGGGCATTCTCATAAGTATTATCCATGGGCATCTGAAATCATCTTTAAGAAACATTTGCCAGTGGTCGAATGAACATATCAAAAACTTTTGGATTAGTTGACATTTCTCTGAATTTGTGGGCCCCTTAAGACATTTCTAAAGTCTTTGACACTTTGTGTCCCCTGTCTTCTACAAAACTGTCACAGAGTTTGTAGCCTAGCTTGGAGCAAGTTGTCACAAAACTGTAGCACCTACATCCCCTCCCATAAATACCCCAGCAATGGATTAGCCCACATTTGCTACTTAATATTTAACCTCAATGACATTGTAGGCTCATAGGAAAATTACATATGTATGCATGTACTGTACATGCATACATTTAAAGCCTATATGGAAGAAATATTTAATATGAACATTAAATCAAATACCTGTTAAAAAAAAAATAAAAGCATTTTTTTTCTCCTTTGACACATTACTTTTTAAAATAATATTTTACAGCCATTATGACAATTTTGGCTACCGAAAGAGCAGGAATTTTATCTAAATGCAGAACTTTGAACTAACATTTGTCTTCTCCTCAGCTAAAATTATGATAGTTTTCATTAATCTTATAAATATAACAGAATTTGTTTCATCCCATTAGCACTGTTTATAAAGAAACATCTATTTAGTTTATTCCTTATACTACAGTATTCATAAGGAAATCGAAAGGATCAGACATCTAGAAAATATTATATCTGCAAATATACACCATCTTCTTCTCTTCTGATATGAGTAAATCTAGGTGTTGACCTTAGACCTTCCTGAAAATTGAGCTGACCTAAAATCATTGGCAGGTAAAGTGTAGTAATAATAGAAGTTGAAAATCAATACACTCTTCTTTACAGGGTCAATCTAAAGACATTTCAGTTTCAATGACAAAATGTTATTTGTCACCAAATACGATTTTAGTATTTCAGCACAATACATCAAAGTTTGTATTATAGTATACGAGCAGTATAATGCTCCTAGCTGAAGCATGATTTCAGTGGATGAGATATACAAAAATAAAATAATTCAATAAAGATTGAAAGTGGTATGATTTTACATCCAAATAAAAGCAATGTAAGTTGCACACAGCAGTGAATGAACACTGAAAATTGAATGTGACTAGTAATATGTACCAGTTGTGGTAAGAAAGCATAAAATAGTTTAACAGCTTTATCAGAGCTTTAAAGGTAATGTGTGCTGTTTTTGTATAGTTTCATAATTTATGTTTTATAGTGGTATTAAACCCAAAAACAAACATTTATTGTATGGCAGCTTACTAAATCTCAGATATGATGACTGCATTTGTTTATTTTTTAATGCTTCCTTATCTTTATTTTCACCTGGTCATCCAGCTAGTAAGTCTGTTGTTTTTCAACAAAACATGCTGCAGATGTAGTGGTTAGAGGGTGGAAACAAACCGTTTACCACTGACAGGGGTGCTTTCAGTGATTACCTTTAATTTATTTATGTAACTTCTTTTATCCCAAAAGGAACAAAACTGTTGCTGTAACTGCTTAAAACATGGATAGCTGGAGTTTGGCGTCAGTTTATTGAGCGTATCTAAATTTGCTAGTCCTTCTAACACTCCCCTCCCCCAGACTGACAGCGCTGCTGTCTGCTGTGTCCCTGTGCTCCTTCATCCAGAGTGGGGGGGGGGGGCACTTTAATACAGGAGGTGTGTTATTGACCAGATCACCAGGTGAAAACATAGGGGAAAAAAAAGCTTAAAACAAGAAAGCTAATGCAACCAGCATAGCTAATAATCGGTAAGCTGCAAAATATTATCTTTTTTGGTATATTTTTGGTTTTGGTTTTATACCACTTCAAGTGTGTAACACTAAATTAAAAAAAAAAATGCATACTGACATTTACAGACAGCTGACTTTGCTCTAGGCTCCTTTTATTTTTATTCTACCTGCTTTTTTAAAATTGAATGTACAGTGGTGTGAAAAATTGTTTGCCCCCTTCCTCATTTCCTGTTCCTTTGCATGTTTGTCACACTTAAGTGTTTCGGAACATCAAACCAATTTAAATAATAGTCAAGGACAACACAAGTAAACACAAAATGCAATTTGTAAATGAAGGTGTTTATTATTAAAGGTGAAAAAAAATCCAAACCATCATGGCCCTGTGTGAAAAAGTGATTGCCCCCCTTGTTAAAACATACTATAACTGTGGTTGTCCACACCTGAGTTCAATTTCTCTAGCCACACCCAGGCCTGATTATTGCCACACCTGTTCACAATCAAGGCATCACTTAAATAGGAGCTGCTTGACACAGTATGGTCCACCAGAAGATCCTTAAAAGCTACACATCATGCCGAGACCCAAAGAAATTCAGGAACAATTGAGAAAGAAAGTAATTGAGATCTATCAGTCTGGAAAGGGTTATAAAGCCATTTCCAAAGCTTTGGGAATCCAGCGAACCACAGTGAGAGCCATTATCCACAAATGGCGAAGACATGGAACAGTGGTGAACCTTCCCAGGAGTGGCCGGCCGCCCAAAATGACCCCAAGAGCGCAGCGACGACTCATCCAAGAGGTCACAAAAGACCCCACAACAACATCCAAGGAACTGCAGGCCTCACTTGCCTCAGTTAAGGTCAGCGTTCATGCCTCCACCATCAGGAAAAGACTGGGCAAAAATGGCCTGCATGGCAGAGTTCCAAGGAGAAAACCACTGCTGAGCAAAAAGAACATCAAAGCTCGTCTCAATTTCTCCACAACACATCTTGATGATCCCCAAGACTTTTGGGACAACATTCTGTGGACCGATGAGACAAAAGTGGAACTCTTTGGAAGGTGTGTGTCCAAGTATATCTGGCGTAGAAGGAACACTGCATTTCAGAAAAAGAACATTATACCAACAGTAAAATATGGTGGTGGTAGTGTGATGGTCTGGGGCTGTTTTGCTGCTTCAGGACCTGGAAGACTTGCCGTGATAAAAGGAACTATGAATTCTGCTGTCTACCAAGAGATCCTGAAGGAGAATGTCCGACCATCTGTTCGTGTACTCAAGCTGAAACGAACTTGGGTTCTGCAGCAGGACAATGATCCTAAACACACCAGCAAGTCCACCACCGAATGGCTGAAGAAAAACAAAATGAAGACTTTGGAGTGGCCTAGCCAAAGTCCTGACCTGAATCCTATTGAGATGTTGTGGTATGACCTTAAAAAGGCCGTTCATGCTCGAAAACCTTCTAATGTAACTGAATTAGGACAATTCTGCAAAGATGAGTGGGCCAAAATTCCTCCAGGACGCTGTAAAAGCCTCATTGCACGTTATCGCAAACGCTTGGTTGCAGTTGTTGCTGCTAAGGGTGGCCCAACCAGTTATTAGGTTTAGGGGGCAATCACTTTTTCACACAGGGCCATGATGGTTTGGATTTTTTTTCACCTTTAATAATAAACACCTTCATTTACAAATTGCATTTTGTGTTTTTACTTGTGTTGTCCTTGACTATTGTTTAAATTGGTTTGATGTTCAGAAACACTTAAGTGTGACAAACATGCAAAGGAACAGGAAATGAGGAAGGGGGCAAACACTTTTTCACACCACTGTATGTTGTTTATAAAGCTCCAGAGCTCATGTTAAAATGTATAAAAATATGAATTATCATGGCACTAACATAAAAATATTCTGTACTGGCCTGGATAAATGGTGAAAATTACTCAAATAATCTTTTTTTTTTTTCTTTTTTTTAAGTAAAGCAGTACGGCACTGGCACTACCAATTCCCTGCTTACATGTTTTGAGTTTGTTACTGTTTATTTGATTTTCTTTATGTTTAAAATTTTTTTTACATTGTTTTACATTTTTAACGGTGTAATAGCATATAGTTTCCAGGGAAATTTTACTGAAGTATCACTATTAAGAAGTTTCCTCCTTTTGCAGCTTTATGGAGAATATACAGTAGCTTAGGTTGAGTGACAGTCTTCTTATTTAATCACACATAAGGTCTATCATGAAAAATGAGACCTCTGTATAAGGCCCCTTTCACATGGGGCGGATTCCAATACCAGTCAGCAGGGGATCAGCTCACAGATATTTTGCTGGGCAGGCAGATGACACATCCATGTTTGCTCAGTTTCTGCAGAGTGGATGCAGACAGAGCCCGTTCTGCTATATGGATGGCCGAGAGTAAACAGACTCTGATGTCCCTTTACACCCAACTATCCTCCAATATGCTCTGCCTAAAGGGAAGCGGATGAATCCCCTTTCCCTTTTTTTCTTTTTAGTAGTTTTTATTACAGTTTTAAGTACAATACAAAAAACTTATACTTGACCATGATCAGGTAATCAGCAAAACGAGGATGCATTAACCAAAGTGATCAGAGGCCCTGACCGGCTGTACATAAGAGCTACTACAAGAAGTTTCAGGCCTAGCAATCTGGGTCTACTTGTTAGCATGACCATTTTTCTATAAGGTATCAACCACTAGGCACCCAAAAATTCAATAATTATGAATTGGCATTACAGCAAGTTGTCGGTCACGCATATTTCCAGAACATAGTAAAATATAACAATACCATCTAAAATGGATTCTGATACCTCAACCCAAGGGGTCCCGATCCCGAGAATATAGTACAATTGGGAAAGCTGTACTATCCCCCCTCAGCATCCTACCAAAACATTTATCAATATGGTATGACAGAACCAAAAACAAGAAAGCAAGAAATAAAAAAAAAGGAAAGGCGTAAGGAAAAGAGAAAAGGAAAAGAAAATCAGAGTGGAGTAGGTCCCCTTAGCCGGCTCCTCTCCTCACAAGGCGGCCCCGTAGCTTGGAGATATGCAATCCAGGGGTTCCACACTCTCTCAAACCTAGCTTGTTTATCTCTGCGAATGCTGGTCAATTTTTCAATAATCACCCTTCCCTTATTTTTAATAGATCTGATCACACATAGAGGTAGGTTGGTGTAAACAGACAGTTTACACCCACTTGTCCATAGGGATGAAGGGACCTTCCAACCAGGTCCACCTGAAAAACCGACAGGTAGGAATAAGATGGCCATGTGAAAGGGGCTTTAGTGTTTCTTGCAATCATAAAAAATGTTACTTTACTGAACCTTGTACTGCTACATGAAAACCACATGTCAGTTGTGGATGCCATGTCTTTCATAAAATAAGGCCTTACAGTTAAAATGACCCTGCCACTATGGTAAAGAATATAGGCTCAAAGCACCTTGTAATAGAAAAATCTGAATACTTACCTTCAAATCTTTGTTTTGTTCCAAAGCTTTCAGCACCCCAGCTATCTGACACTTCCAAGTCTGCTGAATATCATATCTTCAGCCACCCTTTGTAGTTTCAACCACTGAGTCCTTTAGTAAACAAGTGGCTGGCAGAAGGAAGCATGGCACCTTGTAGGAAACATATATTTTAATCACATACAGTTTTCATGATTTTTTCTAGTGACATTTCAAGTAAAGAGTAAAGTTTATATATATATATATATATAGTATCTTAATAGTATACAAATACTAAGTCTCAAATAAAGATTTGATCCAAAACATATTTTTTTATTTACAAGCAGTACTTTTCTCTGCTTCAACATAAACAACAAAATGCTAATTTAAAGCCTAAAGCTATTTAAATAGTCCTAGGTATAGAACCATCAAGGCACACTTACTTAAATATTTCATTGCTTGGTAACAGAATCTTTAAACAACCTTCACCAGCAACACAGATATGTTTTAAATTTAGCACAAACTGCTTTTTCTAGATAAGCAAAGGCCAGGCTCTGCCTATAATATTTATTTACTTTAACCCTTACATATTCATCAAAGATGCGTACAGTTGTTAAAGCAGATTTAAACCCATTAATTTGACAGTTTGCCAAAACAGTTAGGCCCCTTTCACACTTGTGTGACTTCAAAGTCGCGCGATTTTGCCACGATTTTGCCATGATTTCAAAGAATGTCTGTGTAAGTGGCATCAAAATGGGACCAAAGTAGTGCAGGGACAACTTTGAAGTCGGAACGACTCAAAGTCGTACTAATATGAATGGCTGTCATTGGAAATAATGGGAAACGACTTGTCATGCTGCTTTGCAGTCCCAAATGGTGGGACAAGTCGTATATGTGTGAAAGAGACCTTACAGTCAAGGCATGCCCTGAGTGATAACTTTCACAATGACTTACACTCTCAAACAAACTGTTAAACCATCAAATGGCTGGTGTCATAACTGATCACATGTATAGCATCATGGAAACTCCAGATCAAATAGAGGCTAAGATGGCAGCTTCCTTGTCTGTAAAGGCTAGGAGGGGTTAGTTCTGCTTTAAATTTTGAATCACCAGACCCACCAACTATTACTATTTGTTTAACCACTTGCCGACCATCCGCCGTCATACTGCAGCAGGTCAGCACAATCCTGCGAACCGTCGTAAATATACGTTGGTCCCTTTAAGCAGGACAGCAGGCACGCGCAAGCTGCACAGCGGGAGTGCCGATGTTCGTGACTGGCTTTTGCAATGACCGCCAGCCACGAACGATCGTGGGCACGAGAGGTAGAACAGGGACGTGTGTGTGTGTAAACACACAAATCCCTGTTCTGTGAGGAGAGAGAGATTGTGAGATTCCACGAGCTGGGAACCCCGATCTCTCATCTCCTATAGTCAGTCCCATCCCCCACAAATAGAACACACACATAGGGAGCACAGTTAACCCCCTTGATCGCCCTCTGGTGTTAACCCCTTCCCTGTCAGTGACATTTATACAGTAATCAGTGCATTTTTATAGCACTGATCGCTGTATAATTGTCAGTCGACCCAAAAATGTATCAAAAGTGTCCGATGTGTCTGCCATAATGCCACCATTACTAGTAAAAAAAACAAATAATAATAAAAAGGCCATAAATCTATCCCCTATTTTGTAGACGCTATAACATTTGCGCAAACCAATCAATATACGCTTTTTGGTAGTAGATCACCGCTATTACTAGTAAAAAAAATAATAATAATAATAAAAATGCCATAAAAATGCCATAAATCTTTCCCATAGTTTGCAGACGCTATAACTTTTGCGCAAACCAATCAATATACGCTGGATGCGATTTTACCAAAAATATGTAGAAGAATATATATTGGCTTAAACTGATGAAGACATTTTTTTAAAAAAAAACTTTTGGGGCTATTTATTATAGCAAAATGTAAAAAATATTGTTTTTTTTTTTTTTAAATTGTCGCTCTTTTTTTGTTTATAGCGCAAAAAATAAAAAACCGCAGAGGTGATAAAATACCACCAAAAGAAAGCTCTATTTATAGGAAAAAAGGACGCAAATTTAGTTTGGGTACAGCGTTGAACGTTTGTCAGTTAAAGCGATGCAGTGCCAAATTGTAAAAGGTGCTCTGGTCAGGAAGAGGGTAAATTTTTCGGGGCTGAAGCAGTTAAAGTGAATAACTCAACACCAAGTTCACTATATGTATTCACTATATGGACCACTTATGAATTTGTACATGTTGATCATATCCCCCTTAATCTTCTCTTCTCAAGAGGGAATAGATTCAGTTCATCTAATCTTTCCTCATAGCTGAGTTCCTCCATGCCTCTTATCAGTTTGGTTGTCCTTCTCTGCACTTTCTCTAGTTCCCCGATACCCTTTTTAAGAACTGGTGCCCAAAACTGAACTGCATATTCCAGATGAGGTCTTACTAATGATTTGTACAGGGGCAAAATGATCTCTCTGGAGTCCATACCTCTCTTAATACAACAAAGGACTTTGCTCACTTTGGAAACTGCAGCTTTGCATTGCATGCTATAATTGAGCTTATTATCTACCAAAACCCCCAGATCCTTCTCCACTACGGATCCCCCCAGTTGTACTCCCCCTAGTATGTATGATACATGCATATTCTTAGCCCCCAAGTGTATAACTTTACATTTGCCACTTAGTTGCCCAATTAGTGCATTGAGGTCGGCTTGTAAATTGGAGACATCATGTAAGGACGTTATTCCACTGCATAGTTTAGTGTTATCTGCAAAGACTGAAATTTTACTTTTAATCCCAGATTAAATATATTATCATTTATAACAATATTAAAAAGTTAGGGTCCCAGCGCTGAACCTTGGGGTACACGACGGATAACCTTAGACCATTCAGAATAAAGCTGCGTACACACGGTCAAATTTTCCGACGGGAAATGTTCGATGTGAGCTTGTTGTCAGAAAGTCCGACCGTGTGTATGCTCCATTGAACATTTGCTGTTGGAATTTCCACACACAAATGTTTGAGAGCAGGTTCTCAAATTTTCCAACAACAAAACTTGTTGTTGGAAAGTCCGATCGTGTTTACACAAGTCCGTCGCACAAAAGTTAACTCTTGCTCTGAATCAAGCAGAAGGAGCTGCACTGACTATTAAACTTCCTTTTTCTCGGCTCGTCGTACGTCTTGTACGTCACCGCGTTCTCACGTTCGGAATTTTTGGCGAACATTTGTGTGACCGTGTGTATGCAAGACAAGTTTGAGCCAACATCCTTCAGAAAAAAATCCACAGTTTTGTTGTCGGAAAATCCGATCGTGTGTACGGGGCATAAGAGTCATTAACCACCACTATCTGAATTCTGGATTGAGAAGGGAGAAAAAACTGCTGGTTATACATACTTTTATTTAATCTCTACTGTATGTACATCTATTTTTTTTTTTATTCCTCCCCTGTAGTATAATATACTGTATATACTGTATATATAGGTGGATAAAATGTTGACAATTGCATTTGATTAATAGTTGGATACTAGGAACAATTTGCACTGTAATTAATAGCAGCAAGTCAAGTGCCACCTTGAGTATTGTGCTGTCAAATAAATTATAGTTGACATAATTTGTTATCTGGAGCTTGGCTGGAGGTGGCAGGATAAATATACTGAGTTAAGCTATTTAAAAAGATGTACAAATCTGTAAATTTAAAGCTGTGCTATTTATTAGTTAGTGACATGGCATTCCTATTTTTGCACCAGTAAAAATGTATTATAAATCTCATTTATAGCTCTCGCAATGAGTAGTAATTACAATAGGTTGCACAAGTATTTTCCATATTCAGAGATAGATTGCTGGGTAAGTCAATGTAAACTAAGTTGTTCCCTCATTCATGTTTCATGTTTATAACCATAAGCAAACATGCTTTAGCAACATTTGCCACTTTGAGTATTGTGCTGTCAAATACATTTCATTTAACATAATTTGTTATTTGGAGCTTGGCTTGGCTGGAGGTGGCTAGAGAGCTATACTGAGTTAAGCTAGTTTCAGGAAGTAAATAAATGGTCGTTTTTATTATAGCCAAAAGCTAACATGCTGACAGTGAAAAATATCCGATTAACTATTTGAATGCATTCAAAATAATTGCATCTCTACATGAAATGCACCCTGCACCTGACCCTCAAAATTAAAAGGACCTTTATTTATCAAAGTAGGGACCCAACCATGTATTTGGTTGTTCTGCTCTTAAACTGTATATAAATGATTGGGTTGTGTTTTTTTATGTTTATATGGGAGCCTATACATGTATTACTATATGCAAAAATGGAAAAAATTTGTCACATAAATCCACAGTTATACAAAGTCAGAATGACCAAACATAACCTCAATAAAGCACACCTTTACTAAGAAAAACATGTAGGCTATGATTGGTAATCTCTTTATGAAACCCTAATTACCTGGCTGTCTCTGTTTTTTTTTTTTTTTTTTATACTGACCATGAATAAGCAAAGTCATAGCAAGCTCAGAACTCCTAACTTGCATAAAGCTTTGTATCTGCATAGAAGCATGACAACTAGCATTTTAGAAAGTTAGGTCAGCAATGGCAGTCTACTCTACAGGTTCACTCTGTATATACAGTGGATATAAAAAGTCTACACACCCCTGTTAAAATGAGACAAAGATAAATCATTTCAGAACTTTTTCCACCTTTAATGTGACCTATAAACTGTACAACAAACTGAAATCTGTTAGGTGGAGGGAAGTAAAAATAAAAAAATAAAATAATATGGTTGCATAAGTGTGCACACCCTTAAACTAATACTTTGTTGAAACACCTTTTGATTTTATTACAGCACTTAGTCTTTTTGGGTATGAGTCTATCAGCATGGCACATGTTGACTTGGCAATATTTGTCCACTCTACTTTGCAAAAACACTCCAAATCTGTCAGATTGCGAGGGCATCTCCTGCGCACAGCCCTCTTCAGATCACCCCACAGATTTTCAATGGGATTCAGATCTGGTCTCTGGCTGGGCCATTTCAAAACTGTAATCTTCTTCTGGTGAAGCCATTCCTTTGTTGATTTGCATGTATGCTTTGGGTCATTGTCACGATGAAAGATAAAGTTCCTCTTCATGTTCAGCTTTCTAGAATAAGCCTGAAGGTTTTGTGCCAATATTGACTGGTATTTGAAACTGTTCATAATTCCACTACCTTGACTAAGGCCCTTGTTCCATGCTTCACTGTGGGTATGGCGTGCTTTTGGTGATGTGCAGTGTTGTTTTTGCGCCAAACATATCTTTTGGAATTATGACCAAAAAGTTCAACCGGTTTCATCAAACCAGAACACATTTTCCCACATGCTTTTGGGAGGCTTCAGATGTGTTTTTGCAAAATGTAGCCAGGCTTGGATGTTTTTCTTCCTAAGAAAAGGCTTCCATCTTGCCACTCTACCCCATAGCCCAGACATTTGAGAGATTGTTGTCACATGTACCACACAACCAGTACTTGCCAGATATTCCTGCAGCTCCTTAAATGTTGCTGTAGGCCTTTTGGCAGCCTCCCTGACCAGTTTTCTTCTTGTCTTTTCATCAATTTTGGAGGGACGTCCAGTTCTTGGTAATGTCACTGTTATGCCATTTTCTCCACTTGATGATGACTGTCTTCACTGTGTTCCATGGTATATCTAATGCCTTTGAAATTCTTTTGTACCCTTCTCCTGACTGATACCTTTTAACAATGAGATCCCTCTGATGTGTTGGAAGCTCTGTGCAGACTTTGGCTTTTGATGTAGGATGCGACTAAGAAAATTACTTGAACACTTGAACCTTTTTTGGAGTTAATCAGAGGCACTTTAAATGATGGCAGGTGTTTACTGACTCATATTTAACATGAGTTTGAATGTCATTGCTTAAAGTGATTGTAAACCTTCGTGTTTTATATTTTTAAAATAACAAACATATCATACTTCACTCCACTGCGCTGCTCCTTTTGCACAGAGTGGCCCCAATCCTCATCTTCTGAGGTCCCTCGGCGGCTCTTGTGGCTCCTCCTTGCATCAGATAACCCCCTAGAAGAAACGCTCTCCCGGAGGTTACTGTGCGGGTGCATTCTCCCGATCCAGCATTTGCATCCATAGACACGAATGCCAGACTTGGCCCCACCCCCCAGTGCCCGCGTCATTGTATTTGATTGACAGCAGCGGGAGCCAATGGCTGTGCTGCTATCAATTTATCCAATCAAGAGCCAGGACCCCATGCAGAGAGGGAAAGCACATCTCTATAGAATGCATTAAGCTGAAAAAACATGAGCATTTACAACCCCTTTAATTCTGAACACAGCTACATCCCCGGTTCTTATGCAACCACATTATTTTATTTTTTTATTTTTACTCCCCCTCCCCCTCAAAAGATTTCAGTTTGTTGTTAAAATGAGTTGTACAGTTTATAGGTCACATTAAAGGTGGAAAAAGTTCTGAAATGTTTTATCTTTGTCTCATTTTTTTACATGACAGAAACCTATCATTTTGTATTTTTGTATCAAAGTGTAGACTTTTTATATCCACTGTATTACCTTTAAGGTTTTGCAATGGAAATTTCTGATTAGGGGTAATATCAAAACAAGGTAATGGAGAAACAGAGAAAAGCTTCCATTATTCCAAGAAGTTTTTTAAATTAAGCTCAATACTCCGCATCCCTTTGGTCTGAACAGGGAAACAGACACAGGGGCCGTTTAATGCTCTGCACAATGTACTTAGGTACACAGTAATTACTATTATTAAGTGTTTTTTATTGCAGGATTTTTTTCTTTTGTTTGTTTACAATAGATTGTATTAATGTTATTTTGTTTTACTATGTCTTTGATATATTATTTTTGTTTTCAACTGAGAATAAAAAGCATTGCCTACAGAGCATTTTGCTTGCATAATATACAGTACCTTACCCTGTCATTGAGGTCATTCTCAGGTCATTTTTTAGAATGCAACTGAAGCAAAACACTTATCTGACTGCTCCTCCTCTTATCAGCTTTGTACTTTTGAGCAATACTCCTCTATCAATGTGATTGGGTATATTTTCAGTGTGCTTGTGCATGTCTACATATTTTATTGTATGTAAAGCAAAGAACTGTCTTATCAGGGGTGTAACTAGAAATCACAAGGCCCCATAGAAAAATGTAGTTTGCCCCCCCCCTGCCCCCCCCCTCCAAAAAAATTGAACTGTGCAAAATAGATGATAGTCTGTCTCCCACTCCCTTCCTGCCTGTCCAGACTCCAGAGCCTCCTCATGTGCCGAAAACGATGTCCCTTCACAGGTGCGCACGAGCGTTCTACTCCCGCCCACTCTGCTTCTGCCTCCTACTGTATGCAGCTGAATGTGTCGGGACACGGCCGGACTCGCAGGGCCCGGGAGGCTTAACAGTAAACTTACATTCCTCATCCTCACCAGGACACTTTTTTTGTCGGTGGGCGGAGTCCGATTAAAATTAGGGGGTGGACATTTGTTTGTAGGTGTGGCCTAGTGGGGAAAGAAAAATGCACTGTGCAAAGCGCGCCACGGGTGAAGTATTGGCGTGGTTTCATCGTAATATTGGGCTTGGCTTAAAGGGGCGTGACTCAAAGGGGTGTGGATAAAGTCTGAGATGAACAAGGGATGGAGGGAGAAACAAAGAAAGAAAGAGAGAGAGAGAGGAAGGAAAAAAAGAGGAATGTAGGGACAGCAGGCCCAGATCCTACAATAGAAATGTTTATTCTATAAAGTTTAACAATCAGCAGATAAAGATACTCCAAACACCTGGTGTTGATGCTTCAATCATCCTGGCACCATGGTTGTTATGGTGTCAGGGTGATTAAAGCGCATTATTTCTATTATTACATTGTAATATAAAATGAAATACTTCAACTCACCATATTGCAGAATCAGAATCAGTGGGAGCCCCGAGTGGGTCACTTGCCACGTCGCCTGCCACCAGATGCCATCAGGTGTCCCCAGGGGAGTACTTCCTTACATCTCAGGTGTCCCCAGCCAGCGGAGTGCTTCCTTACATCTCAGGTGTCCCCAGCCAGCGGAGAGCCTCCTTACATCTCAGGAGTCCCCAGCAGAGTGCCTCCTTACATCTCAGGTGTCCCCAGCCAGCAGAGTGCCTCCTTACATCACAGGTGTCACTGCCCCCAGCCAGCGGAGTGTCTCCTTACATCACAGGTGTCTCTGTCCCCAGCCAGTGGAGTGCCTCCTTACATCTCAGATGTCCCCCCAATTGGAGCCCTTCTATATCCCAACAGCAGTGTCTCCAAGGGGGGAACAAAATAGAGGTGGAGCCGGCCGGCTACAATAGAAATTGAGCTGTGTCACCGCCCACCCCCACCCCTTTCCACAGCAGGTCACAGATGACAGACAGACCGGGGGCTGGGGGTGGGTGGCACCACAGCTCTATTTTTTACTGTAGCAACTCGGCAGGCTCCCTGTCTAACTCGTCTGGTCTTCTGGAAAATGGCGAGAGACAATATCTCTGCCGGCCGTGGACCTCTAGCGGCGGCAGGCAGCAAAAAAGCAATATTTATTGGCAACTAGGAAGGGCCCCACTTTGCTGCGGGCCCCACTCGGCTGTGGGCCCCATATCGAACGCGTGGGTCACTATGGCGGTAGTTCCACCACTGTGTCCTATCCTTTACAGCCAGGGAGCTGCTATCTTATCTTGTTTGATCTGCATTTGCCATGGTGCTGTACTTTGAGGGCTTTGTAGTTCAGTTGAGAGCACAAGCAATTCTCTATGATGTTTATGTGCTGACTAGTATGGTCCATAAACTGATTGGCTGCTTGTGCTGCTGTTCCTCTCCCACTCTGAACCCTGCTTTACATGGTCCGCAAGTAGCTGTTACCAAGTCAGAACCAGGTACTTACACTGCTTGCTCTTAAATACATTGAGGCAATTGAAAAATGAATGCAATCAATATGAATCTGCATTCATTTGTGCCTGTTATATTTTCCTGGAGTTTCGTTTTAATCCTTAGAATCGGATCATGCGATTGACTTTAGAAAATGGTCAGCAATGCCATTTCTTTTAATTATGCACACATGCCTAGTTTTGGAATGTTGCTGTGTGATATTTACTTTTGGGCCACAAGATGCTTTTGTAAGGTTATGTATCACAAAATATACTGAGCTAGAAGATCAGGGATTCAGCAGGGTGACCTAAAAATATGTTTCTATTGATGTGAGTTATTTAAATCATGGCAGTAATCATGTAATACTAACATGGCAGCAGTCTTTTGTTATTTGGTAGTACTCTATGACACTGCAGCACCAATCTTTTCAGATTTTAGTATATGTGTGTACTTTCATGCTTTATGGCAGATGGGCCAGTTCACACCATAGAAATGCTGTTCGGATGCGTTCCGGATGCTTTTCTGCATACGTATTTTTGGTAATTTTTTAATGCATTCCAGTGCATTTTTTTCCCCCTCTTTTTCCTTCCCATTAAATAAGGACATATGTGTTTTAGTGTGTTTTTGGTGCGTTTGTGGTGTGTTTGGGTGCATCCTGGTGCGTTTTTGATGCGTTTTACTGCATTCCAATACAGTCCGGTGCAGAAAAAATGTTCTACTTTTTTTTTCTGGAACTGGCACATACTGGAACTGACGGCACAGGTGTAAATGATGCCACTTAAAACCATACAACCTACTATCCATGCTTTTTGATGCATAAAAAAAATGCACTGGACTGCATGTGATGTAAACTGGCCCCATGTCAGTGTTTTATGAATACATGCATTTAAAACACTGTATGAGTAGGTATGGATGCGGTCAAATGAACTGGGGATGCACCTACCTGGAAGTTGCCAAATTATCACAAACCCTTTAGAGCAAGTCTCAGCTCTACATAAAAGTGCTCCAACCCCACAGAGTTAATAACAAATATGTGTAGGGCTTATACTACCAGAATCAATAATTGTTCCTAAAATTCCTAATAAATCTCAAATCAATTATCTCTCTCTTAAGTCTAAAGAAAAAAAAAAACAAAATGAAAATGCTTCTTCAAATACACTACAATTTATGCAAATGTTAACTGGAATTCATTCTAAAGAAGATTTAAAAAATAAATTCAATAAGTTGCATAAACAGGATAATTTGAAATAAATTGTTTCCAGTTAATAGGTGCTGTAGTTGTTTCTTATTATGTTCCCTGAACCAACAGATAAAATACAAATCAGTGATGAAAATGTCAATCCAATACCCATAAAAAAATGTAATATCTTTCACCTAAAGTTGAGGGGAAGCAAGTGCTGTACCTGTATCAGAAGACATGTTTTAAGCTCCACTTTGAATACAAGTGTAATAAGCATGTTTGTTTTTTTTTTCTTTGCATGTTATGGATGAGGAAGAAAATGTCCAAATTAGACTCCAACCCAACCAGCCACACTTTTCATGAGCTGCAGCCATACAAATGGGTTGTTTTACTAAGGCCGGTTTCACACTGGGGCGGTGGGGGCGTCGGCGATAAATATTTAGCGCTGCTTTACCGTCATTTTAGCCGCGGTATACGGCGCTAGCGGGGTGGTTTTAACCCCCGCTAGCGGCCGAAAAAGGAAAGGTGAAAACCCCCACAAAGTGCCGCTCCTAAATGGGTAGGAGCGGTATAGGAGCGGTGAATACACCGCTCCTTCACCGCTCCAAAGATGGTGCTAGCAGGACTTTTTTTACCGTCCTGCTAGCACACTGCTCCAGTGTGAAAGCCCTCCGGCTTTCACACTGGAGTTAAAGGACCCGCTTTTTTCGGGCGCATTACAGATGCTATTTTTAGCGCTGTCACGCCTGTAAAAACGATTGGGTGTGAAAGGGGCCTTAAATCGGAGAGTGCAAAATCTGGTGCAGCTCTGCATAGAAGCCAGCTTACAGGTTTTTTGTCAAATCTTAATTGAACATGCTAAAATTAGAATCTGATTGGCTACCATGTACAGATGCACCAGATTTTACACTCTCCAGTTTTAGTAAATTAATCCCAAAGCCTTGCAGGTCCCAATTAGGGAATAGGATGAGCTGAATGTGTCTGGGTTCCATCCAATGCAGATTTGGAGCAAGTTCTGCAAATGTTACTGAAGTTTGGATTCTAAATTCAAACTCCATTGATGTCAATAAAAGCTAAATCTTGAAAATAAGTCATTCTAATTTTTAGGCTAATAGGCAAAGTATTGTCAATACACAGAGCATGGGGTGCTGGTAAGTGGGCTGGTATACATTAATCAATGCAAAATAGATTTTTAATAATCTATATTCAGCAATGAGAAGGTCTTTTTAGGCAGCTGAAAGGGCACATTGAAATTAGAAAAAAAAATTAAATTAGAGGACGCATTAAAGCTGTTGTATACCCACACAAAAAGAAACAATAAACCCTGTAAGGCAAAGGCATAATGAGCTAGTATGCACCGCATACTAGCTCATTATGAAATACTTACCTTAGAACGAGGCGTCGACAGCTAATACCGGTCACCGCCGAGGGGAACTGACATTTCCCCCTCGGTGTGTCTTCAGGGTTTGCGGATCCGGCGCTGTGTGGGAGATTTTTTTTCGGCAAGGTCCGGCAGCGTCCGCTGGACTTTCAGCCAGACCTTCACAGTGCATGCACCGCTGACGTCAGCGGCTGCATGCAAAGTGAATATCTCCTATACCATACAGGTTTAGGAGATAATCATTTTACCTACAGGTAAGCCTTATTATAGGCTTACCTGTAGGTAAAAAATATAAAAAAAAGGGTATACAACCACTTTAAAGCTTTATTTGTCTTCACAGAACATTACGATACTCAGGGACAGCATCAGCCAGTAACAGAGGCAACTCAATATAGTTGATTTCCATAAAAAAAGGCTTTATCTGGTTATTTTATTGAAGATATTTTTTTTGGTGTAGTAGTGATAGGCCACACATAAGAGGTGAAAGTAGCAGGTTGCTAAAAAATCTATTGAAAATATATGTATTAAAGTAATAAAGTTTATTCAATCAACTTCATACAAATTCACTTTTGTGACTTATTTTAAGTACCGCAAAAAAAACCATACCATTACCCTGTTTCAGAGACAGCAGCCATACATTTGGCACAGTGTCTGGAAGATAGATATGTGCAATTTGTTTCGTTCCGAATTCATTTTTTACCGAATTTCAACAAATTAGTTCATTTGGAAATATCCAAATTAACGAAAACCTGTTTAACAAATTTTTCTGAATATTTGTAAATTTGAATATTCAAAAATTTGTTAATTTCTTAAATTCTAATTCGAAATTGGAAATCCAGAATATTGAAATTCGATATTCTGGAAATTCGGAAAATCGGAAATTCCAAATCTGAAAATCTGCAAATTCGGAAATTCGAAAATTATAAAATCCAAAAATTCAAAAATCCGAAAATGAGAACGAAAATTAAAAAGAACGAAAATCCAAAAATAAGAACGAAAATCCGAAAACCCCCGAAAATTCAAAAAACCTGAAATAATAACTAATAATAACTTAACTATTACGTTAAGTTATAGGTATTGGAATTTCCTTTCAAATTTCCTTTCACTAACAGAGTGAATGTAATGCATACGAATTTATATGATGTTACAAATTATCTGAAATAACAAATGCATTATCTAAACGAATGGAATGTAGTAACAAATTAATAATAATAAATAACAATAATAACAACTTTATTATTATGTATTATTAATTTGTTCTGTTCCATTTGTTTCTTTCTTATTTTTGGATTTTTTAATTTTAAAATTTTCTGATTTTCCCATTTACTTATTACCGAACCTTCAAATTTCAGAAATTTCAAATTTTCGGATTTTCAAATTTTCGAATTTATGAATTTTCTAATTCACGATTTTCTGAATTTCCGAATTTGGAATATAAGGAATGACCCGAAAAAAACAAAACAAATGAAACTAAACTAAAACAGACACGTTTTTTCAGGAGTGCACATGTCTACTGGAAGATATGGAGTTGATTTTGGCCTATGACAGAAACCCAAAAATGAGAGATTATACAGTTTTTGTCCCTAAAATAACAACTATAGCATTTTTAAAAAAACAGACTTGCTGATCATTATGCAAGCATTTGTACTTAGCCACTATGTTAGAAAAATTGATTATTATATCATAATCAAGAGCCAGAAATATTTCACAGACACATGGCACACCATGTAAGTGTTTTTACAAGCACACAATGAAAATGGACAGACTCAGCAAGTGTTAAATATAATTAGATTGGAGTGTCATTTTCCAGAGCCACAAGCAAGGAAAACAGAAATGATTTGAGAGGCATACTCTTCTGAGTATGGGGATACCTCATGTGTGAGACTTTTTGGGAGCCTAGCCGAGTACAGGACCCCAATAAACCAAGCAACGCCTTCAGGATTTCTGAGGGTGTACATTTTTGATTTCACTCCTCACTACCTATCACAGTTTTGAAAGCCATAAAATGCCAAGATAACACATCAAAACTCAAAATGTACTCATTTTAGCTAAGATTCTATGACAGAGGGAGAGAGCATGCAGATTCCATCTTGATTAAACAACTACTAGTGCATATTCTGAGACTGAAAACTGAAAAAAGGTACAGTGCCTTGCAAAAGTATTCACCCCCTTGGAATTTTTCATGTTTTGTTGCCTCACAACCTGGAATTAACATGGATTGTTTGAGGATTTGCATCATTTAATTTACAGAACATGCCCACAACTTTGAAGATGTTTTTTTTTATTGTGAAGCAAACAACAAAAAGGACAAAATAACAGAAAAAGTAAATGTGCATAACTATTCACCCCCCTAAAGTCAATACATTGTAGAGCCACCTTTTGAGGCTATCACTGCTCCAAGTCGCTTTGGATAAGTCTCTATGAGCTTGCCATATCTTACCACTGGGATTTTTGCCCATTCCTCCTTGCAAAACTGCTCCAGCTCCTTCAAGTTGTATGGTTTGCCCTTGTGAACAGCAATCTTTAAGTCTGACCACAGATTTTGTATTGGATTGAGGTCTGGGCTTTGCTTAGGCCATTCCAACACATTTACATGTTTCCCCTTAAACCACTGAAGTGTTGCTTTAGCAGTGTGTTTGGGGTCATTGTCCTGCTGGGAGGTGAACCTCCATCCTAGCCTCAAATCACAGACAGAGTGGTACAGGTTTTGCTCAAGAATTTCCCTGTAATTAGCACCATCTATCTTTCTCTCAAGTCTGACCAGTTTCCCAGTCGCGACTGCTGAAAAACATTCCCACAGCATGATGCTGCCACCACCATGTTTCACTGTGGGGATGGTGTTCTTTGGGTGATGTGATGTGTTGGGTTTGTGCCAGACATAGTGTTTTCTTTGATGGCCAAAAAGTTCAATTTTAGTCTCATCAGACCAGAGCACATTCCTCCATACATTTTGGGAGTCTCCCACATGCCTTTTTGCAAACTCAAAACGTGCCATTTTGTTTTTTGCTGAAAGTAATGGCTTTCTTCTGGCCCCTTTCCATAAAGCCCAACTCTATGGAGCGTACGACTTATTGTCGTCCTATGTACAGATACTCCAGTCTCTGCTGTGGAACTCTGTCCCTTACTTGTTTGGAGAGTTCCTTGGTCTTCATGGCAGTGTTTGGTTAGTGGTGCCTCTTGCTTAGGTGTTGCAGCCTCTGGGGCCTTTCAAAAAGGTGTGTACATGTAATGACAGATCATGTGACACTTAGATTGCACACAAGTGGACATCATTTCACTAATTATGTGACTTCTGAAGGTAATTGGTTGCAC
Organism: Lithobates sylvaticus; assembly: GCA_028564925.1. NCBI lineage: Eukaryota > Metazoa > Chordata > Amphibia > Anura > Ranidae > Lithobates > Lithobates sylvaticus. The sequence goes on from CM053029.1 coordinate 441,390,377, forward strand.
CAGAGCTTTTTATGGGCTTCATGACAAAGAAGGGGAGGGAAAACATACGCAAATGCTAATTATACGTTTTTTGTTTATGAAAAATAGTTTTATGTATATTTTTTTTTCTAATTTTACTTCACCAACTTAGACTATTGTGTTCTGATCCATCACATATAATTCAGATAAAAAAAATCATTGAACTAAATGCTGTAATGTAACAAAATAGGTAAAAAGCCAAGGGGTAAATACTTTTGCAAGGCACTGTATGTCCAGTATATGCAGCATATTTTTAAGACTTTTAATAGTCTGCTATTTTAGAGGGAGAGGTCATATCATGTAATATCTTAAAAACCTTTCTGGGATAGGCCACATTTTCTGAGAGCAAAGAAGCAAGCACATTGCTACTGGAAATAGTAGCACCACAGATATTAAGCCTGTATGAACAGAGCAATCGAATGATTGAGCAGGCGTATCACATCTGGAAATAAAAAATGAGTGGCTTGATTCAGAGACCATGAGGCCAACATTTTACAGTTTAGCATGGCAGATATTAAGCCTGTATGGGCAGGCTGCAATTTCTGAGTGACTGAGTGGGCATATTGCATCTAGAAATAAAAATCTAGTGTCTTGATTTAGAGACTGAAGAGTAAAATATTTTACAGTTTAGCACCACAGCTAGTAAGCCTTTGTGAACAAGCTGCAATTTCCTTGGGATCAAGCAGGCATATTGCATCTGGAAATATACAATTAGTGTCTATTTGTTTGAAATGTAAAGTGATACCAAAGTCTTGTTTTTTTGCTTAAAGCGGGGCCTCACGATCCTTCTGACAGTGGTTTTGCACAGAGCAGCTTAGATCCTCCACTTCTCGGGTCCTACGCTGGTCTTCCTGGCCCCTCCCTCCTGCTAAGTGCCCCCACAACAAGCAGCTTGCTATGGGGGCATCCGAGCACCGCCACTGCTCTGTGCGTCCATTTAGACACGGAGCTGTGGCGCAGCCATGCCCCCTCTCTCTCCTCATTGGCTCACTGACTTTGATTGACAGCAGCGGGAGCCAGTGGCGCCCCGCTGCTGTCTCAGCCAATGAGGGGCGAGAGTCCCGAACACACAAGGATCTCTTGCAACATTGTTGGATCAAGATGGGGCTCAGGTATTAGGGGGGCTGCTGCTTTTATCTTTATGCATAGAATGCATTAAGATAACAAACATTCTGCCTTTAGAACTACTTTAAAGTAAAAACATTTTACACATATGCAGCACACCTTTTAAGCCTTTCTTAGATATGCCAACATTTCTGAGGCAGAGAGCAAGCACATTGCATCTATAAATATAAAAAAAAATAATGAATATTTAAGGAGACTAAAGATGGTAAATTTTTACATATTTTCACCGAAGATATTAAGCCTGTATGGCTAGGCTGAAGTCTCTGAGTTGCTGATTGGACATATTGCATTGGTGACTTAAGAATTAGGGTTTTATTTGATAGACTGAGCGGGGAAGAATTTAAAAATTTTGCGCTACAGCTATTAACCCTTTTGTATGGGATAAGAAATGTTTATAGAAGCCATAAAGTAGTCCATCTGGACATGGAGATTTGTGTCAGGAAGTTTTTGATAAAAGCAAAAAGCTCTTCCAATATAATATCTGCATTTAGAAAAGCTAAATCAGAGGGTGACAATTTAGGCAGCCTAAAAGAATACATAAATGTATTAAATGCCTCCAATTTGATGATTGATTGTGAATAGAGTTGAGCGGACACCTGGATGTTCGGGTTCGGGCGGGTTCGGGACCGAACTTGACCCGAACTTGACCCCGAACTCCGAGCCCCTTTGAAGTCAATGGGGACCCAGACTTTTGAACACTAAAATGGCTGTAAAAAGGTCATGGAAATGGCTAGAGGGCTGCAAATGGCAACAAAATGTTGTTAAGAGCATGGCAAGTGATCTGCAAACAAATGTGGATAGGGAAATAACTTAAAATAACATAAAAAAATAAAAAATAAAAATAAAATGCTGGAGGCCCCCTTCTCAGCAGAAGAGGTACAGGAAGTCATTAAGAACCTCAGAAACTCAACGGCACGATGCCGCACATATGGTGGGAATACCCCAGAATACGCACTTTCTGGAAAAAATTATTAACTTTCATCAGGAGACTGGGTGGGAGACAATGTGAAGGAACTGGAGGCACTGTCAGCAGCAACCCAATCTACTATCGCCTGTACTTGTCCTGGCCTCGACATTCGCACAGCCTCATTAGGCGCGCCAAAATACTGCTGCAGGCTCTGTCGCCTACTCGCACCTGAGGAAGGTGTTTCACTAGTGCCTGTAGCTGGCACAGATCGACCACGTCCTCTCCCTGCAACAGGAGCGCCACCAGCAGCACCACGAACCGGGCCACGTCCCCTTTTTGATGATCTCCTCATATTTTCAAAATGTATGATCTCGCCCTAAATGGGTGTTTTTGTATACAGGGGGTCCCCTACTTACAAACATCCGACTTACAAACGACTCCTACTTACAAACGGAGGGAGACAACAGGAAGTGAGAGGAAATCCACCCCTAGGAAGGGAAATTCACTCCTGTAAGAATTAATATGGGAAAAAGGTGTCTTCACTGATGCTTTATCACCAGTCCATGTTTCTCTAACAACCCAAAATGTTCAAAATCCAATTGTCATTGGGACAGAAGGTGAGGTGAAATGTTCTGAACAGGGGCACAGACAGCAAAACAAATGTTACAGGGGTGATAACCCTTCCCTATGTTAGCTAAAAAAATTAAAAATAGATTTTTTGGCTGGAGCTACACTTAAAAAATGTACCTGTTCCAACTTACAAACAGATTCAACTTAAGAACAAACCTACAGTCCCTATCTTGTTTGTAACCCGAGGACCCCCTGTATAGCAGAATACACGTACAGTGTCTAAAGCGTTTATGAAAACGCAGAAAATGCTATTGGGAAGAAAAAAAACACAGCAAAATAAAATTTTTTTGCAATGTTTTTACAATATCAGAATAAACGGATAGTGTCTAAAGCGTTTATGAAAACGCAGAAAATGCTATTGGGAAAAAAAACACTGCAAAATTATTTTTTTTTTGCAATGTTTTTGCAATATCAGAATACACGGACAGTATGTAAAGCGTTTATGAAAACGCAGAAAATGCTATTGGGAAGAAAAAAAACACTGCAAAATTTAATTTTTTTGCAATGTTTTTGCAATATCAGAATACACGGACAGTATGTAAAGCGTTTATGAAAACGCAGAGAATGCTATTGGGAAGAAAAAAAACACTGCAAAATTAATTTTTTTTGCAATGTTTTTACAATATCAGAATAAACGGATAGTGTCTAAAGCGTTTATGAAAACGCAGAAAATGCTATTGGGAAAAAAAAACTGCAAAATTAAATTTTTTTGCAATGTTTTTGCAATATCAGAATACACGGACAGTATGTAAATCGTTTATGAAAACGCAGAAAATGCTATTGGGAAGAGAAAAAACACGGCAAAATTATTTTTTTTTGCAATGTTTTTGCAATATCAGAATACACGGACAGTATGTAAAGCGTTTATGAAAACGCAGAAAATGCTATTGGGAAGAAAAAAAACACTGCAAAATTTTTTTTGCAATGTTTTTGCAATATCAGAATACACAGTTAGTGTCTACAGCGTGTATGTATGAACACGCAGAAAATGCTATTGGGAAAAAAAAAAAGCAAAATTTAATTTTTATGCAATGTTTTTCCAATAGCAGAATACACACAGACTATGGTGTGTCTCATAGTATATGCAGTGTTGGTCCTAATGTTGCATTGAGCTTGCAGGTAAAACGTTTATATTTTGTCTGGCACTGGCCTCATGGCACTGTTAAAAGACTGTGCACTGCACCCCAGCCAGGGTACAATTGATTTAGGAATCTCTTCAATAATTATCTCTGCCTCTTTCTTTTGCTTAATAAAGAAACTCCCTCCCTACTCTAGCTATCTAGATCGCTCACTGATCTAACTAATTAGAATAAAATTCAAGGAATGTGGACTGACTTTAGCACACTAACTCCTAAAATCCTCTATCTATCTGCAGCACAGGAATCTGTCTAACAGTGTCTGTCTATAGAAGAATGACGCTGTGTGCTGTGTGTGTACTATATATAGAGACTGGGTCACATGCTGCACTGGCCAATCACAGCCATGCCATTAGTAGGCATGGCTGTGATGGCTTCTAAGGGCACACTAGTGAAACGATCGTCGATTGGCTGCCCTAAAGCTGTTAAAAAGGCGCCAATACAGCGCCGAACACCGGACCCGATCCCGAACCCGAACTTACAGCCAATAGTTCGGGTTCGGGTCAGGGTCTCGGACACCCAAAAGTTCGCTCAACCCTAATTGTGAATAGTTCGTAGGCATGCCATCAACCTTGTGTGTCAGATTGTTTTGGTCTAACCTTTACGATATTTGCAAGCATTCTATGAGGTTTACTGGAGTATTTGAAGAATTTTGGTACAGTCCAATTTCAGCATGAAAAATGTAAGTATATTTTTATTAAAACACCACAAGAAATTTGTATCCTTTTTCATGGGAGACATTTGGGAGGCGTTAAGTTGGCATGCTTCAGCCATAAATGTTTAGTGAAACTGTATTGTTCGCAAAACAATTAATCTTTAATTTACCACATTTATCGGCGTATAACACGCACTTTTTTTCCCTTAAAATCAGGGGTGCGTGTTATCCGCCGATCCGCCGCCGTTTCTAACCTCTTCTGCCGTTCTCATCAGCTTTCGGGTATTTTCGGCCACTCTCGGCTATCTTCGGCCGAAGATAGCCGAGAACGGCCGAGTGCAGCTGAAAATACTCGAAAGCCTCCAAGGACGGCCGAGAACTACCGAGCGCCGCCAAGATACACAGGACATCTGCTCTGTATCTCAGCGGCGCCATTTTTAAAACGAAAAGACACTGACAAGGCTGCAAATGACTGACAAGGCTGCAATGGAAGGCTACAAATGACTGACAAGGCTGCAATGGAAGGCTGCAAATGACTGACAAGGCTGCAATGGAAGGCTGCAAATGACTGACAAGGCTGCAATGGAAGGCTGCAAATGACTGACAAGGCTGCAATGGAAGGCTGCAAATGACTGACAAGGCTGCAATGGAAGGCTGCAAATGACTGACAAGGCTGCAATGGAAGGCTGCAAATGACTGACAAGGCTGCAATGGAAGGCTGCAATGCAAGGCTGCAAATGACACTGACAAGGCTGCATTAATGGACATTTAAATGTAAGTTTTTTTCCTTAAACTTCCCTCCTAAAAGTTTTTTTCTTTTAAATTCCCTCCTAAACTTGGGGTGCATGTTGTACGCTGGCGCGTGTTATACGCCGATAAATACGGTAACTACCGGTAATTGCTGAACAAAATCTTTGGGAGTTTTAAAGGAATTCACCCAAAAATATTTTCTTTCCGGAGATACTGCATAAATATTGAATACATTTGAGGCACAGAATCTCATTCTTTTTAACCACTTCAGCCCTGGAGGATTTGGCTCCTCAATGACCAGAGCACTTTTTACAATTTGGCACTGTGCTGCTTTAACTGGTAATTGTGCGGTAATGCAATGCTGTACTCAAACTAAATTTGCGTGCTTTTCTTTCGCACAAATAGTGATTTCTTTTGATGGTATTTTATTGCCTCTGCAATTTTTATTTTTTGCGATATAAACGGAAAAAGACCGAAAACTTAGAAAAAAAATGATATTTTCTACTTTTTGTTATAAAAAAATATAACAAACTCAATTTTAGTCATACATTTAGACCAAAATGTATTCAGCCACATGTCTTTGTTAAAAAAAATGTCAATAAGCGTATATCTATTGGTTTGCGCAAAAGGTATTAGCATCTACAAATTAGGTTACATTTTCGGGGATTTACGCAGCTTTTAGTTTTTGACTACCTATCTCATTTCTTAAGGTGCTAAAATGGCAGGGCGGGCAGTACAACCCCCCCCCCCCCCCCCCAAATGAGCCCATTTTGTAAAGTAGACACCCCAAGGAAATTGCTGAGAGGCATGTTGAGCCCATTGAATATTACATTTTCTTGTCACAAGTGATTGAAAAATGCCAAAGAACAAAACAAAAAAATTACACAAAGTTGTCACTAAATGATATATTGCTCACACATGCCATGGTTATATGTGGAATTACCCGGGGATACCACATGTGTGAGACTTTTTTGGAGCCTAGCCCTTTCTAAGGGCGTAAAATTGTAATTTCACTTCCTCACTACCTATCACAGTTTCGGAGGCCATGAAATGACAAGATAACACAAAACCTCCCCCAAATGACCCCATTTTGGAAAGAAGACACTTCAAGCTATTTGCTGAGAGGCATGTTGAGTCCATGGAATATTTTATATTTTGCCACAAGTTTTGGGAAAATTACAAAATGTTGCCTAATATGCCTATCACAGTTTTGGGGGCCATGAAATGCCCAGATAGCATAACCCCCCCCCCCCCAAATGACCCCATTTTGGAAAGTATACACCCCAAGCTATTTGCTGAGAGGCATGTTGAGTATTTTTCAGATCTCACTTTTTTGTCACAAAGTTTTGAAAATGTAAAAAAAAAAAAATAATTTTTTCTTTCTTCATTTTCAAAAATAAATGAGATCTGCAAAATACTCACCATGCCTCTTAGCAAATACCTTGGGGTGTCTACTTTCCAAAATGGGGTCATTTGTGGGGGTTTTGTGCTATCTGGACATTTCAGGGCCTCCGTGACTGTGATAGGTGGTAAGGAGTAAAATCACAATTTTACGCCTCTGGAAGGCGGTGCTTGGTTTTTGGAGTCCTGTATGCAGCTACATGAGGTATTCCCGTACACAGGAGAAGAAGCAGAATTTATTTTGGGGTGTAATTCCACATATAACCATGCCATGTTTTTTGTCATATTTCCGCAACTTGTGGCAAAATATAAAATATTACATGGACTCAACATGCCTCTCATCAAATAGCCTGGGGTGTTTACTTTCTAAAATGGGGTCATTTGGGGGGCTTTGTGCTATCTTGGCATTTTATGGCCTTTAAAACTGTGATAGGTAGTCAGGAGTGAAATCAAAAATATACACCCTTAGAAATCCTGAAGGCGGTGATTGGTTTTCGGAGTCCTGTACGCAGCTAGGCTCCCAAAAAGTCTCACACATGAGGTATCCCCGTACTCAGGAGAAGGAGCAGAATGTATTTTGGGGGTGTAATTCCACATATAACCATGCCATGTTTGAACAATATATCATTTAGTGACAACTTTGTGCAAAAGGGTAATTTTCCCAAAACTTGTGGCAAAATATAAAATATTCCATGGACTCAACATGCCTATCAGCAAATAGCTTGGGGTGTCTAATTTCCAAAAGGGGGTCATTTGGGGGGGGGGGGTTTGAACTGTCCTGGCATTTTATGCACAACATTTAGAAGCTTATGTCACACATCACCCACTCTACTAACCAATTGAAGACAAAGCCCTTTCTGACACTTTTTGTTTACATGAAAAAAATATAATTTGTTTGCAAGAAAATTACCGTGAACCCCATAACACTATATATTTTTTAAAGCAAAGGCTCTACAGATTAAAATGGTGGGTGTTGCAATTTTTTTTTCACACAGTATTTGCGCAGCGATTTTTCAAACACAATTTTTGGGGAAAAAACACAATTTTTTTTATTTTAATGCACTAAAACACACTATATTGCCCAAATGTTTGATGAAATAAAAAAGATGATCTTATGCAATGTACGTGGATACCAAACACGACATGCTTTAAAATTGTGCACAAACATGTAGCAGCGACAAACTACATACATTTTTAAAAGTCTTTCAAAGCCTTTACAGGTTACCATTTTAGATTTACAGAGGAGGTCTGCTGCTAAAATTACTGCCCTTGATCTGACCTTCATGGTGATGCCTCACATGCATGGTGTAATTGCTGTTTACATAGGACACCAGACCGATGCTTGCGTTCGCCTTTGCATGTGAGCACGGGGGGACATGGGGTGTTTTTTTTATATCATTTATTTTGCTTTTCTATTATGTTTTTTTTTTTTTTTTAACATAAAGTTTATTTATTTGTCATAGAACAGAAAAAAAAAAAAAACAGAACAGCAGCTTTTTCAGCATATCATACAGGCATTGCGGATAAGACATTTGTACATATATTACATTTTACAGACCAGGAAGTAAAGACAAATATGATGATTTCCGTTTATGTCCCATTACCATCCTTAAGCCCCATACACACGGTCGGACTTTTTCATGGATTCTGTCCGATCGGACAATGTTGTTGAAAAATCAGACCGTGTGTATGCACCATCGGACAGTGTACGTCGGATTGTCCGACGGACAAAGTCTTATCTCCTGCTGGAAAGATTTGCCGACAACACGGTCCGATCACACCAAATCCGATCGTGTGTACGGTTGTCCGACCGGACAAAGTGCTACGCATGCTCAGATCACATTACAAGACCAAAGCTATTGGCTACTAGCCTCTACGTAGTCCCGTCGTAGGCAACAAACGTCACCACGTTCAGAAAGATCGGATTTTCCGACAACTTTGTCTGACCGTGTGTACGCAAAACCAACATCAGACAAAGTATGACGGACATGGTCCGACGGACCTGGTCCTCGGATAATCCGCGCGTGTGTATGGGGCTTTATAGTGGTTGAGCAGATGGATTACACCTTTTATGTCCCTTGGGGGGGGGGACAGACCGGGTTGGTACGGTAGTCCTAGTTGTTCATCTGCCCTTCAGAGAAGATATTAGAAGAATTACATGGACCAGTATCTGTCATCCGTCAGGGTCGGAGTATCTTTGTGCTCTCAGTCTAGGGTCAGCTCCCTTGCCGACACCCAGGGGGCCCAGATCTTTTCAAATTTAGTTGGACAGTTCCTACCTAGATAAGTGAGTTTGTAGAGGGGTAGGGCATTGTTAATTAAGGTCATCCATAGTTGTTTGGTGGGGGGTAGGGTTTGGTTCCACTGCATGAGAATTGCTTTCCTAGCGTAGAAGGATGCATAGAAAACAAAGAGCTTTTTCTTTTGGGGGGCTTCAAGGTTGTCGCAAACCCCCAAGAGAAGGATGGTGGAGCTGTATGGGACCCTAGTCTTCCCTATGGAGTTGATATCAGTGAGGACTTCCTTTCTATTATGTTTTTAAACAGTTTCTTTAATTTTTTTTATAATTTTTATTGTTATCTTAGGGAAGGTAAATATCCCTTATGATAGAAATAGGTAGTCACAGGTACTCTTTTTTGAAAAAATTGGGGTCTATTAGACCCTAGAGCTCTCCTCTGCCCTCAAAGCATCTGACCACACCAAGATCGGTGTGATAAAATGCTTTGCCAATTTCCTAATGGCGCTGTTTCTATATGGCGAAATCTAAGTCATGAAATGCTTGTAGCTTCCGGTTTCTTAGGCCATAGAGATGATTGGAGCCATTCTGGTCTCTGATCAGCCCTATGGTCAGCTGCCGGAACCACTCGCTGCATTCTCGGGTTCATGTTGGGACAGGAGAGCCCGAAAAAAACATGGAAGATGGTGGGGGTGCTGCTTGTAGAATTAGGTGCTAGGATTCGTTAGGACCGAGCAGAAGGTCTAGACCATAAATCATTGGTCTGGCCCACCTGTGCCATTCTGCCGACATACATCGGCGTGCGGTAGTCGGGAACTGGTTAATAAAAGGCAATTTGGGAGGCAGGGAGTAGGCATTTATCAGAAAGAAAAAAAAATTCTCAAACATTAATAAAAATTGAACAGTTTTGATGCACTGAATCACATCTTTTTTAATACAAGTATATTTCAGATGCAGGGAGAAGTCATATTTCAGACAGAAACAAAATCAATGAAGACACTATATTATAGTTTTCTCATATACTGCACTTTACAGAATCTCTATTTTTTTTTTTTTTTTTTTTTTTTAAGAAACAGTTTAAAAAAAAAAAAGATTTTACTGAATGGCCAGAATATCATGTTTTGAAGTAGGATTACATTTTGTAAGCAAAAATAACTCATATTTCAGCTCCAAATATAACACTTTACTGTTATTTTGTAAGAAGCATAATTTATAAATTATACAGATCAGCTGCACAGAATCAAATCATATTCCATAGAAGGCCATTGAGAAAGGGTAAGAGCAGACAGACTGCATCTTTCAAAACTTCAGAGCTAGGGAATGAGAATGGTCTTTTTCTATTTAAAGAATCACTGTAAAGCCATAAAATAATTCTCAGTCATAATTCTTGCCAATAGCCTGCATGAACGTCCAAACTTTTTCCAAAACAAACCAAATAAAGTATGTTTTGCATAAACATAAAATATTGCCAATTTTAAATGGCAATGCATCCATAAGAAAATGCAAACATTAATGGCTAACAGATTAGTTAGCTGGCCAAAATAAAATTAGGTTTTGAGTATTATTGATGCCAGCACACCATAAGCAAACAGAAATATTAATGTAGAGAAAAGTAGTTTACCTGACAATTTTTTTTTATTATTTCCAACTGTGAAACAGCTTCAGAAAAACAGTTTTTGTGCTGTTAGTGGTGCAAACACACTGTAACCCTACAGAAGAAATCATAGAAAACAGGGTGTTACTTGACCAAAAAAATGTAATTCTTTAATTTTTTAACCTGTAAAATAGCTGCACAAAAATTGGGTGTGCAAAAACAATAGGCCTGGCAAGAGACCAGTAGTTGTAGAAGGAAGTGTTATTGATGGCTGGGTGTGCTCATGGGGCAAAATATGACAATGGTGGCAGGAGGTGCAATTTATTTCAAACCTGCAGTGATGAAAACTAGGCTGTACAAAAAATATCAATCAGGGGCTTGGTAGTTGTCATGGATCCAGAACTGGTTAATTTTACCAAATGTCAGTTGGTCAGCGTGGTTGCATACTAGACAAGATCTGTCCAGTGGTCTATCCTCCTTACGAATAATTAAGGGGGTCATTCATTGGAGGGTTGTCAACATCCACCCTTTACCCTATGTAGTCCCCCAACCCCAACCCTGACAACTGACAGCCCTGAGTTCTAGGTAAAGAAAAATGTTTTGAACACCTGGTTTAGGCAGTCACCCCCCTCTTCCCCTTCTTTCAGCATGACAGCAGGCTCCAATCACATTGCTGCAGTACAGCTTTGACTGAGGGGGCTGAGTCCACTAGCTTGAAAGGCAGGACACCGTTGTAGACATTAGGGATGAGCCGAACACCCCCGGGTTCGGTTCGCACCAGAACCTTCGAACCGACCGAAAGTTCGCGCGAATTTTCGAACCCTATACGTTATAATGGACGCGAACGTTCGAAATCAAAAGTGCTAATTACAATGGCCAATATGCATGTTAATGTCATAAAACAGGTTTGGGGACCCGGGTCCTGCCCCAGGGGACATATATCAATGCAAAAAAGAACTTTTAAAAACTAACGTTTTTTCGGGAGCAGTCATTTTAATGATGCATAAAGTGAAAAAAAAAAAGTGAAATTTTCCTTTAAATATGGTACCTGGGGGGTGTCTAAAGTATGCCTGTGAAGTGGCATGTGTTTCCCGTGTTTAGAACTGTCCTTGCACAAAATGTCATTTGTAAAGGAAAAAAAGAAGCCATTTAAAACCACTTGCGGCTTTAGGTTTGTTCTTAAGTAGAATCTGAACAGGTACATTATGAAGTGTAGCTCCATCCCAAAAAAATCTATTTTTAAGCTTTTTGGAGAACATAGGGAGGGGTTATCACCCCTGTAACATTTGCTGTCTTTGCACATCTGTTCAGAACATGTCACCTCACTTTCCGTCCCAATGACAAATGTTTTTGGAAAAGTGGGGTTTTAATTGAAACAAGGATTGGTGATAAAGTATCAGTAGAGAGGAGATACCTTTTTCCCAAATTAAATCTAACAGGATAGAATTTCCCTTCCTAGGGGTAGATTTCCTCTCACTTCCTGTTTTCTCTTTCCATTTGCAAGTAGGAGTCGTTTGTAAGTTGGATGTATGAAAGTAGGGGCCTGGCGTATATACTCTGCAGAAATTTGCCCTATTAGATGTTGGTGTAGCCACAAGACTGGTGGGCACAGGAATGGGCCCTGCTGTGAGTTAATAGATCAAGATTTGTAATTGCATGCACCTGTTGAACAGGGCAGAAAAATTGGGGGTGGTGGTGGTGGTGGTGGTGGACGGTGTTGCCACAAGACTGTAAGCTCTCACAGTTACTCTTGGTGGGCGCAGGAATGGGCCCTGCTGTGAGTTATTAGATCAAGATTTGTAATTGCAAGCACCTGATGAACAGGGCAGAAAAATTGGGCCTTTGGCGGTGGTGGTGGACGGTGTTGACACAAGACTGTAGGCCCTCATAGTTACTCTTGGTGGGCGCAGGAATGGGCCCTGCTGTGAACTATTAGATCAAGATTTGTAATTGCAAGCACCTGATGAACAGGGCAGAAAAATTGGGCCTTTGGCGGTGGTGGTGGACGGTGTTGCCACAAGACTGTAGGCCCTCATAGTTACTCTTGGTGGGCGCAGGAATGGGCCCTGCTGTGAACTATTAGATCAAGATTTGTAATTACCCGCCCCTGTTAAACAGGGGCTGAAAAATTGTGCCTTAGGCACTGGTGCTGGTGCCACAACACTGCAACCCCTCACAGATACTGTACTTGGAGCACAGCAGTCACACGTGTTGCGAAGCATTTTTTTTAAAAAATTGTAAGTACACGCCCCTGTTAAACAGGGGCTGAAAAATTGTGCCTTAGGCACTGGTGCTGGTGCCACAACACTGCAACCCCTCACAGATACTGTACTTGGAGCACATTGTTGCGAAGCATTTTTTTATAAAAATTGTATGTACACGCCCCTGTTAAACAGGGGCTGAAAAATTGTGCCTTAGGCACTGGTGCTGGTGCCACAACACTGCAACCCCTCACAGATACTGTACTTGGAGCACAGTGTTGCGAAGCATTTTTTTTATAAAAATTGTATGTACACGCCCCTGTTAAACAGGGGCTGAAAAATTGTGCCTTAGGCACTGGTGTGGTGGCATGGATCATTGAGGAGGAGGAAGAGGATAGTCAGTGAACATAAGAGGACAGTCACTCAGCATCAGCATAGGCAGTCTTGAAGGGATGTGATGTGACATTAAAAATTATTCGGTTATATCCGCCTCAGGTGCCTGGTAGCTGGTGGTGATCCAAGACTGATTCATTTTGATGAAGGTCAGTCGATCAACCGAGGCGGTGGACAGGCGCACCCTATGATCAGTCACAAATCCTCCAGCAGCACTGAATGTGCGTTCGGACAGAACGCTGGAGGCAGGACAGGCCAGTAGCTCAATTGCATACTGTGCAAGCTCTGGCCAGTGATCCATCCTCAGGACCCAGTAAGCCAGAGGATTTTCGGTGGGAAAGGTGTCCAAGTCTGACCTTGCCCCAAGGTATTCCTGCACCATGTATATCAGACGCTGGCGATGGTTGCTGGAACCGATCATACCTTGGGGCTGCGGACTAAAAAATTGTCTGAACGCATCGGTCAGACGTCCACCTTCCCCACCGCTCCTTCTGCCACTGACCGAAGCCTCAGCAACTCGTCGCCCAGGACCAGGAGTTTGTAGCCTCCCAGTTTCTGGGAACGCGTTGCACAGACCTTTCTGCAAGGCCTCCCTGAGATGTCTCATCCTCTGCTCCCTCTGCGACGGCAAGATAAGGTCCGCAACCTTACCCTTGTACCGCGGATCAAGGAGAGTGGCCAGCCAGTAATGGTCCCTCTCCTTGATCCGAAGAACACGAGGATCCTTCCGCAGGCTTTGCAGGATCAGGGAGGCCATGCAGCGTAGGTTAGCTGAGGCATTCGGTCCGGAGTCTTCTGGGTCACTGAGGATGACATGATCGCCAGCCACCTCCTCCCAGCCACGTACAAGTCCACTGGTTTGTTGGGACTGTACATCATCCCTAAAAGACTGCTGCTGCTGATGCTGAGTGCCAGGCTCCACCTCCATGCTCACACAATCCTCCTCCTCCTCCTCCTCCTCCTCATCCTCTTCCTGTGTGATGGGTGGGACAGGAGGAACACTGTCCGGATAAAGGGGGCCTTGAGAGGCAAGGAAGTCCTCCTCTTCCTGCCTCTGTTCTGCCTCAAGTGCCCTGTCCATTATCCCACGCAGCGTATGCTCCAACAGGTGGACAAGAGGGACAGTGTCACTGATGCATGCACTGTCACTGCTCACCATCCTCGTGGCCTCCTCAAATGGTGAGAGGACAGTGCATGCATCCCTGATCATGCTCCACTGACGTGGGGAAAAAAAACCAAGCTCCCCTGACCCTGTCCTGGTGCCGTAGTCGCAAAGGTACTCATTGATGGCCCTCTGCTGCGTGTGCAGTCGCTGCAGCATGGCCAACGTTGAGTTCCACCTGGTGGGCATGTCACATATTAGGCGGTTCTTGGGCAGGTTCAGCTCCTTTTGCAGCTCAGTCAGCCGAGCACTGGCATTATAAGATCGGCGGAAATGCACACAGACTTTCCTGGCCTGCCTCAGGACATCCTGTAAGCCTGGGAACCTGCCCAAGAACCGCTGCACCACCAGGTTGAGGACGTGAGCCATGCAGGGTATATGGGTGAGCTGCCGCTGTCGCAGGGCGGAGAGGAGGTTGGTGCCATTGTCAGAAACGACCATTCCTGGCTTAAGCTGACGTGGCGTCAACCACCTCTCGGCCTGCCCCTGCAGAGCTGCCAGAACCTCTGGCCCAGTGTGGCTCCTGTCCCCCAAACACACCAGCGCAAGCACGGCATGGCATCTTTTTGCCTGCGTACTTGCGTAGCCCCTTGTACGCCTACGGAGCACCGCTGGTTCCAAGGACAGAGCACTGGAGGAAGAAGAAGAGGAGGGGGTGGAGGAGAGAGGTGTGTCACAACCAGTAGCAGTAGTAGCGTTTTGGAGGCGTGGTGGCGGAACAACCTCCAACACTACTGCACCTTGTCCTGCATCCCTCCCAGCTGCCAATAGAGTGACCCAATGGGCCGTGAAAGAAAGGTACCGTCCCTGTCCATGCCTGCTGGACCATGAGTCAGCGGTAATATGCACCTTACCGCTGACCACCCTGTCCAGCGAGGCATGGACATTGCCCTCCACATGCCGGTAGAGAGACGGAATCGCCTTCCGTGAGAAAAAGTGGCGTTTGGGAACCTGCCACTGAGGAACCGCACATTGAACAAACTCACGGAAGGGGGCCGAGTCTACCAACTGAAAAGGCAGCAGTTGAAGTGCTAGCAATTTAGCCAGGCTAGCATTCAACCGCTGGGCATGTGGATGGCTGGGAGTGTACTTCTTTCTACGGTCCAGCAGCTGGGGCAGGGAAATTTGCCTGCTGCAATCGGACGTCGGTGTACTGCAAGTACTTGGTTGTGACACACCTAATTCTACACCTTCAGTCCTCTCAGAGCAGCTTTCAGAGAGGACTGAAGGTGTAGTGGGGATGGAGATCCCAGCTGAGGAGGAGCAAGGAGAGGTCCGCTTAGTTCTTTGGTGTGGGTCTTTTATGTGTGCCTGCCAACGAGCTGCATGGCAGGTCACCATATGTCTGGTCATGCTTGTGGTGCCCAAGCGGCTGATGTTTTGGCCACGCGAGATACGCTTGAGACAAATATTGCAAATAGCAGTGGTGCGATCTGCTGCACTCGTCTCAAAAAAGGCCCACACCAAAGAACTTTTCTGATAACGTGCAGAGGCAGCGCCCTGCACAGGCGGAGCTCTGCGGTGTTGTACAGTTGCTGTGCTGGCCTCTACCTGGCCTCCAGGGGGCACCCTGCCTCGTTGGACATGTGACGCCGCATCCTCCTCCTCCTCGTCCTCCTCCTCATCCTCTCTCCCTTCAGGCACCCACGTGGAGTCAGTGACCTCATCATCCCCTCCCTCTTCACCACTAGAGCAAACCTGGCAGTAAGCTGCAGCTGGTGGAACAGTACTGTCAGATTCCTCAAGCTGGGTATCATCATCCGAGCCTTCGAATCGTTGGGCATCCTCCTGGAGCATGTACCCAACACTGTGCTCAAAGAGTTCGGGGGACTCCTCAGGAGGACATGGTGGGTCTAGGGAAGGGGTGGCTGATGATGCTCTGCCAGTACCCTGAGCCTGGGTGAGAGAGGATGAGGAGGATGAGGAGGGCTTGGTCATCCATTCTACCAAGCCTTCAGCATGATGCGGCTCCACATGTCCAGCTGCCGAAAACAAAGACGCGCGTGTCCCATGGCCACGTGCTGATGACGATGCACGACCACGTCCACGTCCACGGCCACGTCCACTAGAAACAGAGCCTGCCTGCCCTGTGTTCTTGGCTCTGCACGCTCTGCCGCCCCTTGGCGGTCTTCCAGCCATTGTAGTCGGTAGTCCTGTGGGTGCTGCTGAGAAGAATATATAGGAGCTCTGTGTGATGCCACTAACACACTAGAAGTCCTGTGGGTGCTGCTGAGAAGAAAATATAGGAGCTCTGTGTGATGCCACTAACACACTAGAAGTCCTATGGGTGCTTCTGCAAAGAAAATAGAGGAGCTCTGTGTGATGCCACTAACACACTAGAAGTCCTGTGGGTGCTGCTGAGAAGAAAATATAGGAGCTCTGTGTGATGCCACTAACACACGAGAAGTCCTATGGGTGCTTCTGCAAAGAAAAAAGAGGAGCTCTGTGTGATGCCACTAACACACTAGAAGTCCTATGGGTGCTTCTGCAAAGAAAATAGAGGAGCTCTGTGTGATGCCACTAACACACGAGAAGTCCTATGGGTGCTTCTGCAAAGAAAATAGAGGAGCTCTGTGTGATGCCACTAACACACTAGAAGTCCTGTGGGTGCTGCTGAGAAGAAAATATAGGAGCTCTGTGTGATGCCACTAACACACGAGAAGTCCTATGGGTGCTTCTGCAAAGAAAAAAGAGGAGCTCTGTGTGATGCCACTAACACACTAGAAGTCCTATGGGTGCTTCTGCAAAGAAAATAGAGGAGCTCTGTGTGATGCCACTAACACACTAGAAGTCCTGTGGGTGCTTCTGCAAAGAAAATAGAGGAGCTCTGTGTGATGCCACTAACACACTAGAAGTCCTGTGGGTGCTGCTGAGAAGAAAATATAGGAGCTCTGTGTGATGCCACTAACACACTAGAAGTCCTATGGGTGCTTCTGCAAAGAAAATAGAGGAGCTCTGTGTGATGCCACTAACACACTAGAAGTCCTGTGGGTGCTGCTGAGAAGAAAATATAGGAGCTCTGTGTGATGCCACTAACACACGAGAAGTCCTATGGGTGCTTCTGCAAAGAAAAAAGAGGAGCTCTGTGTGATGCCACTAACACACTAGAAGTCCTATGGGTGCTTCTGCAAAGAAAATAGAGGAGCTCTGTGTGATGCCACTAACACACGAGAAGTCCTATGGGTGCTTCTGCAAAGAAAATAGAGGAGCTCTGTGTGATGCCACTAACACACTAGAAGTCCTGTGGGTGCTGCTGAGAAGAAAATATAGGAGCTCTGTGTGATGCCACTAACACACTAGAAGTCCTATGGGTGCTTCTGCAAAGAAAATAGAGGAGCTCTGTGTGATGCCACTAACACACTAGAAGTCCTGTGGGTGCTGCTGAGAAGAAAATATAGGAGCTCTGTGTGATGCCACTAACACACGAGAAGTCCTATGGGTGCTTCTGCAAAGAAAAAAGAGGAGCTCTGTGTGATGCCACTAACACACTAGAAGTCCTATGGGTGCTTCTGCAAAGAAAATAGAGGAGCTCTGTGTGATGCCACTAACACACGAGAAGTCCTATGGGTGCTTCTGCAAAGAAAATAGAGGAGCTCTGTGTGATGCCACTAACACACTAGAAGTCCTGTGGGTGCTGCTGAGAAGAAAATATAGGAGCTCTGTGTGATGCCACTAACACACGAGAAGTCCTATGGGTGCTTCTGCAAAGAAAAAAGAGGAGCTCTGTGTGATGCCACTAACACACTAGAAGTCCTATGGGTGCTTCTGCAAAGAAAATAGAGGAGCTCTGTGTGATGCCACTAACACACTAGAAGTCCTGTGGGTGCTTCTGCAAAGAAAATAGAGGAGCTCTGTGTGATGCCACTAACACACTAGAAGTCCTGTGGGTGCTGCTGAGAAGAAAATATAGGAGCTCTGTGTGATGCCACTAACACACTAGAAGTCCTATGGGTGCTTCTGCAAAGAAAATAGAGGAGCTCTGTGTGATGCCACTAACACACTAGAAGTCCTGTGGGTGCTTCTGCAAAGAAAATAGAGGAGCTCTGTGTGATGCCACTAACACACTAGAAGTCCTGTGGGTGCTGCTGAGAAGAAAATATAGGAGCTCTGTGTGATGGGACTAACACACTTCAAGTCCTATAGGTGCTTCTGGGATCAAAATATATGATCTCTGTGTGATGGGACTAACACACTTCAAGTCCTATAGGTGCCTCTGGGAAGAAAATATAGGTCTGTGTGATGGGACTAACACACTTCAAGTCCTATAGGTGCTTCTGGGAACAAAATATATGATCTCTGTGTGATTGGACTAACACACTTCAAGTCCTATAGGTGCTTCTGGGAACAAAATATATGATCTCTGTGTGATGGGACTAACACACTTCAAGTCCTATAGGTGCTTCTGGGAACAAAATATATGATCTCTGTGTGATTGGACTAACACACTTCAAGTCCTATAGGTGCTTCTGGGAACAAAATATATGATCTCTGTGTGATGGGACTAACACACTTCAAGTCCTATAGGTGCTTCTGGGAAGAAAATATAGGTCTGTGTGATGGGACTAACACACTTCAAGTCCTATAGGTGCTTCTGGGAACAAAATATATGATCTCTGTGTGATTGGACTAACACACTTCAAGTCCTATAGGTGCTTCTGGGAAGAAAATATATGATCTCTGTGTGATGGGACTAACACACTTAAAGTCCTATAGGTGCTTCTGGGAAGAAAATATATGATCTCTGTGTGATGGGACTAACACACTTCAAGTCCTATAGGTGCTTCTGGGAAGAAAATATATGATCTCTGTGTGATGGGACTAACACACTTCAAGTCCTATAGGTGCTTCTGGGAACAAAATATATGATCTCTGTGTGATGGGACTAACACACTTCAAGTCCTATAGGTGCCTCTGGGAAGAAAAATATAGGTCTGTGTGATGGGACTAACACACTTCAAGTCCTATAGGTGCTTCTGGGAACAAAATATATGATCTCTGTGTGATTGGACTAACACACTTCAAGTCCTATAGGTGCTTCTGGGATCAAAATATATGATCTCTGTGTGATGGGACTAACACACTTCAAGTCCTATAGGTGCCTCTGGGAAGAAAATATAGGTCTGTGTGATGGGACTAACACACTTCAAGTCCTATAGGTGCTTCTGGGAACAAAATATATGATCTCTGTGTGATTGGACTAACACACTTCAAGTCCTATAGGTGCTTCTGGGAACAAAATATATGATCTCTGTGTGATGGGACTAACACACTTCAAGTCCTATATGTGCTTCTGGGAACAAAATATAAGATCTCTGTGTGATTGGACTAACACACTTCAAGTCCTATAGGTGCTTCTGGGAAGAAAATATAGGTCTGTGTGATGGGACTAACACACTTCAAGTCCTATAGGTGCTTCTGGGAACAAAATATATGATCTCTGTGTGATTGGACTAACACACTTCAAGTCCTATAGGTGCTTCTGGGAAGAAAATATATGATCTCTGTGTGATGGGACTAACACACTTCAAGTCCTATAGGTGCTTCTGGGAAGAAAATATATGATCTCTGTGTGATGGGACTAACACACTTCAAGTCCTATAGGTGCTTCTGGGAAGAAAATATATGATCTCTGTGTGATGGGACTAACACACTTCAAGTCCTATAGGTGCTTCTGGGAACAAAATATATGATCTCTGTGTGATTGGACTAACACACTTCAAGTCCTATAGGTGCTTCTGGGAACAAAATATAGGAGCTCTGCCTGCCTGCCAGGAACACACTACAAGTCCTATAGGTGCTTCTGGGAACAAAATATATGATCTCTGTGTGATGGGACTAACACACTTCAAGTCCTATAGGTGCTTCTGGGAACAAAATATATGATCTCTGTGTGATTGGACTAACACACTTCAAGTCCTATAGGTGCTTCTGGGAAGAAAATATATGATCTCTGTGTGATGGGACTAACACACTTCAAGTCCTATAGGTGCTTCTGGGAAGAAAATATATGATCTCTGTGTGATGGGACTAACACACTTCAAGTCCTATAGGTGCTTCTGGGAACAAAATATAAGATCTCTGTGTGATGGGACTAACACACTTCAAGTCCTATAGGTGCTTCTGGGAACAAAATATAAGATCTCTGTGTGATTGGACTAACACACTTCAAGTCCTATAGGTGCTTCTGGGAAGAAAATATAGGTCTGTGTGATGGGACTAACACACTTCAAGTCCTATAGGTGCTTCTGGGAACAAAATATATGATCTCTGTGTGATGGGACTAACACACTTCAAGTCCTATAGGTGCCTCTGGGAAGAAAATATAGGTCTGTGTGATGGGACTAACACACTTCAAGTCCTATAGGTGCTTCTGGGAACAAAATATATGATCTCTGTGTGATGGGACTAACACACTTCAAGTCCTATAGGTGCTTCTGGGAACAAAATATAGGAGCTCTGCCTGCCTGCCAGGAACACACTACAAGTCCTATAGGTGCTTCTGGGAAGAAAATATAGGAGCTCTGCCTGCCTGCCACAAACACACTACAAGTCCTATAGGTGCTTCTGGGAACAAAATATAGGAGCTCTGCCTGCCTGCCAGGAACACACTACAAGTCCTATAGGTGCTTCTGGGAAGAAAATATAGGAGCTCTGCCTGCCTGCCACGAACACACTACAAGTCCTATAGGTGCTTCTGGGAACAAAATATAGGAGCTCTGCCTGCCTGCCACGAACACACTACAAGTCCTATAGGTGCTTCTGGGAACAAAATATAGGAGCTCTGCCTGCCTGCCAGGAACACACTACAAGTCCTATAGGTGCTTCTGGGAACAAAATATAGGAGCTCTGCCTGCCTGCCAGGAACACACTACAAGTCCTATAGGTGCTTCTGGGAACAAAATATATGATCTCTGTGTGATGGGACTAACACACTTCAAGTCCTATAGGTGCTTCTGGGAACAAAATATATGATCTCTGTGTGATTGGACTAACACACTTCAAGTCCTATAGGTGCTTCTGGGAAGAAAATATATGATCTCTGTGTGATGGGACTAACACACTTCAAGTCCTATAGGTGCTTCTGGGAAGAAAATATATGATCTCTGTGTGATGGGACTAACACACTTCAAGTCCTATAGGTGCTTCTGGGAACAAAATATAAGATCTCTGTGTGATGGGACTAACACACTTCAAGTCCTATAGGTGCTTCTGGGAACAAAATATAAGATCTCTGTGTGATTGGACTAACACACTTCAAGTCCTATAGGTGCTTCTGGGAAGAAAATATAGGTCTGTGTGATGGGACTAACACACTTCAAGTCCTATAGGTGCTTCTGGGAACAAAATATATGATCTCTGTGTGATGGGACTAACACACTTCAAGTCCTATAGGTGCCTCTGGGAAGAAAATATAGGTCTGTGTGATGGGACTAACACACTTCAAGTCCTATAGGTGCTTCTGGGAACAAAATATATGATCTCTGTGTGATGGGACTAACACACTTCAAGTCCTATAGGTGCTTCTGGGAACAAAATATAGGAGCTCTGCCTGCCTGCCAGGAACACACTACAAGTCCTATAGGTGCTTCTGGGAAGAAAATATAGGAGCTCTGCCTGCCTGCCACAAACACACTACAAGTCCTATAGGTGCTTCTGGGAACAAAATATAGGAGCTCTGCCTGCCTGCCAGGAACACACTACAAGTCCTATAGGTGCTTCTGGGAAGAAAATATAGGAGCTCTGCCTGCCTGCCACGAACACACTACAAGTCCTATAGGTGCTTCTGGGAACAAAATATAGGAGCTCTGCCTGCCTGCCACGAACACACTACAAGTCCTATAGGTGCTTCTGGGAACAAAATATAGGAGCTCTGCCTGCCTGCCAGGAACACACTACAAGTCCTATAGGTGCTTCTGGGAACAAAATATAGGAGCTCTGCCTGCCTGCCAGAAACACACTACAAGTCCTATAGGTGCTTCTGGGAACAAAATATATGATCTCTGTGTGATGGGACTAACACACTTCAAGTCCTATAGGTGCTTCTGGGAACAAAATATATGATCTCTGTGTGATTGGACTAACACACTTCAAGTCCTATAGGTGCTTCTGGGAAGAAAATATATGATCTCTGTGTGATGGGACTAACACACTTCAAGTCCTATAGGTGCTTCTGGGAAGAAAATATATGATCTCTGTGTGATGGGACTAACACACTTCAAGTCCTATAGGTGCTTCTGGGAACAAAATATAAGATCTCTGTGTGATGGGACTAACACACTTCAAGTCCTATAGGTGCTTCTGGGAACAAAATATAAGATCTCTGTGTGATTGGACTAACACACTTCAAGTCCTATAGGTGCTTCTGGGAAGAAAATATAGGTCTGTGTGATGGGACTAACACACTTCAAGTCCTATAGGTGCTTCTGGGAACAAAATATATGATCTCTGTGTGATGGGACTAACACACTTCAAGTCCTATAGGTGCCTCTGGGAAGAAAATATAGGTCTGTGTGATGGGACTAACACACTTCAAGTCCTATAGGTGCTTCTGGGAACAAAATATATGATCTCTGTGTGATGGGACTAACACACTTCAAGTCCTATAGGTGCTTCTGGGAACAAAATATAGGAGCTCTGCCTGCCTGCCAGGAACACACTACAAGTCCTATAGGTGCTTCTGGGAAGAAAATATAGGAGCTCTGCCTGCCTGCCACAAACACACTACAAGTCCTATAGGTGCTTCTGGGAACAAAATATAGGAGCTCTGCCTGCCTGCCAGGAACACACTACAAGTCCTATAGGTGCTTCTGGGAAGAAAATATAGGAGCTCTGCCTGCCTGCCACGAACACACTACAAGTCCTATAGGTGCTTCTGGGAACAAAATATAGGAGCTCTGCCTGCCTGCCACGAACACACTACAAGTCCTATAGGTGCTTCTGGGAACAAAATATAGGAGCTCTGCCTGCCTGCCAGGAACACACTACAAGTCCTATAGGTGCTTCTGGGAACAAAATATAGGAGCTCTGCCTGCCTGCCACGAACACACTACAAGTCCTATAGGTGCTTCTGGGAACAAAAATATAGGAGCTCTGCCTGCCTGCCAGGAACACACTACAAGTCCTATAGGTGCTTCTGGGAACAAAATATAGGAGCTCTGCCTGCCTGCCACGAACACACTACAAGTCCTATAGGTGCTTCTGGGAACAAAATATAGGAGCGCTGCCTGCCTGCCACGAACACACTACAAGCCCCTCTTTCTAACTCAATCCTTCTAAATGAATCTATCCAACCTAACTCTCTCTCAGTAAATCTATCTAACTAAATCCAGCAGAGTGTCACAGATCTAGCCTGCTCTATCTGCGCCGGAACAGCATGTGACCGGCGCAGACGGCGTGGCGGCCTTTTATAGGGGGGGGCGTGTACTACAGCCCCTGAGCTGTAATTGGCTACAGGCGTCCTGCCTGTAGCCAATTATGGCTCTTCGAGTTTCCGGGGCTGTGATTGGCCAAGCATGCGGGGTCACAGTGCATGCTTGGCCAATCATCAGCCAGCAATGCACTGCGCCGGCCGCGCCGGCCGCGCCGGCCGCAATGCATTGCGGGGCCGCTGGCATCACCCGACCGTGATGCGAGCGGCCAAAATAGTTCTGGGCTCGCCGAGCGAGCGAACGCCCGGTGCTCGATGCGAACGTGGGTTCGCATCGAGCACCGGGCCCATCCCTAGTAGACATATATTGAGAACAATATGGTGGACATTTTGATTAGCATTGAGAGATTAGCATTATTGGGATGTAATCAGCCAATGATTTTATTCATGCTTTTACCTTTAAAACAATACATATATGTACTGTACTTATATATTTTTTTCTTCATATTGGGGCCTAAAAAGTCCTAGTTACCCAATGTAGGTTTTGTGTCATAATTACATTTTTGGAGATGTTGGTACCTTCACAGTCCTAACTCACATGTCAGTTCACAGATTTTTTTTTAATAATATGCTGGAATAAATTATACTGTATTAATTTCAAAAGGTAGGATTATCATTTGCGGGCCTATTTAAAGTGGAGCTTAAGTCCAAAAAAATTAATACTTGCAATAAATAATACTGTAATAGTACATAGTTAGTAAGGTTGAATAAAGACACCAGTCCAACCTGAGTGTGTGTCTACAATTGTCCCTATCCCTGTATATTGTGTCTCATTAAGATGCTCATATATTATATCCCGGCCCTTTACCACGTGATCAGCTGTTAGCCAATGACAGCTGATCACGTGATGTAAACAGAAGATCGATAACCGTTTTTTTTTATCCTCACACTGAGAGCGTGAGGAGAAAAAAAGCAGATCACTGGCTTCAGTGCAAGGGACATAAGTCCTGAAGAGGAAGAGGCAAAGCCGCCTCATCTGTGCCCACCAATACCACCTTCCAGTGCCACCTGCCAGTTTCCACACAGTGCCACAAATCAGTGCATAAGTGACAGCAATCAGTGCCGCCTACCAATGTCCATGAGTGGTGCCAATCAGTGCCTCATCAGTGCCATCTAGCAGTGCTTCCTATCAGTGTCACCTACCAGTGCCAATCAGTTCCCATCACTGCCACCAATCAGTGCCCATCACTGCCACCTATCAGTGCCCATCAGTGCCAGCTACCAGTGCCACCTATCAGTGCCACCTATTAATGCCCTTCAGTGCCACCTATCAATGCCCTTCAGTGCCGCCCTTCAGTTCCGCCCATCAGTGCCACCTATCAGTGCCACCCATCAGTGCCACCTATCAGTGCCCACCAGTTCTGCCTATTAGTGCCCATAAGTGCTGCCTTATCAGTGCCCATCAGTGCAGCCTCATTAGCGTACATCAATGAAGGAGAAAAATGAACTAACAAAATATAAAACAGTTTTGTATTTTTTTTTTATTTCGGTCTTTTCACATTTTTTTAACAAAAACTAAAAAACAGAGAGGTGATCAAATACCACCAAAAGAAAGCTCTATTTGTGGGGAAAATTTTTAATTTGGGTACAGTGTTGTATAACCGCACAATTGTTGTTCAAAGAGTGACAGCGCTAAAAGCTTAAAATTGGTCTGGGCAGGAGGGGGGTTTAGGTGCCCTGTAAGTGGTTAAAACAGACCTTCACTCTAATGCCCTGTACACACGGTCGGACTTTCCGACAGAAAATGTGCAATTGGATTGTGTCGTCAGAAATTTCAACCGTTTGTGGGCTCCATCAGACTTTTTCCGTCGGAGTTTCCGACACACAAAGTTTGAGATCTGGATCTAAAATTTTCCGACAACAAAATCTGATCGTTTAAATTTCGATCGTGTGTAGACAATTCCGACGCACAGTGCCACGCATGCTCAGAATAAATTATGAGATAAAAGCTATTGGCTACTGGCCTCTTTACAGTCCCATCGTATGTATTGTACATCACCTTGTTCTGAACGATCGGATTTTCTGACAACTTTGTGCGACCGTGTGTATGCAAGACAAGTTTAGGACAAAATCCGTCTGAAAAAATCAGACAGATTTTGTCGCCGGAATGTCCGACCGTGGGATAACTGTGAAGTTGTCCTCCTCGGCTTCCTCCCCATCTCTTAGCAATAGATGTTCTTTTTTTACTCCAAGCACTTTATTTGTCCATTTCAAATGAGGGGGGGCTGGGGGGTGGTGTTGGACTCAAACATTTTGAAACTTACTAAATATTTGGGGTGTTTTGATCCGGGAATACATTATATGTTTGATCAGACATTTTGAAGGGCATGGGAGGCATTGAGGGTCTAATAGACTCCTGATGTCCTTAATAACCTAAAGCTAACACAAGGGGCTTGTTCACCTCTTGTAATAGCAAAACATTTAAATAATAAAAGTAAAAAATTAATTGAATAAAAAGAATTAAAACAAATTGTAAAAGCGCACCCATCCTCCAATGCTCACACTAAAATGCAAACATGCATGCAGGTCCCACACACATATATAAACAGTAATTGAACCACATATGTGAAATATCATCACAAATGCCAGAGTAAAAATAATAATTCCAGCACCATAGCTTGTTTAACATTTTTCTAAAGGCTCAAGGTTTTTACTTCCATTGTATGCATGAATGTAAAAAACCTTCTCTGTGCAGCTAAAATCCTTCACTGCTTGTGCTCAGAATATAGATGTGCACTTACCAGAGATGTTTAACCCCTTTTTTACAGGTAGGTAAAAAAAGCTTTTGTGCTCTCAAGGGCCAAGATTCTTCCTGGGGTGGTATTTATGGGTGCCTGGATGCCGGCACCAGCCTATATACCATGTATGGTATGAGATGTTGCCGCCACCACCAGCATGAAGCCAGCGTGCATTTCAAGCCTCATTCTCCGGTCCAGACATAACATCACACGGGACCCAAAGTGATGGTCCCACACTCCAAAGTACGTTTTGCTAGAATTTCCTGAAGTTCTAGTGAAACGCATGCTTTCAGAAAATATATAATGTTTGGGTGTCCTAAGTAATTTTCTGACAAAAAAATTACAGATTTTATCATGCATGTGAACATTTTGAAAAATGTCCCAGTAGGCAAGTGGTTAAATACATGCTAAAATCCTCTTTGCATAAGGATTTAACTAATTATATCACACAAATTGACCAGTGAGGAGACCACACAGTTCATATAGGGAGGAAAATTTAACAAATCTTCACAGTTCGTAAGGAGCTTGTGGATTCCTACACTAAGCAACTGGATGAACTTATATTGCTGAAAGACCTAGAAGATAGATCAAGCAGAAATAATTTGAAAATCCAAGGAGTCTCTGAATTATTAACAGAAGATAAAGCGGAGCATTTTATTGAAATGTTTAAATCCTCTATTGCCATTACAATTTACTCAAGATTTTATTATAGATTGAGCACATAGGATTCCTGTCAGGGCTGGGCTCAACCCTTCCTTCTCAAAGCTGACCACTCAGCTGTCGACTAATTGCCAGCTCCTATCTCACCACAGTGACTCACCTGTTGATGATAGGTGACTACGTCCAGTCCAGATGATCTCTGCCTTAGCCTTGGTCACATCTCTAGAGATGCTCTCCTGTGTTCCTGTTAAAGACTTGCTTGGCTGACATTCCTTCAGGCTCCAGATGTTCTACTACGCTCCTCTCTGGCTCCCTGACATTTTGTCTTGTCTGACTATCCGTTCCAGTTCCTGAACTCTGGCTATGTTTTGACTACGTTTACTCTGTTTACCTTTTTTTTATTATTATTAAACAAGTGTGATTTAACTGTACTTCTGTCTCAGTCTGATTCATGGTTTCTGACAGTAGGTGAAGGCCATGAATTCAGAAGATGCAGTCAATCCACTTGTTGGTAATATTTTTTCCAGATTGGATGAGCAGGATCACTGCACAGATCAGTTTGCCATGGTGTTACAAACTCTCCTGAGTCGCACGGCTGAGTCGCACTATGGCTGCTCCGGTACAACCTGTGTTGCAGGCCATCCCTGTTGCTGCTTCAGTGTCTGTGCAGGCATATGCCTTAAATATTACCTCTATAAGTTACAGACAGACCTTAGGTGGCGTTGTTTTGTCCCCAGTTATCCAGAAGGATAAACCTCTGGTTTCGGTCACCCTTTCTTGGGCTGAGTCATCTGTCGTGATACAGGCTCTAATTAACTCTGGGGCTGCAGGCCTGTTCATTGATGCTGCTTTTGTATCGAAGCACTTGATTCCACTCCAGCTGCGTGACACTCCAGTTGCTATTAAGGCTCTTGACGGGAGACCTCTACAGCCTGCCCATGTGACTCATGAGACTGTTCCATTGTCCATGGCCGTAGGGATATGAGATAATCCAATTCCAAGTTATTTCCTCACATAAGTTTCCACTGGATATTGGTTATCCTTGGTTACAGAGGCACAACCCCTCTTTAGATAGGCTCTGTGCTGAGGTTCTCTCCTGGTCGCCACAATGCGGTAAGACATGCTTCCAGAAGGTAGCCAAGGTCCTGTGAACCCCTTCACTCTCCTCACTGCCGAAGGAGTACCGCAATTTTAGCAATGTCTTTGACAAAGGTCAAACCGGTAGTTTGCCTCCACCCCGGTCGTATGATTGCTCAATTGACCTTCAACCTGGTGCCATACCCCCTCGTGGCCAGGTTTATCCTTTGTTGGTCTTGGAGGATAAGGCCATGGAGGAGTATGTTGCAGACGCACTTTCTCGAGGATTCATCTGCAAATCGTCTCCTGCTGGTGTTGGCTTCTTTTTTGTGAAGAAGAAGAGTGGTGAACTGAGACCTTGTATTGATTCTAGGGGTCTCAATCATTTCACGATTAAGAATACCTATCCTATTCCGTTGATTACGGAGTTATCTGACCGCCTCAAGGGAGCAACGGTTTTCACAAAGCTTGGGGCATACAATCTCTCGAGGATTAAGAAATGCGACTAGTGGAAAACTGCATTTAATACCAGAACAGGCCATTATGAGTACCTTGTAATGCCTTTTGGCCTTTGTAACACCCCGGCAGTTTTCCAGGAATTTATTAATGTAATCAGATGTCCTCTGAGATTTATTGCAGTTATGTGTGGAGGTTTATCTTGACGATATCCTCATATTTTCCAAGCCTCTCAGGGTAATGGCCGTAGGACGGGTAATCCTGCCAGTATCCATCATGGTCGTGCCGGGCGAATCCCTGTGTGCATGCAGGCACATAGGCTTACAATGACGGGCACATGCAGGTGCGCAACAGTGGGTGCGCGCAGACGAGCGCACGTGCAACGTGGGAATCATTGGCGCCCTCTGGCCTATTTAAGCCTGCTGCAAGTGTATGCAAGTCGCTGGATTATCGTCAGCTTCCTGTGTCTCCTGTACCTGCTGTTATATATGCTTTGTGTCACTACCTGGCTTGCCTGACTTCTCCTGCTTTCCACCTGCATCGACCCCCGGCTTGGACCTGACTATTTTCCAGTCTCCGCATCTGTACCTTGATTGTCCGCACAGTGTTTGACCCCTGGTCTGACTACTGACTCCATTCCTGATTATCCTGCTGTACCTCATCTCGGACTGATTCCTGTTGTGTATGACCACTGGCCTGGCTTCACGTTCCTGGTTGCTCCACTGCTCCATACCTGGAATCTCTCCTTGCATGGTTGCCCAACCAGCCTATTCAGTGCACCCCAGCTTTTCTTTGCTACCCACCTACCCAGCAACAGCACTTGGCAACCTGTGCACCTTTGGGCACCGTACTCCCTGTCTCATTTCCAGGGGTATGCTGCACTTAGCCGCAAGGGATGCCCTCTCAGCAATCCGGCCTCGCATCTAGGACTTGAAAATGTCCCTGGAGAGCCACTGCACAGATGTCTGTCGTGTGCTTCAGAAACGAAGAGAAAACAATCTCTATTGTGAATTGGAGAAGTGTGAATTCCATCGTAAATAGGTTAAGTTCCCGGGTTATGTCATTCCCACTGCTGTTTTTTTGATGGACCCAGAGAAACTTTCAGCAGTCCTACAGTGGCTCCGACCCGTGGGTTTACGCCCTGTGCAGCGTTTTCTTGGCTTTGCCAACAATTATCGGAGGTTTATTCGTAACTACTCTGGTCAAGCCCCTGACTGATATGACCAGAAAAGACAGTAACCCACAGAGTTGGTCTCCGGAGTCAATTAAGGCCTTTGAGAGTCTCAAGGCTGCCTTTGTTTCTGCTTCTGTGTTGGCACATCCTTATCCTACGTTACCTTTTATCCTTGAGGTTGATGCTGTTGGCCTAGTCTACGTGCTGATGTAACCGCCTTCGTAGCTGCCTGTTCCGTGTGTGCTCAGAGTAAGACTCCACAACACCTTCCAGTGGGCCTCCTACAACCCATACCCAATGGAGAGAGGCCCTGGACCCACCTGTCTATGGATTTCAATGTGGAGTTACCCAACTCCCAGGGCAACACAGTTATCCTTATGGTGATTGATCAGTTCTTGAAAATGACCCATGGTATTCCACTTAAGAAGTTGCCCACTTCTAAGGAACTGGCTTCCATTTTGCTCGGGAGATCTTTCGCATACATGGGCTAGCCAAGGTGATTGTCTCGGACAGGGGTAGTCAGTTTGTGTCCTGGTTCTGGCGAACCTTTTGTGCACAGTTGGGAATTCAGCTTGCTTTCTCCTCTGCGTATAACCCGCAGTCTAATGGGGCCGCAGAACGAGCCAATCAGTCCTTGGAGCAATTCCCAAGTTGCTATATTTTTGACCATCATAACAACTCAGACCCCTTTACCATGCGTGGAGTTTGGTCACAATAGTGCCTTGAATTCTGCTTCCTGATTGTCCCCGTTTATGGTGAACTATGGGTTCCAACCGTCCATGTTGCCTGACTCATTTGTTCCGCAGAGTATTCCTGCGTTAGAGGAGCATCTCTGAGGTCTTCATTCCACTTGGGCACAAGTCCAGGAGGCTTTGCAACATGTTAATGATAGGTACAGACTCCATGCTGACCACAGACGCCTGCCTGTGCCTTCCTACCAGGTTGGGGACAGGGTCTGGCTGTCATCTTACAACCTTTGACTTTGTGTTCCCTCTCTGAAGTTTGCACCTCAGTTTATTGGGTCTTTCCATATTCTTCGCAGGATTAACCCAGTTACTTATGCATTAGACCTTCCTTCTAATATGCATATCTCAAATGTATTTCATGTCTCCTTATTAAAACCTTTGGTCTGCAACTGCTTTACCTCCTTGGTGCCTCATCCTCACCCTGTACAGGTTGAAAACCATGAGGAGTATGAAGTACAGTTAATTTTTGTCTCTCGTAGAATACGTGGGCGCATACAGTACCTTGTGCATTGGAAAGGGTACGGTCCAGAGGAACGCTTTTGGGTCTCATCCTTGGACGTACATGCCCCTGTCCTCCTCTATGATTTCCATAGACATTTTCCCCTCAAGCCTGGTGGTCCTCCGAGGGAGAGGGGTCATTGAGGAGGGGGTACTGTCAGGGCTGGGCTCAGCCCTTCCTTCTCAAAGCTTGCCACGCAGCTGTCGGCTAATTGCCAGGTCCTATCTCTCCACAGAAACTCACCTGTTGATGATATCCTGCTCATCAGTCCTGCCTACTTAAGCCGTCCAGTCCAGATGATCTCTGCCTTCACCTTGGTCACATCTCTAGAGACGCTCTCCTGTGTTCCTGTTAAAGACTTGCTTGGCTGACATTCCCTCTGGCTCCAGATCCTGCTTGCTGTTCTTTTTTTTTTTGAAAATAGTTTTTTATTGTACAAACGGAAATATAACAGTCAAGAAGATACCATCTGAGAGACACTTCAGTAAGGCACATCCGCCACTGTAGCATATACAACATGTCAACAAAAAATATAGTTCTCTCATACAATCATGTACATTACTTTTTTTTTTCTCCTGAACAACTTAAACAATACCCCAACTGCTCCTACCCGTTTAACCCTTGTTACACCTGCCCCTCCCCCCCCTCCCCTTTGTCTCTCTGCGTTCACTGCCCACGTATCCAATAGTCCTCAATTCTCTCCTGAATGAGGGAGAGATCACCAGACCATATCAACATATTTTTCCCGCTGAGATTCTGTTTGTCATGCTGTTAGCGATCTATTAATTCCATACCACTACATTATCTTGCATTTTTTTTTCGAGGTTTACATTAGGCGATTTCCCGGAGACAGTACCCGGGTGATGCCATTTAAACTTCCAAAGTGTATTCAGATTCCACCCACCTAGACCACACCTTCCTAAATTTCTTAGGTGCACCCCTAGCTTCATAGGTCATTTTGTACATTTGGACATCCGCATTAACCACCTTTAGCCACATTCCCATTGTCAGCTGTTCTTCATAGATCCACCTCCTGGCGACAAGTTTTCGTACTGCAAAATACAGGAGTCTGAGAAACAATTTTGTGTGAGCGTTCATCTCCTCCTGATCAAATACCCCTAGAAGGCATCGTAGGGGTGAACAGATATTCGGCAGGTCAAATTGTTCTGAAATAAAGTCAGTAACCTGAGACCATAGCGGCCTAATTTTGGCGCATTCCCACACCATATGAAGAAAATTGCCCTCTCCACTCATACATTTATGACATAATGCTGAATCCCTTTTCCTCATCTTGTACAACCTCTGTGGGGTATAATAAATCTGGTGTAAGAATTTAAGCTGGATCATCTTATCCGTAGATGATATAACCGTCCGTAGATAGGATTCCGTGACCTCCTGCCACATTTCCCCTGATAGCTCTGGTATGACCGCCACCCATCTTGCTTGAGCCTTAGACGTGGTCCCCAATTCCTCCGGCCCCACTGCTCTATAATACCTAGATATCTTCTTAGTCGGGTCTGGGTCTATTAGTATCCTTTCCAGGCCTGTATTTTGTACTTTCGGCTTGGCACTTCCGAACTGCGCAATCGATGCGTGTCTTAATTGCGCATATCTGAAGGACCATGTCCCAGGTACATTAAACTGTTCCCTCAACTGTGCGAAGGTAGATATATTTTCTTCCTGGCATATGTGATGAAGATATTTCACTCCATATTTTGCCCACGTCACCTGTCCGTCCGGTATCTTAAGGAATTCTCCCATAGACTTATTGCACCATAGGGGGCTATTTGGAGATAGCCAAAGCGGCTCATCCTTTCTCCGCTGCGCGCAGATATGGAAGATTCTCCCGGGCAATGCCATAACCGATCCCACCTTCCATCCCGGGATACCCTTCCTATACACCATATTCTGCAACGTCTCCTGTGAAGAGGCAACCGCTGCCTCCAACAACATGGTGGCGTTCTGAGTTTGAGGGAGAAATCTCCACTGTAGGAAAGATAGCTGGGATGCAAAAAAATAGGATCGCAGGTCCGGGAGTGCCATGCCTCCCTGTATGACAGGCGACTTTAAAATTTTTAACGACAACCTGGGGGCTCTCGTCCCCCATAAAAGACTCACAATAATGGAATCGATGAGCTTGAAAGTCCGTAGGGTCACAAACACCGGGGAATTAGAGAGGATGTACAGAAACTTGGGGAGAAAGACCATCTTAAAAAGGTTAATTCGCCCCATCAGCGTAAGCGGTAAGTTCCGCCATTTCTGTACCTTCTCCCGAAACCCCCTGATAATAGGTGACAAGTTAGCTTCCAAAAATCCAGATATGGGCAGCTGGATATCAATCCCCAGGTAGCGAAAGGTAGACGAGACCGGAATAGGGCATCCCATCGGAGCCACTACTCCAGTATCTATCGGGAACAGGGCTGATTTAGTCCAATTTATTCTAAATCCAGAATAATCCCCAAATTTCTGTATCAGCTGAAAAGCCCCCGATAGAGAGGGTCCCGGGTCTTGCAGATAAAGCAGCATGTCATCTGCGTAGAGAGATACCCTCTCTTCAAACGCCCCTATCCTCAGCCCGGTCAGAGCAGTAGTGGATCTCAGTCTTGTCGCAAGAGGCTCTATGGCCAAGGCAAACAAGAGGGGTGAGAGCGGGCACCCCTGCCTCGTCCCTCTAAACACTGAAAAAGGGTCTGAGATAATGCCATTCACTCTTACCCTGATCAGTGGATCTGTGTATAGCAATTTCACCCATGAAATAAAAACAGGGCCAAAGCCGAATGACTCCAGTAGACGGAACAAATACGCCCACTCCACTGAGTCAAACGCCTTTTTTGTATCTAAGGATGCGATAACTCTGGTCCCAGAATTATCATGCTCTGTCTGTAAGTTTATAAAAAGTCTCCTGATGTTCATTTGGGTGCATCTTCCCTGTATAAAGCCCGTCTGATCTGCGTCTATCAGCTTCGGAATGACCGTTTGCAATCTCTCTGCCAGTATTTTCGCCAGGATTTTGGTATCTGCATTCATCAGCGAGATCGGACGGTAGGAATCACACATCTTGGGGTCCTTCCCCCCCTTGGGGATCAGGACAACCAGGGCCTCTCTCATGGAAGGAGGTAGCCTACCATCCGACCTTGCCGCATTGAATACTTTCAACAACCTGGGTGCCAGAACATTGCGGAAGGTATGATACCATTCCGAGGGAATGCCATCCAAACCTGGGGATTTTCGAGGGGCAAAGGAGGCTATTGCTCCTTCCACCTCCTCCACCGTTATACCCGCTTCCAGAACACTATTTTCATCCCCCGATATTGTTGGGAGGTCCACCTCAGCCAAATACTCCTCTAGCGCCCTATTGTCCTGTTGAGTCTGAGATTTATAGAGATCAGCATAAAACTGGGTAAACGTCTGAAGTATATCCATTGAATCGCAGACCTCTACTCCCCGTATGTCATAGACTGCGTTAATGTAGATCGGAACATATTCCGGTCGTGCCAGAAACGCGAGTAGCCTACCATTTTTATCTCCGAATTCAAATATACGTCTGCGCTGCGCAAGATTAAGCTTTGTAGTTCGGTCAGTCAATGCAGTCTGGTATTCTCGTGTTTTAGCTCTCAACAGCAGGAGCTTCTCTCTAGTGGGGTCCCTAATGTACTCTGCTTCTGCCAATGTAGTCTCTGTCTCAATAGCTTGTACCGTAGATGCCAACTGCTTTTTAAACCCGTTCACTTCTGCAATAAACACTCCTCTCAGAGTAGCCTTAAAAGTTTCCCATTTAAGAAGGGACTCAGCATTACCATTTTCGGCCCAGAAAAATTTCATAGCTTCATTGCATTTGATCAGAATATAATCTTCCTTAAGCCAGCTTGCTTCCATCCGCCACTGGCGTATACCTGGTTTGTGTCCCAGATTCAGTTCTAGCATCATAGGGGAGTGGTCTGAGAATCCCCTAGGCAAATATGAGACCTTCCCCACCAGCTCCATACCATCACCCACTGTCAGGATAGTGTCTATTCTGGAGAGCGTCTTGTGCGTTTCGGAATAACAGGAATATGCTTTAGTATCAGGATAATGGAAACGCCAGACGTCCGTAAATCCATGAGCAGACAACCATCCAGCCAGTGGGGCTGGTGATCCAACAGACGCCCCCAATCTGTCCAGGGCGGGATCCGCCACTGAATTAAAGTCACCCATAATGTAGATCCTCCCCTCCGCTATCTCATATGTCGCTTTAAGCATGTCATCTAAATGGGCCAGCGAGAAAGGAGGGGGGACATATAGGTTTACTATTGTTAAAAATTTGTTCATTACTTGGATCACTATTACAACAAACCTCCCCTTCACATCAATCTTAATAGCATGTATAGAAATAGGCATAGATTTGGTGACCAACGTCGCCACCCCCCTTGCATAGGAGGAGTAACCGGCGTGGTATACCCCTGCTATGTGAGCCCTCTTTAAGGCGAGAACCCTGGAGCCCTGCAAATGTGTTTCCTGTAGAAGGATTAGGTGTGGCTTGTGCTTTTTAATATAGTCAAAAACCAGCGAACGTTTGAGTTTAGCATTAAGGCCTCTAACATTCCAGGCCATTACTTTTAGGTTTACCGCCATAGCAGCTTTGTATAGCAGGGTATCTCAACGTCCCATTCCCCAGCAAGCACATACCAGCAGGCTCCAGTTTTCTCCTCCCCACCACACCATGCAGAGCAGCCGCTCTGCAGCGGGCAATCGTCAATAGCTATCATGAACGCAGAGAGACCCAAAAAAACCTGACCCCCCCCGACATAACAACCTTCCCGATCCCCCCCTCCCCCCACCCGGTACCAAGCCCCAACCTGCCAGGCACTTTGTTCCCAAAACCATTGCAGCAAAAAGGCGCACAGAGATAGTGCGGCTTAACCTCTTATCCCACACCCCTCACCCAAAAGTGAACATTTGTATGCATGTAGCAATAAACAAAAAAAAAAAAACCCAAAGGCAAAAGGGGGAGAGGAAGAAAAAAAAAAACACCCTCTCCCCCCCTTTATTATTATACCAAAGGCTAGTGAAGACTGTCCGCTTGTCTCCTACTATCCTATGTGTCTCTGAGAGCGTTCCCTGGGTTCCTGTCAGGAAACCATGAGCTGAAAGAAAAAAAAAAAAAAAACGCAGCAGAAAAATAAAAAACCAAATCATTAATAACCAAGAAATCAAGATTTGCAGGAGGTAGTAAGGAGATCCCTCCCCACCCCCCCTCAAAAAGGAGAAATGGACCAAACCGTCCCCTTGGTGAAAAAAAAACCTTTTTTCCAGGACTGCTAGGAGGTTAGGATATAGGATTCACATGGTGTCCATGTAGATTTTCCACCCCTGTTACTGACAGTTCTCCGGATCTTTGGGGGAAACAGTCCTTTAGGTAACAGAGTCTTATGGGTCAGAAAAACCCCGTAGGGAAAAAAACCAGAAAGAGAGGAGAAAAAGATTCCTCTTTCCTACAAATGGAAAAAACTAGGGGGGGGGGGGGGGTGAGACAGCAATTTCCACCGGCAGGCCTGCGGGTCACCCCAATACTCCCCCACACCCCCCTCAATGTGTCAGCTCAGATCGGCCCATATCACTAGGTGGAGCGCTGTGAACTACGTGCTCGAGGGCGCCCCCGCAGTTCCAGCCAGTCTGTGGCTTCAGCCGGGGTCGTGAAGAAATATGCTTTTCCATTATCCACAATGCGCAATTTTGCAGGGTAGAGCATACTGTAAATCAAACTCAGCTCCCTGAGCCTCTTCTTCACAGGATGGAAAGACGCTCTCTGCTTCTGAGTGGCAGCTGAGAAATCAGGATAGATGGATACACGATTTCCGTTGTATTCTAGCCCAGGCCCTGTCCTGGCCTCCCGCAGAATGTTCTCTCGATCCCTGAAGTGTAGTATCTTGGCAATCATAGGTCTGGGGATAGCACCCTTTGGTGGTGCCTTGCCCGGGACTCGGTGCGCCCTTTCAACGGCAAACAGAGTAGTAAAGGTGCCTGGGGCCATATGCTCTTTCAGCCAACTCTCTAAAAATTCCTCAGGTTGCTTCCCCTCTGCCCCTTCTGGAAAACCGACCAGCCTGATATTATTTCTCCTCATGCGGTCCTCCATGTCCGCCATCTTTAAAGTGTGCTCAGAGAGGGTCTTTTGGGCGACGTGCACTTTAGTGGTCATGGGCCTAACAGTGTCCTCCAAGCCAGCAATACGGCGATCAGACGCCTGTGTTTTGTCCCTCAGCTTCTGCATGTCATTCTTCAGAAATGAGAACTCCATCTGCAACTGGCCAATATGATCTGTTAGCTGCTTCTGGCATCCCTGTATGGCGGCCATAATCTGCTTCAGGGGCGGTTCTTCTCCCTCCTCCTCCTCCACCTCTCTGCCTCCCCTGTGCACTCGTGCATCTAGCCTGTCCAAGGAGTTTCCCCTGCGCTTTCGGGGTCCCCTGTGTGTGTCAGGACTCACCCGCTGAGATCGTGGGGACATCCCCTGTTCAGCATCCTCTTGCCTGTGCAGCAGCGGCGGCCAGTCCTCCTCCTCCTCCCCGCGCTCTTGCTGGGTGCCGGCGCCATCTTGGGATCCCCATGCGAATCTAGCAAGCCGTTCTCCGGCCGTTTTTGGCCATGGCGGTCCGTATTTCACCATCCCAGTGTTGCGGGTTTGTCCCGCCGACATGCCCCAGCAGTCCTGGGTATTTTTGTGCGATCAGCTCGCAGGATCTCTGTCGGATCTGGAACCGGCAGGGGAGAGCTCCGACTCGAGCGTCCTCACATGCCGCTCGCTCCTGCTTGCTGTTCTACTAAGTTACTCTCTGGCTCCCTGATGTTTTGGCTTGTCTGACTATCTGTTCCGTTTTCTGAACTCTGGCAGTTTTGACTACGTTTACTCTGTTTACCTTTTTTTATTATTATTAAACTAGTGTGAATTAACTGTACTTCTGTCTCAGTCTGATTCATGGTTTCTGACAATTCCAAAATCTAAACACTTTGCAGACAATGTGCCCAGGGATATAGTGATGCTTCCAGGCTCCAACACTTTTGTGATATTACTTGCCGATATATCAGCAGCAACTGCACGGCTGAGAACATTTTTTTTACAGCTGTGACAAAGATCCTTAGATAGCACTGTGTCCTTAAAATAATGAGATTTCCTGCAAAAATGCTTGTTACATACAGTAATGTCCTCTAAAAATGGAACAGAATTATTATGTTTGTGGGGTATGATAGCTGTGAAAACATCTCCTTCTGTGCAGTCAGCTCATATTATAAGTGACTGGTCCAAATGCTGTGAGGATTTGTTTGTTGACTGACCTTAATTACAGGTTGTGTATGCTAATCCACCAGACAAGAAAGCGTGCATAAAGAAGCTTCACTTTGGCTCACCCCCATAAGAAATGAGTTTACCTACCTCATGATATCATTTTCTGATGTTTTCAATTTGTTTTGGTATTTTTTGATAGTTTCTAATCTTTCGGTCGAGACAGGAGTATATTGCAACATTAACAAAACTCCTTAATATTCCTATTGTATGCGTGGCAGTAGGCCCCAGCATTACCTTTGTTACTTTTATGGTTCATCCTGACAATATAGGGGAAAGGCAGAAGACTTAAGCCCACTGCTGTCTTCAAGGGAGACTGGCTACATGTGGCAGTCTCCTCCTTTGTTTAATCCTCAACAGCACTGAATTACTCACTCTATCCTCTCTTGATCCCATGCCTCCATGAAAGCCTCCTTCCTTTGTGTTTTTGGCAGGACCCCCTACAGCCTCCTTAACACTACATCTCCTTCTTCCACCCAACTGCCCTGAATGCACCCATTCCAAATTTCCACAGATTATTATTGTTTCTGAAAGTAGGAAAAATTGGTATCCTATTAGCCTTTTTAAAAATAGATGTCTACTCAAATACACCAAACATTGCTGGATCCTGATTAAATAAGTCCACCTCTGCTCTGACTTCTGACTGAGCCTGCAGCCTGTCACTCACAGCTGAAGCTCAAAGGAGATCTATTCTGTCTGTCACCAAACTTGTGGCAGTACCAAGACAGGGACTTTTTTGTATGCAAAGTAATACAGTGCCACATTATCCAACATTTCATGTATATTTGCAGCTGAACCAGCATTAGCATTTTCTACTGTCCAAAAAATTACTGCAATATGTTATTGACTACCTGGTTATTCCCCTGAGGAGTGATGTGCCCGCTGTCTCTTTGAACACAGGCTGCATTTCTGTCTGCCATTCTAATGCCCCGTACACACGGTTGGAAATTCCGACGGAAAATGAACCTGTGTGGGCTCCATCGGACTTTTTCCGTCGGAATTTCCGCCAGAAAAAATTTGACATCCTGCTCTCAAATTTTCCGACAACAAAATCCGATCGGACTTTTTCCGATCGTGTGTAGGGAATTCCGACGGACAAAGTGCCACGCATGCTCAGATCAAATTACGAGACCAAAGCTATTGGCTACTAGCCTCTACATAGTTCCGTCGTTACCACGTTCAGAATGATCGGATTTTCCGACAACTTTGTCCGACCGTGTGTATGCAACACCAGTGTCGGACAAAATCCGACTGAAAAAATCTGACGGATTTTGTGGTCGGAATTTCCGACCGTGTGTACGGGCATAAGTATTTGGCTGTAGAGTCCAGCTCAGTATTTTTTTATATATGTTTGTTCTATAGATTCCAGCACAGTATTCTCATGATTTGTCTGTATTTTTGTGTTGGATCAGTGCCACATGATCCAACACACTCCTGTCCTGTTTCCTGGCTCCAGTGACCTATGCCTTGTGTCCAGTAACCTGCGTCTTGAGTCCAATGGCCTGTCCCCGTTTTCACCACCCTGTCTCCTTTTCACTCAATTCAGTGACCTATGTCCTGAGTCCAGTGGCATGTGTCCTTAACCACTTGCCGACCGGCGCACGACGATATACGTCGACAGAATGGCACGTACAGGCAGGAGGGCGTATATATACGTCCCTCCTTTAGCCTGTCCGTGCCATCGGGAGCGCGCCGGGAGCGGCGCGCTCCCGCGCCGGTCGGGACCCCCGTGAGTCCGGCCGCGGTCCCCGCGGACTCGATCGCCGCGGGGACTCCCGCGATCGTCTCACGGAGCGGCTAAACGGGGAGATGCCGAGATAAACAGCATCTCCCCGTTCTGCCTAGCAACTAGTGACGCCGATCTCTGCTCCCTGTGATTGGAGCAGAGATCAGCATTCACTAGCTGACAGCCACGCCCCCCCACAGTAAAAAAAACACCCCTAGGCCTACTTAACCCCTACACTGCCACCTTGTGGTTAACTCCTAAACTGCCAGTGTCATTTATACAGAAATCAATGCATTTAAATGCATTAATTGCTGTAAAAATGACAATGGTCCCAAAAATGTGTCAAAAATGTCCGATGTGTCCGCCATAATGTCGCAGTCACAAAAAAAAATCGCAGATCTCCGCCATTAATAATAAAAAAAAATTATTAATAAAAATGCTATAAAACTATCCCCTATCTTGTAAACGCTATAACTTCTGCGCAAACCGATCAATAATCGCTTATTGCGATTTTTTTTACCAAAAATATGTAGAAGAATACGTATCGGCCTAAACTGAGGAAAAAAAATAATGCATTTTTTTCAAAATTGTCGCTCTATTTTTGTTTATAGCGCAAAAAATAAAAACCGCAGGGGCGATCAAATACCACCAAAAGAAAGCTCTATTTGTGGGAAAAAAAGGACGTCAATTTTGTTTGGGAGCCACGTCGCACGACCGCGCAATTGTCAGTTAAAGCGACGCAGTGCCGAATCGCAAAAAGGGGCCTGGTCCTTTGGCTGCAAATTGGTCCGGTCTGAAAGTGGTTAATCCAGTGACCTTTTTTTCTGAATCCAGTGTCTTGGGTCCAGCGACCTGTGTTCTGAGTCCAATGTCCTGTCTACCTTTTCACCATCCCATCCCTCTTTTTGCGCTTCTTTGAACAGTGATGGTGGATTTTTTTTTAATCCAATGACCTGTGACCTGAATCAAGTGACCTATGTTCTGGGTCCAGTGATCTGTGTTATGAGTCCAGTGGCCTGTTTCCTGGGTCCAGAGATCTGTGTTCTGGGTCCAGTGACCTGTGTCCTGGGTCCACTGACCTGTGTCCTGGGTCCTGTAGCCTGTGTGCTGGGTACAGAGACCTGTGTTGCGGGTCCAGTGACCAGTAATCATTGACTAAATTCAGTGACCTATGTCCTGAGTCCTGACCCCCTTTTTACCTTGCTGTCCTCATTTTCACCCCTCTTAGCACAGTGGTGAAGGATTTTTACTCAATTCAGTGAACTGTGTCCTGAGTCCAATGACCTGTGTCCTGAATTCATTGATCAGTGTCCTGAATCCATTGACCAGTGTCCTGGGTTCAGTGATCAGTGTCCTGGGTCCAATGACCATTGCCCTGAATGCAGTGTCTAGGGTCCAGTGACCTGTGTCCAATGTCCTGTCCCCCTTTTCACCATCCTGTTCCACTTTTTGTCCATCTTTGCGCAGTGATGCAGGGTTTTCACTCAATCCAGTGGCCTGTGCCTTGTTTCCAGTAACCTGCATACTGAGTCCAATGTCCTGTCTGCATTTTCACCACCCGGTCTCCTTTTCACTCAATTCAGTGACCAGTGTCCCGAGTCCATTGACTGGTGTCCTACATCCAGTGACCTGTGTCCTGAATTCAATGTCTTGGGTCCAGTGATCTGTGTTCTGAGTCCAATGTCCTGTCCACCTTTTCACCATCCTATCCCCCTTTTGGCCCTTCTTTGCACAGTGATGGTGGCTTTTTCCTGAATCCAATGACCTGTGACCTATGTTCTGGGTCCAGTAATCTGTGTCCTGAATCCACTGATCAGTGTCATGGGACCAGTGACATGTGTCCTAGGTCCAGTGACCTGTGTCCTGGCTCCAGTTACTTGCGTCCTCGGTCCAGTGACCAGTGTTTTGGGTCTAGTGACCTGTGTTATGAGTCCAGTGGCCTGTTTCCTGAGTCCAGTGACCTGTGTCCTGGGCCCATGACCTGTTTCCTGGGTCCAATGACCTGTGTCCTGGGCCCACAAACTGTGTCCTGGGTCCAGTAGCCTGTGTGCGGGGTGCAGTGAACTGTGTCCTGGGTTCAGAGACCTGTGTAGTGGGACAGTGAACAGTATTCATTGACTCAATTCGGTGACCTATGTCCTGAGACCAGTGACCTGTGTCCTAAATCCATTGACCAGTGTCCTGGGTCCATTGACCTGTGTCCTGAGTCCAGTGACCCGTGTCCAAAGTCCTTTCCCCCTTTTCACCATCCTGTTCCACGTTTTTCCCCTCTTTGCACAGTGATTCAGGGTTTTCACTTCCACTTCACTTTTGCAGCCTCATTATTGCCCATCAGTATCCATCAGTGCAGCTTATCAGTGCCCATCAGTGCCACCTATCAGTGCCCATCAGTGCCGCCTATCAGTGCCCATCAGTGCCGCCTCATCAGTGCCTTATCAGTGCCACCCCATCAGTGCCTTTTCATCAGTGCTGATCAGTGCCGCCTATCAGTGCAACCTCATCAGGGCACATCAGTGAAGGAGAAATCGTTTTTTTTTTTTAAATGTACCGTCTTTTTTTTTTATTTGTTTAGCAAAAAAAAAAAAAAACCCAGTGGTGAATAAATCCCACCAAAAGAAATTTCTGTCTGTCTCAAAGAAATGATAAAAATGTAATTTGGGTAGTGTTGCATGACCACGCAATTGTCATTAAAAGTGTGACAGCACTGAAAGCTGAAAACTGGCCTGGGCAGGAAGGGGGTGAAAGTGCCCTGTGTTGAAGTGGTAAAGCGCTGGACATGGAGGTATACGTTATTAGGAAGAAGGAAGATTGTTTTATTCACAGTCTTCTATGGACTTTATTGGTTAGAGTGATTTCAAATGGAATTAAAGTTCTGCCGTTACATACTGTAAGCAGGCAGGCAGGGTTTTTATTGCAGAAGAGCATGCAAAGCTCAGTTTACAGCCCAATCCCTGTGAGCCGGAATGACAGGTGCAATGTCATCTGGTGCCGGCCAATGAAGATGGCTGAAAACCAACACACAGGAGAAGTTGCCATCGATGCACTATTGGAAAGGTGAATATTCCTTTACTTCCACTTTAAGAAATATATGTTATTAAGTTAATGCATTCATTTTGAATGGTGTGGAATGTTGTGGTGTGTGGTGTGGTGTTGGTGTTGGTGTTGACTAATCTCACTTACAAGACTGATGTATTTATGATGTTAATTTTTAACATGGTGTCGCAATTGATTTAAAAGTTTTATTCAAGAGGATATACAGCACTGGTATTTTTTATATGATTTTGTATATTATTCAGGAGGATATGGTATTTTCTCCAGCTGCTTGGGTATAGGGGTGAAATTTATTAAGTGTAAGTTTATATTTATTAATACGCCCCCTTTGATTGTAGTTTTTTTATTGTTTGCATTGATATAATTTCTATTAATATATTTTTCCTTATATATTGCTCCATTTTATTTTTTCCATATCTATTATAATTTTTTATTAAGTTTTCACTTCTTTCAAGTTTTTATTTCTTCCTCGTTTTCCTTCATTTTTCCTTTTTCTCTATTACTAAGTTGTACCCTCTTGGCTGATTTTGTACTTTATTTACTTTGGATTTCCATGTGTCATTTTGTTGATATCACTTTTCATTGCTCATTTTCCTCTGCTTGTGACTTTACCATTATCGTTGTCTTCCATAGTTTTTCTGTGACTAACAGGCCTAGAAACAGCCTTTTCTCAGTTTATGGTGTTGCCTGCAGTGTCAGCTGCCTGGGACCTGTAGTCTCCCATCTGGGGTTAGTGCATTATAGATCTGCATTCTCTATATGTAGAGCAAATATTCACTTGCCATTTGAATGAGTCATGTATGGTACCGTATATACTCGAGTATAAGCCGACCCGAATATAAGCCGAGGCACCTAATTTTACCACAAAAAAATGGAAAACTTATTGACTCGAGTATA
Source organism: Lithobates sylvaticus (assembly GCA_028564925.1). Taxonomy (NCBI): domain Eukaryota; kingdom Metazoa; phylum Chordata; class Amphibia; order Anura; family Ranidae; genus Lithobates; species Lithobates sylvaticus. The sequence goes on from CM053029.1 coordinate 441,434,354, forward strand.
AGCCTAGGGTGGGAAATGCGCAGCTACTGTAAGTGGAAAAGAGGGTCAACAATGCCCATTTGCAGCCTCACTGTGCCCATTTGCATGCCTCACTGAGCCCATTTGCAGCCATAGGTCCCCCGAACTTCAAACTTGGTAGTTAAGGGTTCCTAGATGCCCCCTAGCTGAACCCAAAGGGTGCCGAAATGACATTGCTGCATATGGACACAGTTGACCGAATTTGGGGCCACTTAGTGCTAGGAACCCCAAATTATATAATAATATGTTGTAGTGCTGGTGCCACTGGGTTTGCACACCAAATTCGGGGTTCCTAGCACCAAGTGGCCCCCGAGATACGGGGGCCCCAAAGTCGGGTCGGAAAATGTCATTCTCTGCTGCAGAAAAGTGCTTGACTCCAGTATAGGGGCGCACTTTGTGCTGAAAAACTCAGCTTATACTCGAGTATATACGGTATATTATTTTTGAAGTACCGGTATATTATGGTGAATACTTGTGCTGGTGATATATATCATGCAATGTACATAGTTTCTATGGTTTATCCATGGATTTTTAGGGGTTGGATCCCATGTGGATATTTTGGTGTCTTTCTTGCACATTTATGTTGTACTGGTTGCCTTGAGAAATATATATATATATATATATATATATATATATATATATATATATATATATATATATATATATATAGGAAGGCCAGCATGGTGGCCTGCAATTATGGGAGGAGCCCGGAGGGTATATATACCAGACCTCTCCACGAGGCCGGTGTCGGTTCCAGCGCGCCGTACTACACGTCACCAGGCCGACAAGCAACTCAGTACACGTTCCTGAGTTGTCCGACGCTCCTCGTTCCAGATTACGGATTCGATTCCCGATCGCACCCCCAGTTCGTTCCGCTTCAGCGTCGCAGGTAGGATTTATGCTTTTTCGTCGCTACGTCGAAACCCCTGTTTTTTCCACTGAGTCATTTTTAACTACCATGCTATTGTCTGTCTATTTTCTACCCCACAATTCATCCCACTTCCACTGGTTGTTACGCCCGCTACCCAGTGCAAGCATCCCCTCACTCACACGTCCACCACAATGCCCCCCCCCCCCCCCCACACCAAAAAAAAAAAAAAAAAAAAAACACACACACTCACCAGAGCATCTGTCACTGCACTCCCCACGCACTTCTTGCAGGCACCGCAAGTTCGTGTAAATGGGCCCCCACACCTTGCAAACCTCAGCAAGACAGTCCACTCCTTGCCTTCCACGGCAAACCCAGCCAATGTGAGGCTCAGCCGCCCCCCGCACATCTTGCTTCACCGCAGGTTTGTGTCACGGCTCCCACATCCACCCTCCTACATACCTCTGCAATCGTTGCAGCTCGACCTCCATTGGCCTCGCAGCCACAAACCTCCCCAGTAGCAAACTTCAGCTACTCACGCCTTTCTCTATCCCTTTTCACCTTTTCCTTAGGTCAGTAATCGCCCCTGGTCTCCTACACAACAGGATCAGACCATCCCGTTCCTTTTTCAGGTAAAAAAAAAAAAAAAAAAAAAAAAAAAATATAATAACCTACCCCCTTTTTTTCTGAGGGCTTGCATCTCTTCACCAGGGGGTCAACTACGGCCCCAAATCAGCTCTTGCAACCCACCTCTCACTAATATTTTACGTCACCCTACCGTAGGTACCAGGTCCACCAGGGTCTTGACCCCAACAGTGACTCCATCACTAGGGCAGCAAGCAGGTGCGTAAGTTATTGTTTGTTTCAGTTTTCCATTCTCTTCACACCTTTTCACTACATATCCCTGTCACACATACTTATTTGACTCAGTACCCAGGCGTTAGAAACTGTCACATACTTCTATGCATGTCACTCTGTTTTCGAAGCACAAGTCTTCACTACGCAGACAAGGTCACCTAGTCTCATGACTTGCTGGCAGTGCAAGTATTAGCTGACCGAACCCACGTCAAACTACTACAGATCGAAACATCCCTACTTAGCAACCAACCAGCAGCCACTCCCCCCCAGTACCGCCCTGGCGGGGGCTCTGGTTGAACTAGTCCGTGCCGAGCACAGACGGACACCCGAGCACCGGTTACCTGGTCAGTCACCTCCTGGCTTACCTCGGTTGTCACGCATTCTCTGAGTTCCACAGGCCAAAGAAACAAACTCACCCAGCGCTCACGCGCATCCCCAATTGTTACCATACCGTCGAACGGTATCTTGCTTCGTTCACACATCTCCCCTCCCCATCCAAGCAGAACACCATAGTTGTGATAAAACCTCCAGGCGTTAGTAACTGTCACATACTTCTATGCATATCACTCTATTTTCGAAGCACAAGCCTTCACTACGCAGACAAGGTCACCTAGTCTCATGACTTGCTGGCAGTGCAAGTATTAGCTGACCGAACCTACGTCAAATGCTACAGATCGAAACATTTCCTACTTAGCAATCAACCAGTAGCCACTCCCCCCAGTACCGCCCTGGGGGGGCTCTGGTTAACCAGTCCGTGCCGAGCACAGACGGACACCCGAGCATCAACCATCCGGCCAGTCACCTCCTGGCTCACCTCGGGTGTCATGCACCCCCCCCCCCCGAGTTTTACATATAGGCCCATGGAACATCCCACTCAGCGCACGCGCGCAACCTGTTTGTTCCATCCCCATCACCACCCGAAGCGGGTCCGGCAGACAACTCCTCTCAAGCCTTCAGAGCTTGGACCATCCCCAGACTCTCAGCTGAGCTGAGGCGCAGGAATATCCCCTACCCCATCACGGCCAGGAAAGCCGAACTGTACAGACTACTGTTCCCCAGCCCATCCCCACCAACCCCACCAGACACTCAGGCATCACTACAGACAATTGCCTCGGCAGTGTCCCAACTTCACACGCTGGTCTCCTCTCTATCTACCACCATCTCGGATGTCCAGGCCAGAGTGGGGACCTTGGAGCTCCAGCAAGGAACCCCCACTCCACCAGCTGCCGCCCCCGCCACCCCCGCATCATGCGTTACAGCTACGCCCCACGCCGGTTTTTCTGTTTTCCCCGCACATCTCATCCCGGCAAACATCAGGAAGGAAATACTAGATGGCCGCGACATCAACCTGGCATCCCTTCTGATCTCGGTACACGATGTGACAGAGAACAAGGCCTACGCTTGGGGCGACGTTTCCGTTATCTTGAAGGCAAAAGACCACAGGCTTACACGAAAGCTCACGGTTACGGAGTTCGTACTTGCTTTCGGCATGTTTCGGGATGTCATCTGTTCCATCAAACCCGACAGGAGGGAAGAACTAGACCTCTACCTTCATGCTGTCACAGATTTAGGGTACAAGTACGGAGGCAGCGCCTTCTACGACTACCATCGCTCCTTTTCAGCAAAGGCAGCAGCCAAGCTCAGTCAGTTTCAGGCAACCACGGACTGGAGCGCCATCGACACCGAACTCTTCTGTCGCCATTTCGCTGGCCTCCGCTCCCCACTTTGCACTAACTGCCAATCCTCCACCCACACCGCCAATTGGTGTTCAGAACCCGATGGTAGACGCCTCCCCAACTTCCCCTCTGCCCCACACACATCCCAGTTTTCAGACGCAACCCCACCACACCCCCAGGAGGACAGACTCGGACGGCCCGTCCGATCTTTAGGAGGGGCGCAGATATGTAATAATTTCAATTTGGGGATCTGCAACTTTTCACGTTGCAGACTCCTCCACGTCTGCCTCATCTGCCGCAAAGCCCACCCCAGGATCACCTGCGGGATCAATAAGCTCAGCTCAGCCTGACTAAGCCGTATTGATATCGGATGGCTGCAATCCTACCTCACCTCACACCCATCACCCTCACTAGCAGCCTTTCTGGTACAAGGCTTCACCACAGGCTTTCACACGGGGCTTATCACACTCCCCGACACCACCCACGAGTGCAAAAACCTGCTGTCAGCAGCCACCGACGAGGAAGCCATCAGTACCCTACTACAAAACGAACTTGACCGAGGGTACATGATCGGCCCCTTCTCTCACCCACCGTTTTCCGTTTGGAGAGTTAGCCCTATCGGGCTCGTAAAAGGGAAGTTTTCAAATAAACTCCGGTTAATTTATGATTTGTCCGCGCCTTATTCTTCTCACACACCTAGCTTAAATTCCCTTATACCCTCACAAGAATTTTCTCTCAAATATTCTTCTGTCGACCTTGCTATCCAGGCCATCCTAGACACAGGCGAGGGCGCCTGGCTCTCCAAAGCAGACGTCGCAGACGCCTTCAAGCTGCTACCAATCCAGCCGTGTCTGTGGCGCTGGCACGGAGTCAGGTGGAAAGGTCAGTACTACTTCGCCACGAAACTGACCTTTGGATCCAAAAGCAGCCCATGGCTCTTTGACACGTTCGCACAGTCCCTGTCCTGGATTCTCTCGCACCACGCATCCTGTCAGAAAGTGATCCATTACTTGGACGACTTTCTGCTCATCGAAGACCCCAACCGTCCCCCGGTAGACCTCATGAGTCTAAGGGAGGTCTTCTCCAACCTCAATGTCCCCATAGCGGAGAAGAAGATAGAAGGCCCAGCACATCGCATCACCTTCTTAGGCGTCATACTAGACACTCAGGCCATGCAGGCCAGCCTACCACCAGACAAGTTGACTCGCATCAGGGAAGTCATTCATTCCTTCACGGCCACCCAGGGGTGCTCCAGGAGGCAACTTCAGTCCTTACTCGGGATGTTAAATTTCGCAGTAAGAGTCATCCCTCAGGGACGATCCTTTGTCTCCCGCCTCCTAGTTTTCCTCACAGGATGTCAAGACCCAGACCAGATCTTCAGACTTGATCAGGCAGCCATGGCCGACCTTTCCATGTGGGACCACTTCCTGGCTGACTGGAATGGCATTTCCATGTTCATTCCGGCAGCATCTCCCTCTTCTCCCCGGATTGTCACTGATGCCGCTGCCTCCACGGGCTTTGCAGCTATTTTTGGCCCCCACTGGTTTGCCGGTCCATGGCCGCCAGAAATCTTGGCAATCCCCGGTTTCAGCCAGTCCTCCTCCCTATTCGAACTATACCCAATAGTGGCAGCAGCACAAACCTGGGGAAGCAGTTGGGCAGGCCAGACGGTGGTTTTTTCCACTGACAACCAGGCCACAGCTGACATCATAAACAAAGGCCGGTCCAGGTCCTTGACCATTATGGCCTTCCTGCGCAGGCTGGTACAATTATCCCTGCTAAACCAGTTCAAGGTCCTCTGCATCCACATCCCGGGCAAGTGTAACACCTCAGCTGACGCTCTGTCCCGATTCAATTTCCCGTTGTTCTTTTCCCAGGAACCCGGAGCCGATTCGACCATGGCTGCCATCCCTCACTGGTCTCAACTAACCCTAGTCTGAGTCACCACCTTCACGGCACCACTAGTCTTACAATCTTTTGCCAAACAATAAATCATTACCTCCCTAAAAACAAGTCTTCGCGTCCTTTTCTTAACTACTCTACTAGCAGAAAGGGCCTCACGGTGCAGCTCACCAGGGCTTACCTTACGGTAGACCAGGGCACACTTCAGGTCTAGTTTGTTGTCTGTCTTGTGGCGTGTTTATGTTTGCTCCTTCACATCGTTAAGGACCGAGGGCTCCGACCATAAATAGGAAGGCCAGCATGGTGGCCTGCAATTATGGGAGGAGCCCGGAGGGTATATATACCAGACCTCTCCACGAGGCCGGTGTCGGTTCCAGCGCGCCGTACCCGCCCACCCATTCCCCTTCTCAGAACACTCCAACACGTTTCTCTACAGAAACAGCCATTACTCCTCAGGTAAGCGCCCTTTTCTTAACTACTCTACTAGCAGAAAGGGCCTCACGGTGCAGCTCACCAGGGCTTACCTTACGGTAGACCAGGGCACACTTCAGGTCTAGTTTGTTGTCTGTCTTGTGGCGTGTTTATGTTTGCTCCTTCACATCGTTAAGGACCGAGGGCTCCGACCATAAATATATATTACTGGGTTACTGATAAGGAGGTACAGCCAGCCCTCACATACCAGCCACATCAGGTCACCAAGGGGCCACCCCACAACTTTTTTACTGACAAAACTTTTACAAATATTTTTATTTTTTAGATATCCTCGCCATTTTAAAGAGGTGATTCCCTAAAAAAAAAAAAAATAATTAAAAGTCAGCAGCTACAAATACTGCAGCTGCTGAATTTTAATAATCGGACACTTACCTGTTCCAGGGTCTAGCAAAGCTCCCCGATCCTCTCGGCAGCGCCGGCATTGCAACTGTGGGCACCCGGCTGTGGCTTCATCGCACTGCGAGCCGTGATTGGCCACACAGTCATCTGGGACACGTGACAGGTCCCAGATGACTGGGGAGCCCTTCCTGCGGTGAGGGGAAGTGATGTCACCAGCCCAGGCACAGAAGGAGGCAGACTATGAGGGACCCCCTAGCAACAGGCATTTAGAGGTAAGTGAAAAAAAAAATTTCCAATTATTTTTTTTTGTATTTTTTTTAGGAATTTTAAGCATTTTAATTTTTTTAGGGGGAAACACCACTTTAAGACTGAATCATCACTTTCTTGTCCCTTTTACCATCATCTGCATTTTTGGCTTTTACATTAACAATTACTTTGTTTTCCTATACATCCATATGATTAATATTTAGTACTATATTTAGCTATAAAATACCTAAATCCATCCCTGTAGTTAATAAATTAAAAAAATCCACTGATTTTCCTTAATACGTGAAAAGCACTTGACAGCTTGTCTTGAAAATAGTTGTTCACTTTCCTACAAAAATAAACTGCAATCATTTTTTCTATTCCCAGAGGCTTACCTTAAAAATAACAAAGAAAAAAAGATTTATCCCACACCATTGTCACTGTTGTTGTTCATGATGGCAATCAAAACACATGCAGTACATTTTTGGCAAAATCAAAACAATAGTGTTTGTGTCCTTCGCAGAGAATACAAAGCAAGGCGGTATACAGATGATTATTTTTAACTCCTTTAAAGCCACTGGCCTTCTTTTCTAATCATATTAAATTATAGTTCATATTTTGAAAGATATACTATATATATAGTGAGACCTAGCTTCAACTAGAAGCGCATCAAGGCCATAGCTACTCACTCCAATCCTCTTTTTAGGGTGTTTCATGCCCAATTTTTAAGACAAAGTTTCCCTTTCAGGCTTTTACAAAATGACTAATTATCAGCCTCCTGGCTTACACATGCAGCACTGCTGCTCTGGCTTTACACTTCAGGCCTTTGTCTGCCACCTACAGATAGTTTTCTCGCACAAGCTTGGTCCATCCACTTAGCAGCCCCATGCTGCTCTGGCTCCCACCACAGAAAACACGAACCCAGAATTGAAGACTTCATCCCCTCCAAGTCTCTACGATGCCTCTGGACTCCAAACAATGCTAGGACAAGGGGTGGGTGGCCGTCCTGGGCACAATGGTTTACTGTAGGGATGGTGCCGCCTTTCTTTTGTTACATGGCTGACAGGAGTAGTGACAGCGGCTGTGATTTTGACCAACAAGTGGCTGCTGGGCGTAGGGGAGGTGCAGTTTGGCATCTTTGCCCTGGTTGCTGGATGACCTGGTCCCAGCACTAACTCCAGGTCTCAAACATGGTTTTACCAAACAAAAGTTTCATCTGAAGGACACAAGCACCCTGGAGCCCTTCAACTTGCCTGGATGAGAATCCTGGGTGATACAGAAACCTTTTTGCACTGTGACAGGACACAGCACTGCCCCAAAATATACTGCATATTTATTATAAATGCTCTAAACAGGTGATCACCAGAGTCTAATTTCCTACACTTTTGCCAACTGAAACACTATGAATTTGGGAACTATTTACTCATTTACTGCATATAATAGAAGAACTATATAAAGCAATCATTTATTATATTGTGCATGTTTTTGTCTATATGGGTACATATAGATATTTGTTTTTGCAATGATTTTCATCAATGTTTACCTACAGTATATACACTATATTGTCAAAAGTATTGGAATGCCTGCCTTTACACGCACATGAACTTTAATGAAATTATAGTATGGATGAGTGAGTTTGGGGTGGAGAAACTTGACTGGCCTGCACAGAGTCCTGACCTTAACTCGATAAAATACCTTTGGGATGAGTTAGAGCAGAGACTGCGAGCTGGGCCTTCTCGCCCAACATCAGTGCCTGACCTCACAAATGCGCTTCTGGAAGAATGGTCAAACATTCCCATAGACACACCCCTAAAACTTGTGGACAGCCTTCCCAGAAGAGTTGAAGCGGTTATAGCTGCAAAGGGTGGGCCAACTCAAGATTGAACCCTACGGACTAAGACTGGGATGCCATTAAATTCCATGTACGTGTAGGTACACAGCAGGTGTCTCAATACTTTTGACAATATAGTGTATTTGTCTTTCAAGAGTTCATAAAGAGAATATTGGATGACACAAATGTCATCCTTAATCTTGACCGGGTGAAGAGTGTATTGAAGCTTGTTTGGTTATGGCACTTGTTATTGTCCTGCACATAATTACTACTATGCATTAAAAGAGGTACATGGGGGAATTCAATAAAGATGTAAGGCCTGTTTTTTGGCACCATTGCCCTTTAACCATTTTCCGCCCGCCCACCTTCAAATGACGTCTGGATGGTGCGGCTCTCGTTCTGGGTGGATGTCATATGATGGCCTCCCAGAACGACCACTCTCAAGCGCTCCCAGGGCGTGCCAAGACACGGCGTGACCCCGATCTGTGTAAAGGGCAGTGGCTCTATAACCATGTGATCGACTGTGTCCGATCACAGCCAGTCACATGTAAACACGGAGAAGTGGATCATGGATTACATTATCTAGTTAATTGTTCAGAGAATATTTTCTCTTAAACTATATGTAGGCCCTAACAACGAACTTCTCTTACTGCCTTCTTTTGGTCTGCTAAATATACAATTAAATGCCTTTGGTAGATATTCTCCATAAGTACAAATAAATAACTGTTGGTCTTGTTAGAAATCCTGTAAGATGATAACTTCCTGTGCTCCTGTCTCTGCTGACTGTTATTAGTTAGCATTATTCCCACCTCTTTGGACTACAGAACATATTCAATATGCTATGGCGCTGATAAGAGCCCCCTCTCTGTAGTTCTAACACACTTCCTGTCCTAGGATGACTACTCAGCCTACTCTGCTAAAGTTACAGTGAGTGAGCATCTGTCACCCTAATACACAATGTACAGTATGTCTGGCAGTATCACTGGGTAGAAAAAAAGGTTAAAAAATATGGAAAAAATACAGCCACCATATCTAAGGATTGGAAAGTTGCAGGAAAAATGTTTTTAATTATTTGGTTTGTACTAAAGTTTGTATTTTATTTACAGATTTTTTTTTTTTAATTGGTTGGTACTAATCACATATGTCTATATTTTTGCTGGTTCCAGTTCTTTCGCTTTGTCTGATCTGTTAAGAAACCAGTTCTATGAGGTTGGATAGTGTTATCGAAGTCCTTTGTCAAATCTCAGTTGTTTAGCCAGCACAATTAGAGAAGCTTCGAAGACCAGTGTACATTTAGAAATCCTTCTAACATAAGCAATTCAATTAACTGGAAGACCTTTTCCAGAGTAAATGATAAAGTGTAAATCAGTTCTTAATATTTCATTAAATCTTCAATGAAATGGTTTTAAATAGCTTAGATCTCTATTAATTATAAGGGTTATTGGTGCATGATCAAACCAAGTTATTGAATTAATTACAGCTCGATCAACTTGAAGAAGGAGACTGAGGCAACGAAAAATAATGGAATCTAGTATATCTTTTATGTTGTGTCAAATAATTTATTTCATTTTTTTTCTTGGGTGGTAGGTGTTTTATCAGCTATACATTAAATAGCTTATAATTGTATGAAAGCTTTTGGCACTGCTTAAGTGCAAAAATTCTTAGAGAGAGGCTTAGGAAATGTTATACAAAAATCCTCAGAACATTCTCAGAACATTTGTTAGTCATTCAAAAGATGGACTTTGCTGAATGAAAATCACATATACTGTTATAAATTAATTCATGCAAGAAAAGTTTTCAATCCTGCTCCTTCGAATTTTCTAGTCATTGCAGTTCAAAATTAATATTGATTTGACCCCACTAATGATTAGAAAAATGAACAAAGTTTCATAGAACCTTTTTTTCCCAAGAATTTTCATTCAAAATTCTGATCATCTATGGTCAACTTTACTGTATGGAGTTCTGAATTAAAATCATTTTCCTTTATGGCTGAACCTTTAGATGACGCATCCCCCTTGACTAATCACAATTTTGCCTGCTTTTTATATTTGGAGCATACCTATTTACCAAGTTTAGGATATAATGGAGAGAGTGGCTGTAAGAAAGATACTCACAGTTGAAACTACATCCAGATAATGAAAGAAAATTCCAATCTGATGTACTAAGGCCAGACAGAGGTATGAAACAAAGGTGTTATACAAAGCATTGAAGGCTAGCAGTCTCTGAAACAAGATTGCAAGTGCTGATATTTGACCTCTGGTGGTATTTAGGAGACAGGATTCCTCCACATCAAGTGCCTTGCAGCTTCAAGGTGACTAGGCCAAAACCTTCATGTGTTCCTGGATGACCTGAAGAAGGGCCACGCCCCGTAACGCGTAGTCAAGATGGCTATCTCGCCTCTCTACTCTCCTCAGCTTGCTCTCCACCTGTTGTGCTCCAAGCTTCGTTTTGGACCTGAGTTCCCAGATCGTATAACGTCACGTTCGGGTGTTACCATCCACCAGCTCCAGTTGGTGGCTGCCTCTCGGTCCCTCCTTTGCTTCCTGGCTGCCCCATCATTCCGCCACACATCATTGGGGATCCGATCGAGGCTCCACACTGTCCATCTGGCTCGGCACACACTGGCTTTCCTCTTCCTAGTGACATCCAGGAAAACATGAAGGTTTTTCCAATCGCAGCACTGCCCTACCAAGCCAGTCCACCACCGACTGTTGCTTAAGGTACTGTTACAGTGAGGAGCATGCTTTGCAGTTGTTCCATCTATGCAAGGAGATGTCTAGATAATTGTTCATCCAATCATATGTTATTATTAAATCGGCAAATGTTTTTATCTTATTGAACGTTTTAATTATTTGAGTGTTTGTCCTTTAAAGACTGTTCCGATCAGCGCTTTCAATTGTGGCTGCTCCTGAATGTTTTTACACCTCCTGGTGGGCTCATCCACACAGCTGCTCTTTGGGCTCTTGCAGGACATTCACAAGGTTCTTAGTGCAATAGGTGTCTTAGTTTCCTGGCGCCAGACTGTTTTTGTCTGTTCAAGGTGACTAGGAATCCAACCTAACCTATTAGGCGGGCGTCTGTTTGAAAGGAAGGATTTATGTTTGAAAGGAAAGCTGGATTCCTTAGCCACCAGGCCAGAGACAACCTTGTCCTTAATGTCAGGTAAATTGGTTTGTCCATACATTGAACTGATGTATCCCACAGTGTCAGAATGTTGAGTTGAAGGGGTCTAGAGTGAAACTAGACAAACAGAACAGCCTCAAAGGATGCTACCATCAATCTCAGGACTCACATGCAGAAGCAAAGAGTCAGTCACCACTGGACTGAAGAGTCCAGGTCTTGGAAAATTTTAGGTTTCTCTAAGGAAAGAAAAGGGGGAAGAAAAAATTAGGATATGCATATACAGTACATATGCTTGATGTCTACAAAGGGCAGAAAATCTCCCTGATGGAGATGATATTACAGATCCTGGTAGATCCATGTGGAATTTATAGGCTAGAATGGAGACATTTATGCCCTTCAGATCCAAGATGGTGAAGATGGGGACAGTTTGGGCACAGTGAAAAAGTTGAAGCAATACCCCTGTCAATTTTCTGCTGATAGAATTGGGGTAATAACTCCTTGATCCAGAAATGTCCATACTGTAAACTGCATTTATATCTGCTAGTCTGTGTGGTGTCACAGGAACTTTGGAAGACATGATTCAGAGAGGGAACCGAGAGCAGAATTCTAGCTTGTAGCCCTTGAAAACCACCTTCCATACCCAGGCATTTGGGATGCTTTCCCTTCAGGAATCTGCAAAGGCTAGAAGATGCCCTCCCAAGGTTTGAAAATAAACTAGGTACCTAGCTTGGTTCTGGCTTTACATGTTGAAGCCTGGAAATCATGAAACAAATGCTTCTTAAATTTGGGTGGGGCTGGGGTTCTTATCCACTATGCTGAAAATTGTATTTTTTGTTTGCTCTCTCTTTTTTCACAAGGTCCTTCTGAACCTCGTTTACTGTAACAGGAAGGTAGCAGAAATGTCTGCAATGGAGATACAGACACCAATAAAACCAATAAAACAGTATCCCCCCCCCCTTAAAAAACACAACTCTTGGCTGGGGTTACATTTTGTGACCAATCCTTTTGGGAAAAACAAAGGAATACTAGGTTTTGTCTATTAGTAAGTTTTACAGTGATGAAATTGAAAAAAATAAATGTTGCATTGTTTTTGTTTGCACTAAGATGAAGACAATGCTGCAGTTATTGTAGGGTCATAATTGATTTTGTTATTCAGATAATAAAAAAGACTGTGCAACATATGTTTACCTTTGACTGACCATGCATTATCTTGTAATGAAATTACTGGGCTAACCATCACAATGATGTAAATGTAATGAGGACTAATATCATAATTGAATGCAATAAATGGAAAAATATTACTTTGACTTTTCTTTAAAGGAAGACATTTTGAAAAGAGTCTGAGAAGAATCATACCTAATTGTAGAACAACTATGCAGTGCATCTGAAAGGAAGCAAATCTGATTAACTGTGGCAGGTCTCATGTGTTCTGCTCATAAATCTCACACCTGCTAATGCATTAGAGATGGCAGGTGTAAACATGATGAAAAAGTGCAATTTCATAATGTCATGTGAGATTAAGATATGCAAATTAAATCTGGTCTTGTACCCAGCAAAATAAAATGTAGTCGGACACAGGGTTATTCCAGAATTAATTTCTTCCTGCTAATAATAATTTTTTTAGAATTAAGTTCAGTTGCTAAAGTTCACCTCAAAATCACGAAAGCAATAAAAAAGTGCTTCCAAAGTGAAAACCATTCAGAATAATATTACTGTACCAAGAAAATCAAAAAGTTAAAAGATTACATCATAATGTACCCAGTATCAGGATATACTTATTATTGCAGTCAGTTTTAGCAGTATTGGTATTTGCAAAAGATAATGTGCAACTCAGACAGCATTACAAAAATAAATACAACAGGGTCTATAAAAGTAAATGTTTTCAGAGTAGCAAATGCACACTACTAAAAACAAGTCAACTCATAAATGTTTATGACTAATTGGGTTGCCCATAAATAATGGTTAGCCCACAACACCATAATGTGGATGTTTTTGTGGCCATATGTGTATTTTAACATTAGTAGTCATCCTGTCATTCCCCCAGAATCTATTATTACTCAGGTAACAACTTTCCACTTTCTGTAGATATCAGCAGTAGGGATGAGTGAATGGTTCAGCCCAAGCATGAGTTCGGGCCGAACGTTTGCCTGTTCCGCCACTCGCAGAACGCTCAAAATTTGCAGGGTGTTCACCCTGATAAACACCCTGCAATGCACTGAGTGATGCACAATGCATTCTGCGACCTGATTGGGCAAAGCTTTGCCCAATCAGGGTGCAGTGTAAGCTGGTTGTTAAGGAGTGGGGCCAGGAAGCTGGCCGCGGCATCCTTAACAACCGATGAGTCATTAGCTGTCCGTGGGTTTCTGTGCTGACAGCTGAATAACAAAAAAAAGTAGCAGTTAAAGAATAAAAATAAAAAATTGCGTAGGGTTCCCCTCCAAGTCCATACCAGGCTCTTTGCACCAGAAGATGGAGGTGGCGAGAAAGAAGACAGTGGCGGCGAGAAAGAAGACAGCTCCACGGGAGAAGACAGCACCAGAATTAGAAGAAACCCAGGGAGATGACAGTACTGTGAGATGACAGTTCCGTGAGATGACGGCTCTGGGAGAAGATGGCTCCGGGCTTCTTATTTAATAAAGGACTTGTCAAAAACAGACTCTTGTAGTTTGTTAACATTTCACAGTTTTTTGGTGAACGATGTACCCCTACCACATAGGGGGGGCCACATCTGGGGGTCCCCTTGATAATGGGGGCTTTCAGATTTGGATAAGCCACCCACCTGCAGACCCCCACAACCACCGGCCGGGGTTGTCAGGAAGAGTCCCTTGTACTCATCAACATGGTGGCAAGGTGCTTTGGGGTGGTGGGCGCAGAACAAAGCAAAGCACCCACCCCCCCCCCATGTTAAGGGCATGCAGCCTGGTATGGTTCAGGAGGGGGGGCTTGCTCGTCCCCTCTTTCCTGACCTACCATGCGGCATTCTCGGCTAGGGTCTGGTATGGATTTTGGGGGGGCGCCATTTTGAAAAAAAAATGCCATGGGGGGATCTCCTCCGTATCCATACTAGACCCAAAGGGCCTGGTTTGGGCCTTGGGGGGAACCAACCCCGCGCAATTTCTTTTTTTTACATTCAGCTTTCAGCAAGGCAGCGCGCTGACAGCTGATGACTCATCGGTTGTTAAGGACACGGCGACCGGATTCCTAGCCCCCTGCTTAGTAACCAGCTATATACAGTGTTAAAATAAAAACCGCAAAACGCATCAAAAATCACATCACAAACACAACACTTGCGTTTCTGGTGCGGTTCCATTGAAGTCTATTACCCACAAATTGCAGGAAAAAAGTGCCCCGACCCTTTCCAAAAATACACTGGCCGCTAAATGGACTGTAGTGTGTTTCTGCAAACTGCAAAATGCACTAAAAATTGCATAGGTGTGAACCTATGTTAAGGGAGGGTTATAACCCTAAAGGTTTTATTTTTGCCTTCTTTGTCCCATTGGGGAGATTTAACTTCACTTCCTTTCCCATAGCCAAAACAGGAAGTGAGAGGAAATCCCTGCAAATAAATGGAATCTATAAGGGACCCCCAGGCCCCAGAACAAGTGCCCCCATTGGAAGATTTCCCGTCTATTACTTTTCTGAGGATAACTCAAAATTTATATTTACTTTCACTTTCAATTATAATGGTAAGGATGAGCTCCGGCGTGTTTGCATACTCCACGTGCAGAGCCCGCCAGGAAGTCGGCGCACTGCCTGTGATTAGCGCTGCGCCGACTTTCTGGCGGGCTCTGCACGTGGAGTATGCGAACACGCCGGAGCTCATCCCTATATGATGGTAAACAGAACAAAGAGAGAGGGTGAATCTCCCTAAAGGGGACACAGAGAGTGAAAAAAACTGACAGGTGTTCTAGTCCTTCTCCCCTCTTTACAAAAAAAAAAGTTTTGCCTTTAATTATACTTTAACCTGTGAATGGTCATGAAATTATAGCTGAGCAGTGTATGCTATTGCACATAATGGTGAACAGTGATATAAACATGCATGCAAAGATCTCTTGTCTCTGAAAATCAATTGTTTATCTTTCAGGTGCCACTATATAAGAAATATAAATAAATGGGCTGCCCTCACAGAACATGCAAAATTTCTTGTATACTCATCATCTATAAAAGTCCACCGACCATTAGTGCCATGCAGAATAGATAAGCCAGATAGATGTTCAAGCACCACACCAGACCTTGCCTGCTGCATCAATATATATATATGCAGGTTGCATCTTGCATATTTAAAAATGTGTGGTGCCATCTTTTCAATGGCTGAAAATTAATCAAAGTGGCATTCTGCCAAAAGATGTGGCTTAGAAGGAAGAGTTTGAGGAAGAAATATAGGGGTTGATTTACTAAAGGTAAGCAGGCTGTTCGCTTTGCAATAGAATTTGAAAGGGAAATTTTCTTTAGCTTAGTGAATGAGGCAAAACTTAACGGATTTCCATCATTCAAAAAATGTGCAAGCAATAATACTGTTTTTTTTTGCAAATTAATGGGTATTTATTGCAAAGTGCAAACATTTCCTAAGCTTACAAAAAATAATTTAGTAAAAGTGCAAATTTCCTTGAACAGTTAATTTTCCTTTAGTAAATAAACCTGAAAGTGTCTTGAAAAGCTGCTAAAATAAGAGAAGTACATGTATCAGACATGTTCCAAAACATGCAATCTAAAGAACAACCAGACAAAGAAACAAGGCAAAAAGAGAGATGCACTTTTTGAAGCAATTCTGTTTCTAATGTTTGGTATGAAAAAAGACTGGCATACCCTTGGCAAATAGATTTTTGCATATCTCCTGAAATGTTACTGTTTAGTAACAGCCAAGGTTTCTGTAGACAGTATGTTGAAATCAAATAACTTATAGTCACCATGTTATGCTGTATATGATATTGTCTGTTGTTGAGTACCTAATGATTATGATTAAATTGAATTTACCTTTCTTTTCCATTTTTTATGTTTTCATTTGTATATTTCATTAAAAAAAAGCAAGAACGAGCAAGCCATCATAGATCAACACGGACATAATGAAATAATGTACTTGTTGTTTAGCATTATCAAAAGAGGAATTATCATCTCAATTCATTTTATTAGAGACAACCGGGTCAATACATCAATTTTCAAAATGATTATTTTATTTCTACAATCACCTTATCTTAACTTATACAATAATGATGTTGTCAAGATAATAAACACAGTATTGTGTACCAGCTCAAATAGCTTTTCTTAATTGAATCCCTCAGGGCCTAGGCTGATCACACTGCACACTAATCAGGTTACTGTCATAAGACAAGGCAGATACAAAACAAATTAAAAAATATCTAGAAGACTTGTGCCTTTTTTTCATGTATTTTTATACTAGAGATAAGTGCAAGAATCCAGATTCAACCCTGCTTGCACCAGCTTGACTGGTGTGAACATCTATAAAAATGCAGTCCATCTCAGTTCCTGGTGGCAATTGTTGGCCTTGCATGAACTCCTTTTCTTTCTTCAACCTACCAAACTCTCCATAACCATCAGACAAGTTGTGTAAGCATTGCAGGTGCACAGAAATATTTTGAGAGTGCAGTGCCACGTGCACTGGAGCTGATCACTGCTTCTCAGTACCTGGTCAGGCAAGGGACAGCTCACAGAGCTGGTGCAAGGATTTTAGTCTACACAGGCAAAGGGGGTGGGATTATGCATCCCCCCTCACTGTATGGCAGGTGGCACAATCTAAAACTCCCTTTCTGCACCCACTAGGAGAGAGGGCACAGCATTAGGGAACATAAGACAGGAAGAATTCCCCCTTCCAGCACAACCTCCCCTCCATCCTGAAAGGAATTATTTCCCCTCCCCCAATCCTCTCCAGCACAAATCTTCTTAAACACCCCCCCCCCCCCCAAATTCCCTTTTCCAGCACAACATTCCCACAATCCTGGCACAAATCCTCTCTTTCCCCCCAATTTTCTCCAGTGCAGTCTCCTTCCCTTCCCTAAATACCCCCCACCAGCACAAATCCTCTAGATAATTCTATCACAAATCCCCCACCTAAAAAACCCTCCTAGTACAAACTCTCCCCCAAAAAACAAATCCTCTCCCCTCTTCTAGTACACATCCATAATACTTAACTGTACCAGTCTTGGCTGGACCTTCCCACGATTTGAACAAAATCCTGGTGTTCTGTGAATCCAGGCTGAGTTCTGGAGGCCAGTGCCAGAAGTTCTGGCACTTGGCTACACTAACTTGGCTGGCAGGGGTGCATTAGTGTGGGGACCTGGGGCAATTGCCCTGCATCTCTTGCAGGGTGCCCAATGCTCTAGACGCAAGCAATTGTCCCCTCTGTGGCAGCTGGCATCACTGTGATTCAGGGGAGGGGGTAAAAGGATATGTATGTGGGTGCTTTGGTAGGGGAGAGGACTTCTGTTAGAAGGTGGGGTGGGAGGAGGGTATGGACACATCTCCCCCCTAGTACAAATACATATCTCCTAACTGTCCCAGTCCTGGAGGGGCCTTTCTGAGATTTAACAAAATCTTAGTGTCCCATTAAAACTGGGCTGAGTCCTGGAGCTCAGTGCTGAAACAAGTTCTGGCACTTGGCTCCAGTAACTTGCCTGACAGGGGCTAACAACAACAGTTATTAGCAAGCATGTCCCTTTTCACCTCTAGTAGATTTACAATGATCGCTGAGGCCAACCACCATAATATTGCCTCAATAAGCTATGATGCAAGTAGTAGTCCTCTTTCCTTGACAATACTATAAAAATTCTAACATTGTACTGAACTTCAATTTTTTGCTGCATCTGTATATGTAATTTCATTCTAGTAAAAAGTGGAACTTTCATTATTTCATAAAATACAGTTTTACTTCTGCATTTACTTATACAATTATTTTCAAGTGCTTTTCCTCCTTTGTCTTTAGACCATTATGTCTATCAGCAATAACAGCAGTTCTAGCATCATTATCCAATGTACCAATCTACTGCCTAAGCAATTTATGAAAGAAGATAAGGTCGCACTGTGTGAAATCTCAACATTAAATCATTACCCAAAGCAAAAAATAGCTACCTTGATTACTAAGGAGCCACCTTTTTCAACCTGGTAGGAAATACACACCTAATTGCCCTACTGCTGGTAGACATTCCTTTATTGGGAATGTCACATGTATAAAAAGAGAAGGCTTGCCTTATTACTGGTTAGCTGTTTTAGATAACATAGTGTTTTTTTAAAGGGAAACTATAATGGCTGTTAAGTCTTTGAGCTTTACAACATGTCTTTTCATCCATTTCTATTTACAGTAAGCTAGGAAGGGTTCAGCTTTGAGGTTTTTTTTTTGTTTTTTGTTTTTTTGGTTTGGAACTGTCAAAATCCCAGAAGCACAGATTATATGTTGTGTCAATAATATCTTTTAATAATCCCACTTTTTGCCATAATAATATTCAATTATTCCATTTTTAAAAACGATGCAAAATATAGTAAAATATATATATATATTTTTGTCTGAAGTATAAAATATATAATATTGCATATTAAAACTGTATTTTTTAGCCAGCAGATGGAGCATTAGTGTTTATTTCACTTCAGAAATTGCTCAACACTTTTTGTTTAGGGCTCTTTCACACAGGGCGGATCAGTGCAGAGCCGCCCCATGGATATCCGCTTGCTCAGCGGGGATCGCCGGAGCGATCTCCGCTGAGCAGGAAGATGACAGGTCCGTCTCTGCACTCTGTTTACTACAAAATTATCTGAATGTGTATCCTGATCATCCGTTTTAACAAGTCTAATTAAAAATAAAAGAGGTAGCTGAAATTATTTCATGTCATTACATGCAAAAATTCATTGCTTTGGTTATCAGTGTGTCTAATTTTAAGTCACCAAGAACAGACCTAATAATAAATTGCAGCTGTCCAGCTTTAGAATTGTAATTACACTTTATTTCATAGTCTGCTATACTAAATTTTAAAATACTACTACTGAGCTTCACATTACCTTACAAAACATGCCCATTGTGCCATTTAAAGTACCTTTCGATCACCGTGTCTCTGCTAGCGAGACCTCTATAGTTCAACATAATTTGTTCTCCTTATTCTTCTCCTCTGAAAATCTTGCAATAATTATAATGAAGTTTTGTTCCATGTTTTCACAAATCTTGCTGGAAATGTACTTCTTAAAAGAATGATCTTTTATGACTGAAGCTGAAGTGCAATAACATGACTAGCAAGAAGGAGCAAATACAGTACGAACTTTCTACCAAAGTAGCCTTTCTTCTCCCAATCACTTTAAAGTGCTATAATTATAGATGAAAATACAAATTTAGCTTTTAATTATTATTATCTCAACTTTATTATCCATAATCTTATCTCTTATAAACCCTTTTTATAAACATACTTTTGATTGTTTAAAATTTATCATCTGCAAAGTGGTATATTTAATGTATTATTATATGATCTTGTTTTACTGTATACTTACTATTCAATATACAATAAAATTTATTGAAACAAAATAAAGTGCTATCATTTTTTTGCTACCATGCGAATTGTATTTAAAATATAAATACATATATAAAGTAGGATTTAATTAATACTTTAAAGTTGGCACACGGTTGAATATGAGAATTCATTTTAGGCTCTATGGTTTTCTCAGTGCCAAAAGTTCTCTACCCAAATGTATTACGCTGGGATTCTGGCATCAAAAACTAGGATAGCAAACTAGAAAGATCTCACTTGGCTTTGTTACAGTATAGTTAAAAATATATCTTGATTATCTACCTGCCCTGTTCAGTTTATTAGACAATAAAGGAAACAAAACTCTAATGAGATCAACTCTGTGCTATCCTTTCTTGTATACAGGAACCCAGTGTCAAGCTGGATTACTGATTGCCCATTTGTATGATTTTTTTTAATGATATTCTTAGTCCACAGCTAAATAGCTGTTGAGAAATCATCTAATCTCTGCTTTTTAAGAGCTCCAGGTTATAATAAAGTAGACCTATTTTGTTGGGGCACTAAACTAGAGCAGGAGGCTTGCTGCCTAGCAAGGTCTTATTTAGCACCACAAGGAATGTTGTGCTTGCTACAGTCTGATTCCAGAGCATGTGTTATATGCATTCATATTCAATTGTATGTGATCGACTAAGGTGAAAAAAAGTATAACACATTTGGCACTTATTTCAGTGCAATGATGAAAACAACCATGTGAAAACAAGCAATACATATTAATTAAATCATTATTTACTCCACCCTCAACTTTAAGGGTATGTTCAAACCACAGCACATATGTGCTGGCACGCACTGGTGATGTGTGCTGTATTGTGTTTCTGTACATGTGTTGGAATGCAGGGTTTTTTTGTCGGAATGTCCGTCGGACAATCCGATGGAAACTTGGAATGCAGGGTTTTTTTGTGACACATTCAGGGAGTCAGGCACTGTCCACTGTCAGCATCACTGGTTGCTAGGAAGCTGTCTGTTGTAAGTGAGATGCACCAGAACTGGGGGGGGGGGAGATAATTTCTGAAGTAAACTAACAAGCTAACAGTTGTGCTATGTATTCTAATGTTATGAGAAGACCAGTGGTGCTATTAAGCCAACCAAGAGGGAGTCAACAATCAGTTTAGTAGCAAACAGTAAATTAAACATGAGACAATGGGAGCATTGTGAGGATGGTACTCACTGCTGTTCTTAAATCTGCTCCCATAGGAGCATCAGGGATGCCTCTGAGGTTTAGGGAATTGTACTTATTTCTGTTTTCAGAGTCCTCTATGTGCTGTTGGAACTGTAAAAGGCATTGTTTTTGCACTTGGTGAGTAGCCTCAAGATTCTTTACACGACTCCCTAGGTCCTGCTGTTCTGATGCCAAAGCAGTTAATCTGGTTCCTAAGTAAAAGATCTTATCATGCAGTTCAGACATTTCTTCCTTGAGACTTTCAGTATACTGGCCCAGCAGGAAGAATAGGTCTGCCTTGGTTAGCAGTGCCTACATGAGTGTGCTGAGGTCTGCCTCTGGAGGCTGAGAGAGGGGAGTGGAACTGCAGAACTCAGGAGATGCCAATGGGTCTGGCAATGGAAGAGCTAGTGTCAATATGGGAGGCATTGGGAGACTTCTGTTACACAGGACATGCAACAGGCTCTGCTGACTGACGGTGTAAGTTTAAGAAACTTGCTGGATGCTGGAGATTGCTGTTGTTGTAGAGGTACCGTGCTGAAGCAGGCCACTGGTGCTGTCTCCTACCTGGAGGAAAACAATTATGCCATTGGAGCTAGGGTGGGTATGCAAGAGGTTCCTGCGGCCATCCCCCTTGTGGAGACGCTGTGTATGAGAGGCTTGAGCCAATGTGAAGCACGGTATTCCACCAACTAGTGCAGATCTGTATAGAATAGCTGCCTCATTGCCAAGTCATGCTCTCCACCCAACCCCCCCCCCCCAGAAAAAACATTGGAAAATGCCATTGGGCAAGAAGCTGTGATTTTTTTAAAATAGTAGAACATTAAACATGCCAAATTCCTTTAAATAATATGTCCGAGAGGTGTTCTATTCCCACCTGGAAAAGAGCACATCTCTGTGATGTACAGAAACTGCTGCATTAGCACTGACATTAACAAAAAAAACATTAATGATGACCCCCCTAAAAATACATACCAGACCCTTAATTAAAGAAGGCAACCTTGCTGGCAGTAAATGGCATCCCCCTCCTGAACCAAACCAGACCACATGCACTCTGCATGCAGGGGAACTCCCCTGACAAAGCGCCTTGTTCCCATATTGATGAAGACAAGAATTTCTTCCCCACAACCCTGACCAGTGGTTGTGGGGGTCTGCAGGTAGATGGCTTATTGGAATCTGGAAGCCCCCTCTAACAATAAGGATGAACACCCAGATACTGCCCTCCATGTGAATGAGTATGGGGTACTCATTCACAAAAAAATGTTGTATCCTAAAAATAAAGAGACACCTTTATGTTTAAAAAGTGCTGTATTAAAAAAAAGGAAAATCCCCAAAAAGTCCATTGTAAACACAAAATGCAATTTGTAAATGAAGGTGTTTATTAAAAAAAGGAAAATCCCCAAAAAGTCCATTGTAAATCCATCATGACTCACGTCCAGCAATGCAGATCCACTTCAGTCAAAATGACTGATGCCTAACAACCCACTGAAAGAAAAAAAATGCCATATGTGGACCAATGATGTCATTGGCCATGTATGTCCATATATGATCAATGATGTCACCCAGGAGACCTCACCCCATTGTATATAACAGCTTTTCTGGCCAGCTAGGCAGCATGCTTTGGTAAGGATTTTTAGGGGGACCCCTACTCAATCTTTTTGCCTAAAGCCCCCCTAAAATCCATATCAGACAAGAAGGCTGTGGTATGGATTTCCCAGTGACCTCACACTTTCCGGGACATGTACATGAATAGGGCCATTGACATTACTGGTTGTTAAGGACATAGTGGTACCTGTACCTGCTGGTATCCTTAACAACCATTGGCAGAAGTAATACTGCTATCATACATGGTGTTCATCTCTTGCCATAAGGGTAAATATTCAGTATTTAGGGACTGTATTTCAATTCTACTGTTTTTTTTTTTTTTTGCAAAAGCCTTGTGCCAAGACCTACTGAGGTGGGTTTCCAGAGCCAAAAAAGGATTTATCAATCTCAATATTAAAGGGTTACTAAACCCTCGTGTTTTAAAAAAAAACAAACAAACATGTCATACTTACCTCCACTGTGCGGTTCATTTTGCACAGAGTGGCCTGATCCTCCTCTTATGGGGTCACTCATTGGCGCTAGTAGCTCCTCCCTGCATCGAGTGCCCTACGTCAGAGAAGCGCTCTCCTTGGTGGACACCCATGCGGGGGCATGCTCCCGTGTCCTGCTTTTGCGTCCGATGACACAGAAAGCAGGACTCGGCCCAGGCACCTGCATAGTTGTATTTGATTGACAGCAGTGGGAGCCAATGGCTGCACTGCTATAAATCTATCCAATCAGTACACGAGACACCAGCTAGAGCTGGTGTGCTCGTCCCCGGGGAGAAGAAAACTGGGTTGAGGTAAATAAAACAGGGGGACTGGGGGGCTGCAGCACTACTGAAGGTTTTCTCACCTTAATGCATAGAATGCATTAAGGTGAAAAACCATGAGGGTTTACAACCCCTTTAACTATGGGTTCCTTATGTGAGGAATTTGCAAATAATAGCTCTTTAGCTGAACTTTTTTTAAAAACTTGGGATGTCTCTTCAGATCTTACCATCAGTTATGCAGTATAAGCAGAGTTATTATTAGTGCAGTACAGGCACTATTACTCTAGGGTGCCATGGCAAAAACATGATGGGGTGTGGCAAGTCCATCCTCCAAGTTGTTAGAGGACTGCCACTAATGGGTAACTGTGGGAATCATTGCAATTAGCTTGGGAAATGGTGCTCAGCAGACATAGGAGATCAATTTAGTCGCTGAAGCTTTTTTTTTTTTTTTTTACATCTCTGGACATGCTGTGAATTAGGGAAGAGGGCAGTATAAGATCTCCATCAGACAAATTGCATCATATATATGTCATGTTTTATTTTGCCCAGAGTTTCACTTTAAGGATATAATGTTACAGGGGGCATTGGAAGAAAACAGAGAAATGCCTCCACAGGTTCTCTGAAATGTATTGTAAAGCAGTTATTTGGTACAGTCTGTCAATAATTGGCTTTAAAAAACACACTGGTAGCAATTTGAAATAATAAGGCAAAGGGACATTTTTATTTTTTGTTTTTTTAAACAGAAAGGTTCCGAGCAGTGAGAAGAATCTCAATAACTTCTGTCATGGTTACAAAACTTGGCTATAGAGTCATTCTTAAGCAGTATGTCCTTAAAAGTAAAGGGACAAGTAATTTGTTTTCTTTCAACATAAATTCTAGTGTTCAATATTTTATGTAACATCATTACGCACAAGTGCAGTTTTGTCAGTTCTACATTTTGTGGATATAAATTGTTGAGAAGAATTACTTCAAGTGATGCTAAAACATCTGCTACAACATACAAAACCTGGACTGTGCCTATATAGGTTTGAAATTCTATCTTGAAGTAAGGATGATGAGAGGATAATACAAACCCAGATATTTATCAGTTTTTTCAGCCCTTTTATAGGGCAATGTAGTCTGCAAAGCTTGTTACATGAAAGAATTGATATGCGACTATATAATGAGATATCACGAAAAAAGCCTCCACTAAATGCTCTATAACTAGGGACATCCCTGCTTGTATGTATGTTATTAGGAATTTTATAGTGGACTATTCTTGACGTCATCACACCCAGAGCAGGCTCCATAGACCAGGGGCAGCATTTCCTGTGGAGCTCCCCATTTTCCAGAGGTTCGAAGGATCACCTGAGTATAAGCTTTCAGCTCAACCCTAGACAAAATGAGCAGTTGACAGGTTCATTGCAGGCATAGCTCCACTGAATGGGAAAGAAACTTTTGCCCGGAGTTCAGCTTTAATAATGTCAACTGATGGAATGCAGCATTAATAAACTTCAAGTATGAATGAGTTTAGGAAAGTAAAAGGTATTAAGAAAAGTGTTAATGTCTTCCATAAATGGCTGAGAGGTATAATTACTAAATGTAAAAAATAGTGGTTAAAAACCCTAGTTTTTATGCTTTGTTTTGTTTTGCTGTCTATGTACTATATAATGAAAGTTTACTTTCACAAGAGTAAGGTAGAAGAAAGCTTTTAAAGTGGCGGGAGTTCCCCTCCTAGAGAGTTGGCCTTTGGACATGTGTCCACATTGGAAGAATTTCCCTTACCTCTTGTTCTGGGGCAACTGCAAAAACTTTGGATTTTCCCTCCCTTTCTTTCTTGGTGGTCAGCAGGACAAATAGGGTGATTAATCAACTCAGTGGAGACACAGGCATAAATAAAAAAAATTGCCAGAGGGTCTAACTCATCCCCATCAAAATTAGAAAAAAAAAGGTTTTGCCTGCAGTTACATTTATGTTCATATATATTGCTTTTTAAATCTAAAAGCTATACTATTACAGATTTAGTAGGCTGAACTCTCACCTGTTTTGCCACAGAAGACCCAGCTGTATTTTCATGAAGCACAGTAGGAACATTTTGATATTTTGTTTGGTTAGAAAAAAATAAGCAGCAACACAGCACATTGCAGAATTTTTGTGCCAAGAGATGGTCACACTTGCACCCTATTAATAAAGTATTAAGAGGTCATTTTGCCTAAAGGTAAGACATCTGTTCTATCCTCTTTCTTTTATCCCGAGAACACATTTTCATCAGTAAATTTCTAAAACATTCTTATAAGCATTCCACACAGGAAATGTGTGGAATGCTTTAGTATCTTTAGTGTCATTACATTTTAAGTATTTCAAGTCAAGTGCCCTAGAAGTTGTTTATTATATAATGGATGTGTCAAGATGTAAGTATTGTTAAATAACAAGACAGAAAGCTTGTTATAACAGTCTTCAAGTAATATTATCAAGATGAGTATTTGGACAGATCACTAAATTGTGTCTATAGTGGAGTTGGGGACTTTCTAAATGAGCCTTTATCTGTCAGAAACGACTTTTAAATAAATCAGAAAAAAAAATGTGAAAAAAAAAAAATCTTTTTGCTTGCATGTTTTTTCAAGGTGAAAAGTTATAAAGCAGTGAATATGACAGTAGCGAACAATTCACTGAAGGGGAATCAATCACTGTAATTTATTTATAAATGTATACTTATAAATATTCACCTAATATTATGAATTAACAGTCATAACATTTTAAAGCCATTCTAAGTCCTTCTTCTTTTTTTGAGGGTTCTTCATGCACAACAGAAAAAAAAAGTGGGAAAAATATCAACATGACATGTTAAACACCAGGTTACAGTGTCACCTACTCTTCTAAATAACTATTTCAGGTTATTTATTCACCTCTTCTATCATGTAAAAAATGGAAATAACAAAACAGACAAAAAAAATTTGAAAAGAAAACACAAAAGACTTTTTAGAAAGTATATGAGAGGTGTGGGTTAAGTGACAGTATGCCCCCTGTGGTCACACGAGTGGTACCTCCCCTTGCTGTGTTTGTTGTTCTGCCCGATCCCGTGCCCTCTTGTAGGGGTCCCCTTGGTAAGTTGGGCGGGATTTGTGGGGTGGGACAGTCTATGAGCCATGACACATGTGATATATACGATTTATTTGCATGTCATTTTTCTGATATTTTTGTATTCTATGCTATATTATGTTTTTTATTTAATTTTTCAATATTTGATTGATTAATTCATGTGTTTATTATTATTAGAGCCACTGTTGAACACTGATGATCATATAATCCCCTGAAGAAGCCATTGTTTCGCGAAACATGTAGGGTCCTGACATGCATTAGTGACCATTTCAAACATATCAATACTTTGGCCAGTATTACTGTCTGTATATTACTCTGCTTACTGTATATTTTATGCACTCTATGTTTGTTGCCCTTTGTATATCTTTATGATGAAATTGAAATTTTCTAAGTAAAATACAGCAATCTTCTATATATAAGGCACCTCTATAATCCCTTTTCAATTCACCTTTTTTTACTTTTTAGAAAGTAATTTTTGACATCTTTTATATTTTGTTTACACTTGTTGCATGCTTTTATTTACTGACATACGCCATTCATGATCACATGCCCTCACTTGATCTGGTAATTATGAAAGGCTAATGTTAATAAGTAAAATCCACATCACATACAGAACGTGAATCAAAGCAGAAAAAATAAATAAAAATGATGTTTGGTAGGGAGCAGTGATTTTAGTAATGTTTAAAGTGAAGCACCCTACGCATTCACAAAAAATGTAAACACAGAGACATCCTACAGGGATGTAGATTTTCATCAGTCACAATGCCTGATGCCCACCGAAACATGTCTAGTCCCATCTTCTAACTCCCACCAAATGAAAGCTGATGATAACTGATATACACAAAGGGGTGAGGTCTCCCTGGTAATTCCAATGACCATATATGGACATGCCCATAGTTGGTTAATTATGTCAAAGATCTCAGTGATGTCATTGACCATGTATGTACATATATAGTATATATCAGCTGTAATTTTCCAGACGTGTCATTATGAGGAAGTGAAGTGATGGAAAGGACATGTGTCAGTGGCCAGTGTTTTTTTTGTTTTTTTTTGGTGCCATATAGGCTGAGAGGTAGCTTATTTCTGCTGAAAACGTTGCTATATTGAGACATTCACTGAAATGTCTCCTGCACATAGTAATACCAATTCTACGTAAGATACAGTTCCAGCACCTACTGACATGATATATGCCTGCCCACATAGCAGATTATAATAATAAAAAACAATTATTTTAAAAAAAAATGTCCTATTAACCCCTTCAATACCCGCCTATAGTCATATGACATCCACAAGATGGATCTCCCATCCTGGGTGGACGTCATATGATGTCCTCCTATTCCCGGCCGTCTAGGGGCCGCGATGTCCGCCGGGCACCCGCGATTGCCTGGGAAAACAGCGGGACCGTGGAGCTGTGTGTGTAAACACACAGCTCCACGTCCTGTCACTGGAGAGGAGACCGATGATGTGTTCCCAGAACAGAGGAACACCGATCGGTCTCCTCCCCTTGTGAGTCCCCTCCCCCCACAGTTAGAATCACTTGCAGGGAACACATATTAACCCCTGCAGCGCCCCCTAGTGTTAACCCCTTCCCTGCCAGTCACATTTACACAGTAATCAGTGCAATTTTATAGCAACGATCGCTGTGTAAATGTGAATTGTCCCAAAATTGTGTCAAAAGTGTCCGAAGTGTCTGCCGCAAAGTCGCAGTCACGAAAAAAATTGCAGATCGCCGCCATTACTAGTAAAAAATAAATAAAAATAAAAATGCAATAAATCTATCTCCTATTTTGTAAACGCTATAACTTTTGCGCAAACCAATCAATAAATGCTTATTGTGTTTTTTTTAACCAAAAATATGTAGAAGAATACATATCAGCCTAAACTGAGTAAAAAATTTAGTTTTTTTTCCAAAAAAATTGGATATTTATTATAGCAAAAAGTAAAAAATATTGTGTTTTTTTCAAAATTGTCGCTCTTCTTTTGTTTATGGCGCAAAAAATAAAAACCGCAGAGGTGATCAAATACCACCAAAAGAAAGCTCTATTTGTGGGAAAAAAAGGACGTCAATTTTGTTTGGGTGCAACGTCGCACAACCGCGCAATTGTCAGTTAAAGCGACGCAGTGCCGAATCGCAAAAAGTGCTCTGGTAAGGAAGGTAATAAAATTGCCCTTAGCTCCTTCGATAGCTCAGTTGGTAGAGCGGAGGACTGTAGAGGAAAAAAAAATAAAATTTCCCGGGGCTGAAGCGGTTAATATACTATATCATTAGGCTCAGTGTAAAATTAACATTTTAACAATGTTAATATGTTATATATATTTCGAAGACTGTCTTTTACACAGTTCAACTACAAAGAACATTTAAGACCACAGCACTCTGTTTTTATGTTACATTTATATTGTTTTGAATTTAGTGAAATGATATTTATGAACTTAAAAATAACTAACTCTAAAATCTAAAGTAACTAAAAGCACAACGATTTTCACAAAATTGCTGTAATATTGCTTATTTCTGCTTTACTGCTATAATGTGGGTCATTCATTTAGCTTTTTGACATTTTGGATAGATCATTTCAACAGCCTAACGTATAATTTAAGGAAAGCTTCAAAAGTTGTGATTGGATGCAAAAATAATAGCGCAGTGTCAGTCATGCTTCCTGTAAATGTTATTCCAATTTATAAACTGTCAGCAATATTTGGTAACATACCGATAGTAACAATGCAATTTGTGTGAACATATTTTCAATATAGTTAATTGTAAAATGCACTAAAGTGCTGATGAGACAAAGTTTTGTTTAAACATCTGTCTCTCCGCTTATGTAAAACATTCATACTTTTAAAGGAACCCTAAAGAAATAAATCTGGGAGCTGTCATTGTTCACTTGATTTTAAAGCACAAAAAGATCAGCAGAGGCGCCAACAGTGTTTTTTCTAAGGATAGGCACGAGTGGTCTGCTTTATTAAAACATCCAATTTCTTTATTTTACCAAATAAAACAAATTTTGTGGTTTTAACTTGCCACTTCCTCAGTTCAAGTTAATAAAACTGATGTCTGTGGGTTGAAGTTGTCATAAGGTACAATAGGTATTTAACATAACATACCTATTGTACGCTATGACAATGATGTATATGTATACAGGGATGAGCTTCATTTCAGGTTGACCCCAAGTTCAATCCAAGCCGTTATCAGATCACTGAATGGGCAAACTAAATGGCCAGATCTGGCAAACTTGGCTGCCCTAACCTCCAGCTGCAGCAGCATCACTATTCCAATTGTAAACAAGTAGACAGGCACCCTGGGCAATGTGCCTGTCTACTTGTTTACAGGCACATATACGTTAATGACCCTACAGTGCTTTGCAAAAGTATTCACCCCCTTGGCATTTTTCGCGTTTTGTTGCCTCACAACCTGGAATTAACACGGATTGTTTGAGGATTTGCATCATTTAATTTACAGAACATGCCCACAACTTTGAAGATTTTTTTTATTATTGTGAAGCAAACAACAAATAGGACAAAATAACAGAAAAAGTCAATGTGCATAACTATTCAACCCCCTAAAGTCAATACTTTGTAGAGCCACCTTTTGCGGATATCACAGCTCCAAGTCACTTTGGATAAGTCTCTATGAGCTGGCCACATCTTACCATTGGGATTTTTGCCCATTCCTCCTTGCAAAACTGCTCCAGCTCCTTCAAGTTGGATGGTTTGCGCTTGTGAACAGCAATCTTTAAGTTTGACCACAGATTTTCTGTTGGATTGAGGTCTGGGCTTTGACTAGGCCATTCCAACAAATTTACATCTTTCCCCTTAAACCACTCAAGTGTTGCTTTAGCAGTGTGTTTGGGGTCATTGTCCTGCTGGAAGGTGAACCTTCATCCTAGCCTCAAATCACACACAGAGTGGTACAGGTTTTGCTTAAGAATATCCCTGTATTTAGCACCATCCATCTTTCCCTCAACTCTGACCAGTTACCCAGTCCCGACTGCTGAAAAACATCCCCACAGCATGATGCTGCCACCACCATGTTTCACTGTGGGGATGGTGTTCTTTGGGTGATGTGATGTGTTGGATTTGTGCCAGACATAGCACTTTCTTTGATGGCCAAAAAGTTTAATTTTAGTCTCATTAGACCAGAGCACCTTCCTCCATACATTTTGGGGGTCTCCCACATGCCTTTTCGCAAACTCTGTACTGATACTCCAGTCTCCGCTGTGGAACTCTGCAGCTCCTCCAGGGTTACCTTACCTTAATGCCTTCCTTGTCCGGTCCGTGAGTTTTGGTGCGGCTGTCTCTTGGCAGGTTTGCTGTTGTGCCATGTTCTTTCCATTTGGTTGTGATAGATTTGATGGTGCTCCTAGGGATCATCAAAGATTTGAATATTTTTTAACCTAACCCTGACTTGTACTTCTCAACAACATTGTCCCTTTGTTTGGAGAGTTCCTTAGTCTTAATGGCAGTGTTTGGTTAGTTTTGCCTCTTGCTTAGGTGTTGCAGCCTCTGGGGCCTTTTAAAATGGTGTGTATATGTAATGACAGATCATGTGACACTAAAGGCCCGTACACACGAGCAGACTTTTTGACAACAAACATGCAAATTAGCTGTTTTGTGGCAACATCCGACCGTGTGTACGCTCCATCGGACAAACTTTTTCGGTTTTCATCAGACTTTTGTTGGCTGTGCGAACGGACAAACTTTCTGCCAACAAAACTCCGAAGGAGCAAAGTCCAATCGTGTGTACACAAAACCATCGGACTTGTACAAAGTACAAACATGCATGCTCAGAACCAACAACAGAAGTTGACCAAAGGTGGCGCTGGAGTATTTAAATGTCCTCTTTTGAAGTGTCGTCAGTACGTTGAAATGTCACTACATCCGTGTTTGTTGTCTAAAAAGTCTGATCGTGTGTATGCAATACAAACTTGCGGCCAACGCCCTTTGTACAAAAATCCACGGGAAAGTTTGTACAAAGTCTGATCGTGTGTATGAGGCTTTAGATTGCACACAGGTGGACATCATTTCACTAATTATGTGACTTCTGAAGGTAATTGGTTGCACCAGAGCTTTTTATGGGCTTTATAACAAAGGGGTGAATACATGCGAATTATCCGTTTTTCATTTCTGAAAAATAGTTTTATGTATATATTTTTCTAATTTTACTTCACCAATTTAGGTTATTGTGTTCTGATCCATCACATATAATTCAGATTAAAAAAACATTGAACTAAAGGCTGTAATGTAACAAAATAGGTAAAAAGCCAGGAGGGGTGAATACACTATATATGCGCCTGTCTACTTGTTTACAGGCACATATATGGTATTGACCCTATATGTAAAAACATTAAAATAACCTGAGACCATATATGGCCTCACCTTAAAATGATCCAAAGTCGTACAACGTTTTTTTGTTGTACATTGCAATTTGAAACCCAATTACATGTTTAATAATTTATTCATATCTAAGACACCCCTGCATAAATGAGCATATAATTTGTTTATTATCCATCAAAGACAACATAATACAAAGTAAATAGCCCAGTGCAAAGTGGTGGCACTCTGCTCTAAGCACATTTCACATATCTGCTTCTTTAGGAGATGCAATGAGTGTGTCTGGAAATTATGCTAAGCAACATTTTATTTAAATGTAGATAACTTACAGAAATTAGTAATAGTGCACAGTTCATATATGCAGGTTGCCCAAATTTCAGATACCAGGACATCAGGCGTGATCACTTGACAGATAACTAATGCAGGGCTCTGATACTTTTGTCAGGAAGGACATTCCAGCAGACAGGCTAATTTGTGTTCCTGTTCATGCGCATAGAAATTGTGCAAGTGCTCGTGCACATGCTGTTACTCTCATTGGCGCCAAGCGGGCTATTTAAACTGAGCCTGTGCTTTGCTTCAGTGCTGTCTTGTCTACAGCATTCCCATGCATACCTGCCACCTGTTACTCTGCATCTGACTACTGTTACCAACCCAGCTTGTCTTGACTACTCCTGAACTCTGCCTGCATTTATCCTGGCTTGCCTCTGACCACGCTTCTGCCTGTTCTCTTTGCTGCTGCTCCACTGATTAGTTACCGTCTCAGCCTGCATCCTGACATTGCCTACACATCTGCACCTGATCCATCTGCCTGGTTTGTCTGACTGTCCCCATCGCTGCTGGACTGCCTACTGCAAGCATCTGCCTATACTCCACTGGTGCTGCTCACCGCCTGTCTACTACCAGCCTGTACCTGTCCACTATCTCCAGTGCCAGCCTGCTCCTGTCATCTGCTCATTGGTGTCCACCTGGCACTCCTGCTATGCTGCAGTCCACCGTCACCGAGTGGCCCCACCCTCAGCTATATAACAGCTGTCATCAAGAAGAAGCGTCACTCAGTGGGAGCCTCCCATGGAGGCGGAGCTGTTGCCACTTGTTTTGCCTCGTTGGCGGCGTGATATGGATTTACATCGTGGGACACAAAGAAAGAAAACATGCGATTTGTTGGAAGGCCTAAGCTGGCTCCTAATATTGCCTTCAGAAGGAGAGCCATGGTGATATGTATCCAAACACATAGGATACAGAGGTAACCAGTGCGCTCAACCAAAAACTAATAAAAGCAAATGAAAAGAAAAAGGAAAGCAGCCAACATATAAGTGATCTCACACTTGTAAAGGTAAAAAAGAATGATAGGGTATGTGGCGCTAGTCCTAACATAAATAATCTACATAAATAATCTACAGAGCTCAGAGTATCCGAAAGATAAGTGACCTTTGACACAAATAAATATATATAAATAAAATATATAAATAGATACAATTCCTTAATAACAATATACATAAAATAATGGATGTAAATAAGACGTGTATAAAAGGTGACCAATCAATGAATAAAATCTTCAATAAAAGTGATCTCCGTGCTGTAATAACCGTGCTGAAATCTTCAATAAAAGTGATCTCCGTGCTGTAATAACCGTGCTGAAATAAATATAAGTGCTGGGGTAAAAAATGATGATGATATTGGGTTATAAAATAATGAACAAGAAATCTTCCATAAATCAAGCAATATAAAGTGCACAGTGCAACGTGCAAAATAAGTGAATAAAGAGCCCGTAAATTGGTTCTGGAAGTGCAACGAAATTGCAAGAAGAATAAATAACTGAACGAGTGTGCATAAATATCCCAAATAGTGACAAAGTGACCATACAGATGAAAACAATTGTATCACTGTAGGTATGGTAAAATCAAATAGTACCAAGAAAATAATAACGATGAAAAAAGTAAAAAAAATGAAAATAAAATCTGGTGCACTACAAGTCCCAGCTTGTAAAAAAATAGATAGCGGAAAACAAACGATGAAGTCCACAATCTGAAATAATGAGGAGCATAAGGCTCTAGAATAAGTGAAGATGAATGAAAATATTCAGGAATCTTTGTGTTGATCACAGTGATGATCCGTGCAGACAGTGCTCCGTGCTGACTTCAGGGGTGCACCCTACTATTTCCCCCAGCCTCTCACCTATATTTGCGGCCCCTACAGGCCTAGTGTAGCAGATAGCCTCTAAGGTGGCAAGCCTGGTTACTTTCTGGGTCCTCTCTCCTATAGGCTCCTATGGACTCCCACTCCGATCCTCAAACTCTATCCAAAGGGCACTCCAGGGGTAAGGGGGTCACTCCCAGGTCAGATTGGCATGTAAGGGTTAAGGGTACAAAGAAGCGCTCCAATGTGTAGTAATTAAAACAGGTTTATTAAGACAAAGATAATATCCACTCACATTTAAAATTCCTTGCATCAGCATGGAAGGACTTCCGGTTGCGGCCGCAAACCAGAAGCAGAACGATAGGCACCCGACTTCCTTCCTCCCTCACGCGTATCGTCACTAGTCTTTGACAAAGTCACGTGTGCAAGTATTAAGGTTTTTTTTTATTTGTTAAACATTATTTGCAGATTCAATTTTTTTATAATTATCATATTTTTTTTATGTTCTCTGTGTATGATTATCCCTGGCCTGGTCAAGCAAAAAGGACAAATGAAGCCTTTGACTCTTGTCTCTATGCAAACAAAAATGGTACCATGCAAGGTCAGGCTGCTAGTTCAGACTCTCACCTACAAGGATTCACCTATTGGAGAGGGTGGAATGTCTCTTTTTTTTTTTTTTTATAAAATTTTATATTTTGATATATTTAAATAGATATGTGGGTATGTGCTAGGAGTATGTATGTGGTTTTGTTGAGAAGTGTTTTTATTGCTGCTGTAACGAGTACTTGGAAAAATGTTGTTGTATTTATACAATGACAATAAAGTCTATCTATCTATCTATCTATCTATCTATCTATCTATCTATCTATCTATCTATCTATCTATCTATCTAATGTGTTTAACCACTTGCCTACCAGGCACGAACACCCCCTTCCTGACCAAGCCATTTTTCAGCTTTCAGCGCTGTCGCATTTTGAATGACAATTGCGTGGCCATGCAACGATGTACCCAAATAAAATTTTTATCATTTTTTCCCCACAGATAGAGCTCTCTTTTGGTGGTATTTTAATCACCTCTGCAGTTTTTATTTCTTGCACTATAAACAAAAGAAGCATGACAAGTTTGAAAAAACACAATATTTGTTTTTTTTTGCTATAATAAATATCCAATTTTTTTTTTTTTAAAACAAATTTTTTCCTCAGATTAGGCCGATACATATTCTTCTACATATTTTTGGTAAAAAAAATCGCAATAAGCGTATATTGATTGGTTTGCGCAAAAGTTATAGCGTCTACAAAATAGGGGATAGATTTATAGCATTTTTATTATTATTTTTTTTTTTACTAGTAATGGCGGCGATCTGCGATCTTTATCGTGACTGAGATATTGCGGTGGACATATCGGACACTTTTGACACATTTTTGGGACCATTCACATTTATACAGCGATCCGTGCTATAAAAATGCATTGATTACTGTATAAATGTGACTGCCAGGGAAGGGGTTAACACTAGGGGCGCTGCAGGGGTTAATATGTTCCCTATGGGAGTGATTCTAACTGTGGGAGGAGGGGACTGACTGGGGGAGGTGACCGATCGGTGTCCCTGATGTACAAGGGACACACCATCGGTCTCCTCTCCTCTGACAGCACGTGGATCTGTGTGTTTACACACACAGATCCACTTCCTGCTCAGTTACTGGCCAATCGCGGGTGCCCCGCGGACATCGTGGGTGCCCGGAGGACATCGCAGCCGCCGTGCACGCGCATCGGATCCCCAGCGACACAAACAATTTTTAATTAGCAAGGTTGGGCCCAATTTATTAGAGATAAAGAGCAAAGGTTGGCGATTTACTACAAGAATTGAAATGCAGTGGAACCTCGGTTTGCGAGTAACGCAGTTAACGAGCGTTTCGCAAAATGAGCACTGTATTTCTAAAAATCATAACTCAGTTTGCGGTGTGCAGTACTGCTTTTGGCCTGAGGTGGGGGGCACCGGAGCCAAACAGCGCCGATCGTCAGCGTTTGGAAATGCACGGAAAGACCCGAGGACAGCTCGGCTGACCTCGGTAAACCTCGGAAAGGCTCGTGAACAGAGTCTTTCCAAGGTTTTCTGAGGTCAGCCGAAGTGTGCTCAGGCTTTTTCGTCCATTTCCGAGGCTCTCCGTCACCCCCCGCCTCTGGCCGCATGTGGTATTGCATTACATTGAAGTCAATGCGGAACAAATTATTTTCGTTTCCATTGACTTCAATGGGAAAACTCGCTTTGATATGTGAGTACTTTGGAATATGAGCATACTCCTGGAACGGATTATGCTCGTAATCCGAGGTTCCACTGTACTGTAGAAAATACATCAATGGAAAAGTGAGGGAATAGGAAGTGAGGTAAATGTGGATGATTCACTCTCCCCATGCCCTTATCTTTTGTTCTATACTATATTTATATACTGTTTTTATCCTACAGAGAGCTCTTATTGTTTTTCCCTCCTCATTTTAACCATGAGTAATTTTCGGCATTCCTTTAAGAAAGTTTAATTTCTCTTCTTAAAACAAATAAATGTTGATATGCAACAGTTAATTACTTTAATAGATAACTGATAAATGCACAATAAAGAGAAATGTTGTTATTCACAACCTGTAAGAAAATTGGACAAAATTTGTTCTTTCTATAAACTTATTTGAAATGTCCTTTCTTGTTTTCCAGGTATAAAAAGATCAAGTAATCTAAGTGAATCACCAAAATTAATTCCGTCAGCTTTTACTGTGTCAATAGCATCATCCATCCATGTCTTTCTTGGTCAGTGTCTTGATTTTCTTTCTTCGTCAGAAGTGCATCATCTATCTTAGGCCTTGTATTTTACCCATTTTTCAAACAAAGCTTTAGCAGTTAGGACTCTATACTCTGGCTTTCTCAATGGTATTTCCAACACCAGCTGTTTCATTACTGCTGACTCCCTCTGTTCACTGTATCCTGTGGGTTGTCGCATTTATCATTCTAAAAGTTTCCTTTTTGCTGTTTCAAGGTTTCTTGTAACCTGTCTTTTCTACAATACAACTCTCTATGTTGGTAGTCCTTTAACACTTTACAATACACTCACTGGTCACTTTATAAGGTGCACCTGTTCAATTGCTTGTAACACAAATTTCTAATCAACCAATCACATGGCAGCAGCTCAATGCATTTAGGCAACTAGACATGGTAAAAGATGACTTGCTGAAGTTCAAACCAAGCTTTAGGATGGGGAAAAAAGGGGATATAAGTGACTGTGAACGTGGAATGGTTGTTGGTGCCAAACGGGCTGGTCTGAGAATTTCAAAAACTGCTGATCTACTGAGATTTTCATACTCAACCATCTCTAGGGTTTAGAGAGAATGATCTGAAAAATAAAAATATCCAGTGAGCAGCAGTTGTGTGGACACAAATGCCTTATTGATGTCAGAGGTCACAAGGGCACGAGCAGACTGGTTTGAGATGATAGAAAGGCAACAGTAACTCTAATAACCACTTGTTACAACCAAGGTATGCAGATTACCATCTCTGAATGCACAACACATCAAACCTTGAAGCAGATGGGCTACAGCAGCAGAAGACCACACCGGGTGCATTCCTATCAGCTAAGAACAGCAAACTGAGGCTACAATTCACACAGCCTCACGAAAATTGGACAATAGAACATGGAAAAACATTGCCTGGTTTGATGAGTCTCAATTTCAGCTGCAACATTAAGCTGGTATGGTTAGAATTTGATGTAAACAAAATGAAAACATGGATCCATCCTGCCTTGTATCAATGGTTTAGGCTAGTAGCGGTGGTGTGATGGTGTGGGGGAAATTTTCTTGGCACACTTTGGGCCCCTTGAGCACCAATTAAGCATTGTTTAAATGCCACGGCCTACCTGAGTATTGTTGCTGACCATGTCCATCCCTTTATGACTACACTGTACCCATCTTCTGATGGCTACTTCCAGCAGGATAATGCACCATGTCACAAAGCTCAAATCAAACTCAAATCAAACTCAAACTCAACTCTCAAACTGGTTTCTCAAACATCATAATGAGTTCACCGTACTCCAATGGCCTCCACAGTCACCAGATCTCATTTTTTTGGGGATCCCAATCACCTTTGGTATGTAGTGGAATGGGACATTCACATCATGGCTGTGCAGCTGACAAATCTGCAGCAACTGTGTGATGCTATCATGTTAATATGGACCATAATCTCTGAGGAATGTTTCCAACACCTTTTTGAATCTATGCCATGGAGGCAAAAGTGGGTCCAACCTGGTACTAGCAAGGTGTATCTGTAAGTTGTTTGAAAGTTGTGATCCTTTTTAATACATCAAAACCCTAGTCATCCCAGATTTCACAGGGCTGGCTCATAATGTTAGTACAATCCTAAGATCCAGAGGATCCAGACTGTGTCCTGGGGCCAGTTGCTTGAACTCTTATTCCAGCACCTGGTTCCAGTCCTATGCAGACTTTGTAGGGCCAACTGATCTCCTACCCAACAGAGCCTGTGTAGCCCTGGCAGTATGAGGGTGAGTCACTGTGCTGCAGTGCAAAGTAAAGTTTTCCCAATGACATCAATGTTTACTCGCTCCCCCTCCGGGAGCTTTTGTTCTCCTCCATCCCCTACTGTGCATTACTGATCTCCCTCACCCACCACTGGGCACCATTGCCCACCCTCTCCCCCACTGGACATTATTGTTCCTCTCACCCCTCACTGGTCATAATTATACTCATTTTTCTTTTTACA
Organism: Lithobates sylvaticus; assembly: GCA_028564925.1. Lineage (NCBI taxonomy): Eukaryota > Metazoa > Chordata > Amphibia > Anura > Ranidae > Lithobates > Lithobates sylvaticus. The sequence continues at coordinate 441,473,030 of CM053029.1, forward strand.
AATTCATGCAAACAATAAAAATAAAAATGACATAAGAAATACGTAAATAAATATATTTACATAAAAGAACACAATAATTTAACTACAGCAATTTGGCTAAAAGATGGCTTTATGACAGAAAAGATAATCACACAAGTTAAAAAATATTACAGGGGGAAAGCAAAATCTTTATAAGAATCACACCAATACAACAAACATCAAGCTGCGAGGTTAAAGCGGAGGTTTACACAAAAATTGAACCTTTGCTTTTTGGAACCCTCCGGTGTCACATTTGGCACCTTTCAGGGGGGAGGGGGGTTGCAGATACCTGTCTAAGACAGGTATTTGCACCCACTTCCAGGCATAGACTCCCACGGGAGTCTATGCCTCTTCCTGTCCCGCCGCTCTGTCTGCTGGGACACACACGGATCCCAGAGACAGCGCGGATGATTCTCATTGCGCTGCACGACTCCCTCTTTAAATGGTGGACTCCCTCTTTAACAAACAAACACAGTCCTTCTTCAAAAATCAGATACAAAGCCAAAGAAAAGTAAGGGGTTGAAAAGCGCAGCTTAGGAAAAAAGCAATTCATCCAGAGATGGATAGTTCACAAGGTGGAGGTCTAATATCCCATGTACACGGGACGTTTTTACAACCTCTCCTGAACGATTTAACTTGACAGATAGTAACCCACGTTTAAAACGTCTGTTTTTCCGCGTTTACATGCCGCCTTTACATACCACCTTTACATGCAGCCTTTATCTGTGTTTTCCTGCATTTTGCCACGTTTGCATTTAGAAGCGTTTTAAAAAAAAATGGCCAAAAATGAAAAACGCCTATAAACGTAAAGTGACTGAATGCGGGTTACCGCGTTTAGCCGCATTTAGCCATGTTTAGATGCGTTTACCATCTGAAACATCAGAAACTTTGCGTCTGAACTCATTTTTCTGCCTACAAAAAAAGGCCTATAAAAGCAACTGCCAAAGTATTAACGCAAGGGGGCCGAATAATTTTGCACGCCCCACTTTTCATTTTTTTATTAGTTAAAAAAGTTTTAAAAATCCAAAAGATTTCGTTCCACTTCACAATTGTGTCCCACTTGTTGGTGATTCTTCACAAAAAATTAAAAGTTTATATCTTTATGTTTGAAGCCTGAAATGTGGCAAAAGGTTGATAAAGGGGGGGGGGGGGCGAATACTTTTGCAAGGCACTGTAGTAACCCACGTGTAAAACGTCTGTTTTGCCGCGTTTAGGGGCAGTTGAAAAAAATGTCCAACTGCCTCTCTATGTCCGTTTAGCAGCAGCAGTGTACATCGTATCGTCTTCTCTAGAAGCTTCCTGAGAAGGGACTTGATATCCTCAAGCATCAGCTGCCACTGCCAAAGTATTTTAGGCACATGACAACACAAGCATTGCAGAAAAGACTTTTACCAAGACTGAAATTATAAAGTTGGACAGGTCCCAATTTGTTTAAAGAGCTCTGAGAGAGTTGGGATAGTAGTTTCAGGGTTGGATATAAAAAAGAGGAGAAGTGTATGATGCTACGTTACGTTTCATGTTAGATGTCGACAGGCTAGACAGATAGACACAAACAAATACTCTTGCGCACAAGTGTGTTAATCGGGTGATCTAGTGTTCAAAAGGATAATTTCTCATTCCTTGCTTCCCTTCAGGACAGGGACATCCTAACAGTCAAGAGAAGAAAATAGAAAAAGAGGGCGCACCGACCTTGTGCATTATCCTTAGTCATTTTATTTATAAAAACTGATTAAAAACTACTTACAAACATATGAAGGAAAACTGCTTTGTGAATGCCTTCAATTGATGGCAATCTGTTTAGGTACAACAGTCTCCTGGAGGAGAATGAGAGGACACGAGGACCACTGCTGGCTCTGAGGAAGAAGGTATCCCTTCGAAATGCGTCAGTCAGCAGTGAGCACCCATATCAAGCATATAATGGAAGGCGATATGTGCATTTACTTGACTGCTCCACATATGGCATACAGGAAAAAAGGCAAAACTGTGATTATAGAAAAATTTATAAAAAAAAAGGAAAAACTAAGAATATATATACATTTTTGTACTTTATTGCGAATTGAAGTAAAAACAAATCTGCAAAAGGTATTTACTATTAATAGAAGGGCCAGTGTTATGGGATAGTATTACAAATCTGTGTCAGTGTACTGTAGGGGATGTACTTGTCCTCCCTCATAATGTATTGGAGAACATAAAGCTTTTTCAAGTAAAAGTAAAAGTAATTAAAGGCGATTTCAAAGTAAATAAGAAGAAATGGAATTGAAAATGTAGTTTGTTTTACAAACTCACTGTTTTTAATTGGTTTTGGCAAAGTCATGAGCATAATTTGTCCTTGCCAGTGTGTATTTGTAGATAAGTAAAATACTATAGCTACAGTCAGCAACATCTTTGACATTTATACTGTCCAAAGCAAAAATAAATGAACAATTCACCATTTGTATTCAATTATTTACCATGATAATACATGCAAAAATCCAAAAACCCAAAGTCAATAAGTAAACAAATTTTTTACTTTCTGTTGGAACTGATCATGCCCCCTCTACCCTGTTGTCCTGGGCACATTCCCAGAAGTGACATATGGTAGAAAGGCTAATCCTTGGTCATGGGAATTCAGAATTCTACCAGGACTCTGTAGAATGTAAAGTTGATTTCTAGTTGCATTGTCGTACCTAAGATCAGCCAATGCTTCCTGCTAGTGGAATCAGGTATTGTGGAGCTACCATACAGATTATTTTTATTACCCAACTATATCTGCTTGATTGAAAATTAGACTGATGTTACCACAATCATTTATAAAGGGACTATGTAAGGTAATAATAATAACAATTCTTCTATATTATAATGAGATGTACCAAGTAGGTTGGTGTTTCTATTTTTCTAATTACTCCGCTTAACTGACTTCAGGTTTGCCACTACCATTGGTTTGAGGCTAACACCCTCCTGCCCAGACCAATTTTCATCTTTCAGCGCTGTCACATAGACAATTAGCAACTGACCCAAATGAAATTTGTATAATTTTTTTTCACTTAAGGATCACCTCTGAGGTTTCTATTTTTTGTTAAAAAATGTAAAAAGGCTGAATTTAAAAAAAAAAATTATATTTTTTTATATTTTGTTATCAAATTTTGCAAACGGTAATTTTTCTCCTTCATTGATGTACGCTGATGAGGCTGCACTTGGGTACCGATAGGCTTTTTCATCCATCCGATGGGCTTTTCGGATGAAAAACTGGTGGGCACTGAAATACATGGTGATGGGTGGCCTATGATAGGGAATCTCGTCACTAATCCGCTGCACTAATAGCTGGCAGTGATGGGCACTGATGGATGGCAGTGCTACTGAAGGGGTCCAGTGATGGCACTGATGGGTGGCAGTTTCTGCACTAGACGGAGGATAAAGGTGGCACTGATGAGGCACTGATTGGCACCACTGTGAGCATTTTTTCATCCGTCTGCAGAGCGGAGGCAGACGTGCCTCCTTCCTCTTAGGGACCGTTGTCCCTTGCACGTAAGCCATGGCGATATACCATCACCCGGTGATCACAGCACGCGCCACACCCATCCTGCAGGGGGGCGCGCGGGGGATCGTGCAAAGGGGACGACATCATATGACTGCCTCCTGGAAATTCAGGTCCGCGCTGTAGCCCTCATTCGGCTATAGTGTGGACGTGGTTAAACAATAATGCACTGCATGACCTTTAAACTGTGGCTATTGGGCTTATGAAGACCAATAAGTGGGCTTTTGACAGGGGAATAGAGTCCGTCAGAAAAAAAATTATAAATGCACATTTTTTTGCCGGTAAAAAAATGTGCATTTATTATTTTTTGTTGCAGGAGCCCGTAAAGCATTGTACCAGCCTGCAGATCGCTAATGCCATGCAGGTCTCCTGCAGATCTGACGATTCCTCGTACCTCGTATGAGGAAGCCGATGCTGACAGGAAGAATAAATGAAGTGCCATGGTAGTTGAAATCTACAATCGCAAAGGCTGCCAGACCTTGTAGCTTTCCATTTACCTGCTCAGCTAGCTGGCACAGTGGGGATGTGGGAGGTGCGGGGGCTGTAAGAAAACATAGGAAAAGCTGACAAACATAGAGTTGAAAAGCAGTGAAATCATAAGCTATCTGTGATTCTGCACAGATTTTTAGCAGCAAGGATTGATGGGATAAAATAGTATTTTATTTTACACAAAATTTAAAAAATACACTGCAAAGCGGGTAAAAAATGCACTCCTGTCTATGCGTTTTTTAAAGGCAATTGTGAATTTGTTTTGCACCCGTTTCCAGCAGAGTGGACTGAACTCTCTTCTGACGTTCCAGGCATCGTATCATCACAATGGGAGTCTGGATCCGCCAGGTTTACTGGTATCCAAAAGAGTGATGTTTTTTTTTTAGGCACACGATGAAAAGGGGTTTCTGCATTTTTAAATGGAGACGTTTACCACACCTGAGTATTATACTTGCTTGTGAGTATGATGTTTTTTAACTTAACTTTTATTTTACGAGAGGGAAAAATAAAGGAAGCCATCCATCTCCCTGTCTATTTTTGTTAAGCTGTTTGACAGCAGTAGATATATATATTTATGATTCTCTGCACTGAAGCATCAGTTGAGTATAAGAGTGTTTTTTTTTTTACACATTTCTGCTTCAAATTACACTATGAACATATGATTTTGTACTAATGAGAGGTTACACACATATTATTTTGTACTAATAGTTTTAATGATTATTGAATCAACTAGTTCAATCAACTGGTTTTATTACTGGGATATATGGATTGCTTTATTGATTTGATATGAATTCTATGTATTTATTTATTTACATGTAATAAATGGGTTATTAATTCAATTTAATCTTGCTATGAATGCTGTATTTTTTAAGTGGTATATGTTTTAGTCTTAATAGGATATTTACACAGCTGCTTGTTTGGGGAAGTAGATTGTAGAACAGGAATTGCAGAACTTTCTAGAAAATATGGGCCTAGCTTCTGGCCAATTTTACACTGCTATGTAATCTGCAGTATCTTAATTATTATGGTAAAAAAAACTGATAGCCAATTCCCCCTGCAGCCTCCTAATCATTTTAGTGAAATAATTAATGCCGCGTACACACAATCGGATTTTCCGCCAGCAAAAGTCCGATGTGAGCCTTTGGTCGGAAATTCCGACCGCGTGTATGCTCCATCGGACTTTTGCTGGTGGAATTCCCACCAGCAAAATATTGAGAGCAGGTTCTCAATTTTTCAGTCGGAAAAAGGGAAATTCCGATCGCCTGTACCAATTCCGACACACAAAATTCCTACGCAAGCTCGGAAACAATTCGACACATGCTCTGAAGCATTGAACTTAATTTTTTCGGCTGGTCATAGTGTTGTACGTCACCGCGTTCTTGGCGGTCGAAAGTTCAGTGAACTTTTGTGTGACCGTGTGTATGCAAGCCAAGCTTGAGCGGAATTCCGTCGGAAAAAACATCCAAAATTTTTCTTATGGAAAATCCGCTCGTGTGTACGGGGCATTAGAGACAGTTCTCCCTTATTAAAAATATCATTCTGCGGGCCAATTTTATGATAATGTGGCATCTGTGGTCTCTAATGTGAGATAGATAAAAATTGGCCAGCCGCAGGTCACAGCAGGAGGGCTGACACAGCCACAGAGAACGACTTGCCTTTTTCTATTAGGCTTATTACCATATGATGAGAAAGCATGAGTTGCTGCTAAAATTACTCAAAAAATAAGTTTTTTTCCAAACTGAGATGAAACAGATTGGGATGCTGATGCTGTATGTTGTAAGGACCAGATGCAGACACTCCAGTCAGAATAAATAGTGGGGAGTGTAGTTCATCTTTAGCAGACACATTTCTCTTAAAGTGGCTGTAAAGGCAGTTTTTTTATTGTAATGCATTCTATGCACCGAAGAGGGATGCGAGAAGAGGAGGATCTGGGCTGTTCTGTGCAAAAGCACTGCACACCACAGGTAAGTATAATGTGTTTATTATTTAAAAAAAAAATTTGAGACTTTAGTATCACTTTAAGGTTAGTGTGGCTTTTTGTTTTCAGATGCCCCAGGACATAAAACTGTGGACTCTGGCTGTACTATGTGACAGGCAGGCCCCAGGTAAAGTGTAGAGGTACCAATTGTCAATGAAGGACAGGAGGTACCAGTTCTTCAGTGGAGGCAGAGATAGTGATGGACAGGACAGTGTTGAGTGCAATCTGCAGAGAAATCAATAAATGTAGCAAGGACAGAGTGGCGGCAGACAACAGCGCTTTCTGAGTTTTTCAGGGATAGGCTAACTTGCATCAGGTATGAAGTGACAGAGTGAAAAAACAGGGCAAAATAAACTAGAAACACAGATATTTGAATTAGGTACAAGTAATAGAGTACCAGAGCTAAGTGCTGGACACAGGATACTGAGACAGAAATACAATGCAGACACTAGATACAGGAACAAGATACTAAGACATGAACAGGATGCAAGATGCCAAATACAAAATACAGGAATTGAATACAAGGCACAGAGCTACAGAGACTGAATACAGGTTTGTGTAGACAGGACTATCAAAAGCCCAATGCCCTGAGCTTGTAATGTTTAAATAAAAGCTGGCTGGTGTGTGGCCAGGTCTGTTACCCCACAGCTGGAAAATAGGTCTAGCAAAGGTGCTGGAGGGCATTTGGTCATTCTTGTTAGCCCACTTTTGACTGGAAAGGGTGCAGTGCAGCTTGTAACCATTAGGAGGTGCTGAGATCTGATAAACATTCAGTGGAGGCAAGTAACAGTGTGAGGAGCTGGAAGGCTGCAAAAGGCAAATATTGGGCTATGCCTATGACTTTTGTTTATAGTAGTTTGTCTACTAAAAATGGCTAGAATTCACATTTGCCATATTTTAAACCGAAACTCGTGGTGAACTAAACCTGGATAGAGTTAAATATAACTAGTAAATTACTGTACTATGAATGGCACTAAAACAGCTGAATCCACCTTCCAGTATCTAACCTGTAGCAATCAATTAAAAGCATGCTGATATAATGACTATCTATGATTAACAAGGACTAGCATTTGAGTGACCAGAAACACTGTCTCCATTAATCTCTTTTTTTTTATGCATGAAGAGTATATTCTATTCACCAATTTCTTTAAATTGCTGCTCACCCACTTTTGGCATCTGATCATAGGCGTGCGCAGGGGGTGTACAAAGTTCCCCCCCTGCATTGCCGATTCCCCCATTGCTTGGGCTTCACCCTGTGTTGCGCTCCCAGAATGGAGAGTGGGGAAGGAACACAGTGAAAACACTCACTTACTGTAATCATTCATAACTTATTAAAGTTATAGCGTCTACAAAATAGGAGATAGTTTTATGGCATTTTTATTGATACTTTTTTTTACTAGTAATGGTGGTGATCAGCAATTTTTATTGTGACTGCGACATTATGGCGGACACATCGGACAATTTTGACACATTTTTGTGACCATTGGCATTAATACAGAGATCAATGCTAAAAAATTGCATTGATTACTGTAACAATGTCACTGGCAGTGAAGGGGTTAACCACTAGTGCTGGCTAGTCACTGGCGCTGTAGGGGTCAAGTGTGTCCTAGGGAGTGATTCTAACTGTGGGGGGGAAGGGCTGTGTGTGACATGTCACTGATCACCGCTCCCGATTACAGGGAGCTATGATCAGTGACAGTGTCATTAGGCAGAACAGGGAGATGCTTGTTTACATTAGCATCTCCCCTTTCTTCCTCACCATGAGACAATTGCGGGTATCCCAGCGGACATTGAGACCCAAGATCACAGTCATGGAGCTCCCGGCGGGCACGTGCCCGCAAGCCGCCTCTTAAAGGGCCACATACAGGTACGTTAATCTGCCTGTACGTGCCTATATCTGTGTGAGGCGGATGGGAAGCGGTTAATATTGGGGGAAAACACCAGGGATAACATAGCAAGATGTTTATGAAAAGTAGCTATTGATAGTATATATTTATAAAGGGCAATCATAAATGTATATTTTTACTGAAAGTTGTGCAGCATGGAGCAATACTTTTCAACCTACAGCTAACTAATGTAAAGAAATCCCATAAAAATGTGTGGTAAACCATGAACTTAAAGTGGTTGTTAACCCAATTGCCTCCAATTATTCTGGCACACAGTGCATGGTTCCCTAAGTAGTGCAGCGTCTCTCTTCTTCTTATGTTTTTAGTGTAAATGCCTTTTTTGATCTGATTTTGCAATGTCACATGTCCTATATTCTCCCTTGTCCCGAACCCGAGGGAGCGGAGTAGGAGGGACACAGATTTCTTCTGACGTATGCAAGATATGTCAGAAGAGGAATCTGTGATCTTCCATCCTGTGGACATGCAGCTCCGATTGGCGATGCATACTAGCACATTATGACATTACCTTTCAGGCTAGAAAAAAAACCACCAAGCGGTAGGCTACCACTTTAATTGTGGGTAAAAAGTGTTCAAACCTAGTTACGACTAATAATGAAGATCTGCCTACACAGTATAAGCATAGTTATTTATGCAAACACAGCTACCCAGTGCCCTCACAAACAAAGATAACTACCTTGTATTTTTCCTTGGTGGAGGGTCCAGAATAGAACATCTAAAAGAGGTAAGCTGAAATTTTTAAATATGTTTTTAGGTTATGCAATGTAAATAGGGCTGCAAAAGTGGAAATGCACTTTAACTACTTGCCGACCAGCCGCGGTCATTATACGGCGATCGTCATAGGTGTATGGTGGCTGCTTTAAGGGCTATAGGGGGCACGCCCGCGCCCACGGCGTAATGCCAGAGCTGATGCGCGTGGCCGGGGGCATGATGTCTGCCGGTGACCTGTGATCGATCCTCAGAGAGCCAGAACAGGGATCTATCTGTAAACAGATAGATCCCTGTTCTGTCAGGAAAGTAGAGAGAGATCTGCTGTTCCTAGTGATCAGGAACAGCGATCTCTCTCTACTCCCTGTCAGTCCACTCCCCCCACATTTAGAAACAACTCCCTAGGGAACACAACCCCTTGATCGCCCCCTAGTGTTAACCCCTTCCCTGCTAGTGTCATTTATACAGTAATCAGTGGCTATTTTTAGCTCTGATTGCTGTATAAATGTCAATGGTCCCAAAAAAGTGTCAAAAGTGTCTGATCTGTCCACTGCAATGTGGCAGTCCCACTAAAAATCACTGATCACCGCCATCCATTACTAGTAAAAAAAAATTAATAATAACAATGCCATAAATATATCCCCTATTTTGTAGTCGCTATAGCTTTTGCGCAAATAAATATATATTTATTGCGATTTTTTTACCAGAAATATGTAGAATACATATTGGCCTAAAATGATGAAGAAATGTATATATTTTTTGGGGGATATTTATTATAGCAAAACGTAAATTTTTTCAAAATTTTTACTTTTTTTGTTTATAGCGCAAAAAAAAAAAACTGTAGAGGTGATCAAATACCACCAACAGAAAGCTCTATTTGTGGGGAAAAAAATGTTGTTTGGGTACAACATCACATGACCGTGCAATTGTCAGTTAAATCGGCGCAGTGCCGTATCGCAAAAAAGGGCCTGGTCAGGAAGTGGGTAAATCCTTCCGGGGCTGAAGTGGTTAAACTTCCTGTAGCCTAAAACTGCAGCTAACTTAGCACACTGCAAAGTTATGTGAATGTCAAATTACTAATTACTAATTTTCCACATATGTGCATACATGCATATTTATGTAAATGTTATCAGTGACGCTTTTACATAAGCCATCTTCTAAACGGAAGATAGTGTTGTTTATGATAACACTATACTCTATATGATTTTTTTTTTTTGGTTTAACAAACATAAACAAGCTGCAATGGATACAGAACACTATATACAGTATGATTCTACACGATTTTCTTGTCTTTTAGACAATAATAGCATACAGCAGAACAATTTAATGTTCATTTGGCTCCCTTTGCCCTTTCTAATTCCAGTGAAGCATTGTTTCATTCTTTCTGTGATTTATGATATTAGATAAGAGTACAGCACTCGTGTGGGTGAAGCAAAAAAAAACTGCTATTTTAGATTTAATATTTCGAAGATGGTATGGACAAAAATACACATTTTGAAAGGTATTCCCCTGTCAGTTTTGCTCAGTCAGTAGTAAATGTCCTGTTTGATATTAAAAATCTAGTTGAATCCTGTCTTCTGAAGATTTACATATTCCTGAAATACACAACTTAACAATATTGTCCTGAGAATTGCATATGCCGGTAAATGAAACTGAAATAATTTTTCGATATAAATATTTCAAAGAAGGTTGGAAGCAGAAGATGCATAAATTTTGTCTGGTGGTAAAACATTTCCATAAATGAATGACTGATACAAAAAATGTTTAGACTGTGAATGAAAGTGTTTCTGATTTAAATCTAAAAGTACCAGAATTGTGTAAAACAGATGCTATGATATCATGTTTATGCTACATTTCCCTGTGTCATTAAGCCAACATCTGAAATGTAACATTTAGGATTCTGCTTTTGATCAAGTCATTGAAATCTTGAAAAGAGACTAGTCTGTCTTTTTTTCCTTGAACATTTTCTCAATGAACAAAACATTTTTATCTTAAAATAAATATTTCATAAAAACACTAAGCCTCACACAAAGTAATTGTGTTTTCTAATAGAAAAAAAGTTAAATCAATGGATGTTTTTTTTTTCCAATGTTTTGTATGAAATTGTTTAAGCATTGTATAAATGAAGAAAACTTTTGGTGGTAAAGAGTCAACATTCCTAGCAGTTTGATATCTCTATCTGTGACCCCATTGGGCAGATCATTTTGCTGTACTTCCTGGTTCTGTGGTGCCTGTGTAAGAAATGAGGGTAGCTGGTACGGGGCAGAGGGCACAAACAACACAAAGTGCAAGCTCTTCTCCATTTTACTAAAATGTGTTTTTGCATTAGTCTGTGTCTGAGTTGGAAAGATTTTCCTTTACTCCCTTTCCCGACAGAAAGTATGGAGAAAATCTACCAATTAGTGATACAGACAGCAATAAAAACCCAACAGAGGTTTTACACCTTCCAGCTATATCCAAAACAAAACAAACAGGCTTATTTACCAATGGAGCTGAGAATTTTCACATGATATTTGTATTAATATTTACTTCAAGTATCCAATCATGTGAAGATGAAATCCCAATCTTGTGTAGATTCCTTGACGTTCTGACCACCCCAACCTTAAAAGAGAAGTATGGGTTTTATTTTATTTAAGAATCATACTTACATAGGTGGATGCAGCATCTGTCCCCCGCTGGCTCTAACACTGAGAACCGAGTAATCTAACACCACCGATCGCTCGGTTCTTACAGCTTCCTGAGCAGAGAGCTAGTGACTGTCAGTCACTGGAGCACTGGGGCATGAATGTGTAGGAGCGCCCGGCTCAGGCTCTCAGCAGCTTGGGTGAGCCGGGTGTCCGTCCAGGCATGTGAGTGGATGCTGACCATATGGTCCAGACCATTCCCAAGCCTGGAGTCGCCTCTGTGATGTCAGCTGACCGTGGGCTTCAGCCCACTGTTTGCTGAAAATGGGTAACAGGAGTGAGGAACGAACTGCACTCCTGTGATCCACAGGAGAAGTGCAGCCAAACAAGCTTTGGCTGTACTTCTCCTTTAAGCTTTGTCTTTTTTTTTTTTTACTATCTGTGTTCCATTAGGAAGTATTTCCTGGATTACGTAAAGGTCTGAGTAGTGTAGCAAAGTAAATAGACCAGACTTGTGGCTAGGGCAGCACAGTGGTGTAGTGGTTAGCACTTTCACCTAGCAGTAATAGGGTCGCTGGTTCAAATCCCGACCACGACACCTTCTGCCTGGAGTTTGCATGTTCTCCCCGTGCCTGTGTGGGTTTCCTCCGGGTACTCCGGTTTCCTCCCACACTCCAAAGACATGCTGGTAGGTTAATTAGATCCTGTCAATAAAATTTGCCAAATATGTGTATGTTGTATGTGTATGTGTTTGTAAGCGTGTCGGGACCCCACAGGGCAAGGACCATGCTATACCACAGATGGACACCAGTGGCAAAAAGCACCCTGAGGCGATTCAGTTCGTATAGGTTGCGCTATACAAGTCATTCATTCATTCATTCATAGAATACTGGAAATCCCCCCCCCCCCCCCCCCAAACATTAGAAAGTAAAAGAGGAACACACAGATTAAAGCAGTAGTAAAGTTTCCTTTACAATAAAAAATGATGTGCCCCTGCAGGTTTAGCCATAATGTACTAGTATGCACCTCATTATGACAGACTTACCTACAAACCGAGCCCTCCAGTGATGCTCTGTCAGGGCTCTCCCCAGCACTTCCATCTTCACCTGGTCTTTGTTTCAGGTTTTGCATCTCTAGCCGCTTAATTGGCCAGGCCGATGGGATGTCACATGTGTACAGGAGTCCCATCTCTGCAGCACGCAGAGCGGGCCATAATTGTGATCTGAGCTGTGCATGTATAGCTTAGATCACACTACCCACTGACAGGCAGGACAGAAGGGTCTTTTCTAACCGATGAAAGCAGCAAGATTGACTTCCTTCTCTAGTCCCGTTGTACCTGGAGTCACGTTCAAAATGAACGAACTTTAGTCCGTGTGTGGGCAAGTCCGTTCATTTGGAAAGTCTGTCGGACCTCCGCCAAAAGTCGGTCGGACCTAGTCCGCTGGAAAGTCCGTTTGTGTGTGTGCAAGTCCACTCGTTCGGAAAGTCCGGCAGACCTCCGCTGCAAAGTCCGGCAGATTGTTTGCCAGACCAAGTCTGCTGGAAAGTCCGATCGTGTGTACGCGACATAACTTAAGCTTTTTCAATTAAGAGTTAGCAAAAAAAAAATGGAAGCTGGTTGGTTTCTTTGCAGAACTGCACCAGATTTTGCACTATCCATCTTTAGTAAATCAACCCTATTGTGTATCTACAAAAATAACAAGCAGAACAATGTCTGTGCCCCTAAGCTCCATACTAAGAGGCGATTCGAACTAAAGGCAATGCAAGAATCAGAGGTCTAGTCTTTGTCTGATGCCCTCCCACTGGGGCCCAAATCCAGTGTTTGGCACTGAAACATGAGTCTCAAAAACCTGGCCATAGGTGCCCTAACTTTGTCTCAAACTGGTAAGGCTGTTTCCTTAAATAATGAGCAGGAGGTTGTGGCCAGCAGCCCCCCACAACCACATAAGTTGATATAAGTTGATGACTCGCATCCTCCCACTCTTCATCTGAACTCAGTAATGCCAGCTGCAATATGACTCTGTGGTGATATCCACCCCACAGACCTTTCTAAGTCTCCAACACTGCAGAAAATCATCCAGTAGGCAGTTCCCACCGACACAGCAAACCTCTAGATGTGCACTGCACATTGTCCTCCAAAAGACTGCCCCAAGCCCCAGAACCATCTGCCTTTCCCTTTCCTGGAGACCCCCGCTCTTGATGGAACTTGCAAAACGTTCTGCAGCACCCGGTATATGCTCTCAATGCCCTCATCGCAAGAAAATAAACCCTGTTCCCCCCCAGAGATACAGGTTTTCATGCAACAAGTCATCTCCATCATTCTAGGGTTGTTAGGAAATCTATTGTGTATTTTAAATAAGAGGGTAATCTCTCAGCATGTGGGCGCATATACTAATTGTTGGAATACATTGTTAGTTTATTTTGTGCAACAACTACATCAACCAGTAGAGGGCAGTGTTTACAAGTTTGTAGCTGCATCTATGGTTGAATTTTACTTTTGTGAGACTTTGGGTGGATATAAAAGATAGGTGTTACAGAAAATTGAATTTTCAGAAAATCTCAAGTTTTCTTATGCTGCGTACACACGACCGGTTTTGCCGGAATTAAGTCCGAAGGTTTTTTTGATATGATGTGGGTTAAATGAGAGTTCTTTGACCACGAGTGAAAGATTTAACACAATTACAAAATGTATTGGTGAGTACAGGGGGTCCCTGGGTTACGAACCTGTTAGGGACTTTCCTCCTGTTTGCAAATCGGAAATGTAAGTCCCCTTCCCCTTAACATAGCTCAGCCCCTCACTAGCACCTCCTGTCTTGGGGAGATAATTAGTTAGAAGAGAAATTAATTAAAGAGAAGGTCATCACCTTCATCACCTTCTATTGAATGCTATCTATGCAAGATCATAACCGGGGCAAATTCTCCATTCCTAAAACGATCTGAGAAATATTCTCTGCATATCAAACGTTTCTTTGAAGTGGATAAAGGGTTGGTTAACACAGGGGACTACAATACCTTTATCTAGCTAATGAATTTTCCCCATCAGGTCTCCACTACAGTATTTAACTCAGATGGTATCTCTTCCGTGCATTTGAATTCACGACAGGTAAATAGCAGAGCATCTCCCATATCACACACACTTAACATTCTTGCAGATCAAAAGGAACTGTTAAATGAATTAGGTTTTCAATCTAAAACCTGTCACATGTGTACAGCTAGCTATATTAACCCATTACCAACAACAATATTTCATACAAACTAATCCTTGTTTCTTATTCTAAAATATAAATATATATATATATATATATATATATATATATATATATATATATACACACACAAATATTCCCAGTTGCTAATGCAGATTAGGCAACAGCTCCTTTCCTATTCTAATTCCTTAAGAGTTTTTAGAATTTGATGTGTACTGGGGGAAGGGGATATGTGTCCTGGGGGAGGGAAGAGGAGAAAAGTGTACTGGAGAAATATTTGCTGGAGGGGTTGCGGGGGGGATATATGTGCAATGGGTGAGGGGGAGATGGAGATGAATGCTGGGGAGGAACAGAGAGCTGTGTATGGCAGTGGGAGAGGGGGGAGAGATGTATACTGGGTAAGGAAGAAATTAATACTGGGGGAGATGAGTACTAAGGGGAGGATTACGTTTTGACCTCTGTGCTGTATGTAATTCATGCTGGCCTTTACATTATGCACCCCATCTCCGGAAACTTGGTGCATTATGTACTCCTGATCCATGCACTCTAAGCATTAAGCACTACTGATCCCTCCACTCTGTGGATGATATACTCCTAGCCCCTACACTCTGTGTGGTTCACACATACGACCCTGGCACTCTTTACAAGGTCCTTGCCCCTGTGCTCTATGCTGGACACACTCCTGACCACTGCACTCTGTGCATTACGTACTCCTAACCCCTGCACTATGTGTGTTACATGCTCCTGACCCTGCACTAGGGATTCTGTTCTACTTTTACTGCTATTACTATTTTTGATAACCAAAGCCCTGTTCCAAGACCTACTGTGGCGGGTTTCCAGAGACGAAAAATAACATCTTAAGCTTTGTGTACTTCCACAAGGACCAAGCACAGTTTTACAAAAGGCTTATACCATAACAAATAAAGCAGAAACAGAACACCACGAATCTGACCAACTGTGCAGCAAGGGCTGGAAAGACTGGTGTTCACTGTGATCTAGAGCGAAGTAAATTGAGTGCAGAAGATTACACTCATGGGCTATACATTAGTTAATGTACAAGGCATTACCTCAATATGTGTAGTAGACATGTGCACACTGAAATATTTTGTTTCTGAATTTTGTTTTCGTCCGAAAAATGTATTAATTTAGTTACTCCCGAAATTCATTTTTATTTATTTTGTTTCGTTAAAAAATGCATTCGTCCGAAAATCCAAAATAATTAAGGTCAAATTTGTCATTGAAGACTTATGGTGTCTGTCGAATGTTCTAAGAAGATTCGACGGAGCAGCTAAACTGTACCACGCCGCAATCGTACATTTCCGGTCGAATGTTCCGACTACAAGCTATAGTAGAATTCTAATGTTGTATGACACTAGTAATAATTATATTTATTAATTATTATTACTAGTCAAGTAACATTAGAATTCTTCTATAGCCTATGGGCAGAGCATTTGACCATAAATGTTGGCTCGCGTCGACTGCTTCGTCAAATCTTCATGTCGAATCTTTTCTCTCTATATCAAATAATCTTGGACTAATAGAGTTATGCCGCGTACACACGTTTGGAATTCTCGTCGGAAAAAGCTCTGATGATTTTCCCGTCGGAATTCGGACGGAATTTCGCTCAAACTGTCTTGCCTACACACAGTCACACCAAATTCCGATGGTCTGTAACACAGCGGCATAAAACACGTTCGACAGCACTATAGAAGGGAAGTTTAATGCTTCCGAGCATGCGTCAAATTGTTTCCGAGCATGCGTCGGAATTTTACGTGTCGGAATTGCATACACACGATCGGAAAATCCGATAGAAAGGTTTTCCGTCGGAAAAATTGAGAACAGGTTCTAAATCCAAAGTCCATCGGAAATTCCGACAGAAAAAGACCGATGGGCATACACACGGTCGGAAAATCCGTTGACAAGCTTCCATCGGACTGTTTCCATCGGAAATTCCGACCGTGTGTACGCCGCATTAGGTTGGGCACATTCAACCTTTTTTGCTATTGTCTCTATAATGCTGAATCTTTTCTCTCTATGTCAAATCTTTTCTCTCAATGTAGAATAATCTTGGACTAAAAGAGCTAAGGTTAGGCACATTCGAACACAGGTTCAACGGACACAAATCGCTATTGTCAGCGTCATGTCGAATCTCCTATCTATATTGAACTGTTGTCACAACTAAAACTAAAATAAAGCATTTGTTTATGTCAGATCTTTCGGTTTTTGGATTCTGCACGTTCGTTATCGTTTGTTAATACGATAAACGATAACGAAAATACCCGAAAATTCGGATAAAAATGCATTCGGACGAAAACGAATGCACATGTCTAATGTGTAGCGGGAATGAGTGGAAGCCAGTTTATGGATTGCAGAGGTTGTCCTAGAAAAAGAAACTCACTTCAATTAAAACTGGGCAGTACCCTATGACCATAGCATGGTGTTTTCTATCCCAGGTATGAGGGGGAGAAGGCCTTCCACTTGGTCACAAGCAGGTTGTGTTTTTATGCACCTTAGAGAATAAGGTTAGGACTCAGGGATGGAATAGGGAGAGTTCAGAAAGCCATTCTAATTAGGCATTGATTTATTTATTTATTTTTTTATCCACCACTGCACATTGCCTTTCTGCAGTAGAGACATAAAATCTCTGCGAATACAAAACAATTCAGCCAAAATGAAAGCGTTCCATCGGTGTTCAAAATCAGGTGTATAGTAAGCCAGAAATATAACAAATGGTCAGTGACAGGTGGTAGTGGTAGCTTAGATCAGAGTTTTTCTGGCAGTACTCTACATGAGGGCCCAAAAGTAGAAGGAATCAACAATATTGGAGTTTAGCCTGGCTTGCAATGAGGCCTTTTTATCAGAATTTACTGAGGACTGTTGGGCGGTTTTTGTGGCTTTTGTAAAATTTAAAGCTTAGCTCCAGACACAAAAACTTTCTTTTAGATACAGTACATTCCTCAGTAGCTGCAAAGGACATAAATTAACTTTGTTCACATCAAATAACCAATTATAACCTTGTAAAAGTAGCAGTGGCATCATCACTATGCGGCCCGTGCAAAGAGCAAAGATGTAGGAGGGACCCAGTAGGTCACACCCACTATAGGTTGCCTGCAGAAAACTATAGGAAGGGGCAAATTCAAGAACAGTCCCCCTGCATAAGGAGAGAGGGCAGCATTAACAAGTCTTTATTACAGGAAGCTTCTGCACATCGGCAAAGTTTTTTAATTTTTATGTACACTGCATGGCGCATGTTCTGCGCAGTATACAGTTCTGACTCATTCCCAGCAATTTACTGGCAGGACCCCAAAATTTACAAACGCCACCAAATTTTTTCCCCCCAGAAATCATGACATTTACTGTCAGAGCCACATTTTTTACTGACACTGCAAAAAAGTACCTACAATGCCTGTTTTCAGTGTTAAACAGTGCAAATATCAATATTTAAACTATAAACATGTAGCTAGTGCTAATAGTAATGTTTTTAATGTTAAACAAAGGTCAAAAACCCTATTTCTTCATTTACATGGTACAGGAGGGGGTCAGAGGCTGTGCATACATGGTACAGGGGGTCAGAGGCTGTACGGACATGGTACAGGGGGTCAGAGGCTGTCCAGACATGGTACAGGGGTCAGAGGCTGCGTGGACATGGTACAGGAGGGGGTCTGTCTCTGTGGATGGCTCTGCTCCTGCTCAGTCGCTCTGTCTATCTGTCCTTCCTCCTTCATACTTGGCTGAGTATAGGTAGGTCAGCACAATACACATCTGAGGTCTGACCGACCTGGATGGATGGATGGTCAGTCAGTGCTCCGTTCCGGAATCCTATCCAGGCCAGGCACAGGCATCATCGAACTCCCTGGATCCCTGCTGTGATGAGGCGCCACCGAGAACAAGTGTCGGCCATTCAAAAATGGTGCCAGGCGGCGACATTACATCACTGCGCATGCGCCCGCCCATGATGCTGAGCATGTACGAGTCCTCCCAAGCCCGGCAGGCTTCAGAACGGCGCATGCACAGTAGCGCTGTTGGCCTGCAGCCATGTTTTTTACGGGCACCGCTGCACGTAACAGACATTTACGGGCACCCCTGAAAATGGGGTGAAATTTACAGGCTGCTCGTAAATTAACAGGCGGTTGGCAACACTGTCACCAGGTCATTCATGGATGCACTTTTTTTAGGGCCTCTTTACACTTAGGAAGCCTAATTCAATAATCAAACACAGGTGCACATTTTGAAGGAAAAGAAAAATACAATTTTATTTGTGCTGGCACTTCACAGCAATGCTACAGATGTGCATTGGCAAAATCCTTCAGTGATTCCTGGCAACACATATACAGTACTAACCATCTGGCCTTTTTAACAGTCATCAAATGGGAACTAATGTGATGTTTTATTATTGCTGTTAGCGTGATGCAAAAATGTCATTTCTAAGGAAGCTATTTTATTATGAGAGCAATTGAAATTGTTTATTTTTTGTGTGTTTTCTTTTGTTTCGTGATAAAGTAGATCTGCCATTAAAGTTAACTT
The DNA here is from genome assembly GCA_028564925.1 of Lithobates sylvaticus. Taxonomy (NCBI): domain Eukaryota; kingdom Metazoa; phylum Chordata; class Amphibia; order Anura; family Ranidae; genus Lithobates; species Lithobates sylvaticus. The sequence continues at coordinate 441,491,995 of CM053029.1, forward strand.
CATATAATTAAAAAACCTAAGAAAAAAAAAAAAAGGCACCTAATACACATACACATAGCTTTTTCTCCATAGAACTTACCAAAGGTCCCAGGCATGCTCAAAGGTTTCACTTAAAGATTAGAAGCAGTCTGTCAATACATTTGGATATATGGAGTGGATGGGTGCCAAACCTCTTGTTAGAAATTGCATTATTTTTATACTGAGCATTTCAGATTAATGCACAAGTAATGTCTTAGGGTCCATTTACTTGTTTGCAGTGTGTAAGTGCACTTGCATTAATGCATGTTATGACTTGTGTTAACGTGCATTGCCTTAGGGTAGCCCTTTGAAAATAATGCAGTGTGTGTGTGTAGGTACCCTGTAGTGACTACTTTTGCATTGATACATTACATTAAAGTGGAACTTTAGAATTAAGGCCTGCCAGATCTTTTCATGCTGCCCCCTTTTGCAGATATAGCTTCACCTTGCTCTGCACATGATCAGCTGCTCTCCTCCATTCACAAATAAATAAAAAATAACAAAAAGATAGTTAAAAAGTAAAAAAAAATGGTCACCCCCAAAATCCATACCAAAAATCAAAAAAAAATCAAGAGACAAAAGCATGTTTGAACAAATCCTTTATTCAAAAATAAAAAAATTCGTGTCCCTCGATATAGATCCATTGTCAATCAACAGCCACGGCGGGCCCCCCGACCTCATAAAAAATGGAAAAAAGCATCCACTTCTGGGGCGGCCTACCACGTTGAAAGCTTTCTTCTGCCCTTCGACATTTCTATTATAGGTGTGAGGGGCAGGGCCACCTGGCAAACATCACCTGAGTGGCCGCCCCCTTATGATGTCACAGCCCTAGCAATGCACCAGACAAGATTTGAGATAAGTCCCCAACCGCAGATCCGCCACAACCAACACTGGCCACAGTTGTAGGGATGAGATGAGGCCCTTGTTTCCATCAACATGGGGACAGGTTGCTTTGGGTTGGGATCGGCCCCTTTTCCTGACTTTTCCTGACCTCCATGCTGCATGCCTGAGCTCTTTTTTTTTATACTGTGCCAAAAATACCTTGCTCTGCACATGATCAGCTGCTCTCTTTTTTTTTTATACTGTGCCAAAAATCAGAGACACTAGTGGTTGATCTGCTGATAGCCTAAAGATTTACTGCTGCTCGTGGGTTCTGGGCTTCAGCAAAATGGCAGCCTCAAGAAGAAACAGGAACAATGCTGGAGGAATTTTGCAGTACACACTCATTTTGGCATATTTATTAATGTGCATGTTCCTTTCTAAATAACATAATTTTTTATGAAGATGTAATGGGTAAAAATAAAATTTCCAAAGAAAAGAACGAGTCAAATCCCATTTAATTTGACTTGCGGGTACAACTGCCAGCACCCGGGTATTGAGAAAATAAATAAAAAATAACAGCATGGGGTCACCCCAGTCCATACCAGGCCCTTTGGATTGGTATGGATTGGAGGGGAACCCCACGCCAATTTAAAAAAAAATGGTCACCCCCAAAATCCATACCAGACTCCTATGCGAGCATGAAGCCTGACAAGTCAGAAAAAGGGGGACATGGGCCCCCTTTCCGCTGAACCATACCAGGCCACATGCCCTCAACATGGGGGGGCTCTGCCAAGGATAAGAGCTTCACACCCCCCCATGTGAAAGAGTATCCCCCATTCACCAAAAAAGAGTTAAAAAGTAATAAAAACAAGAGACAAGCTTTTGACAAATCCTTTATTAAAAAATAAAAAAATTGTGTCCCTCGATATAGATCCATTGTCAATCACGCCACCTGCTGGCCCACCGACCCAAAAAATGAAAAAGCTCCACTTCCTGGGGCGGCCTCCCGTTGAAAGCTTCTTCTGCCCTTCGACAGTTCTATTATAGGTGAGGGGCAGGGCCACCTGGCAACATCACCTGGTGGCCCGCCCCCTTGTGATGTCACAGGCCTAGCATGCACCAGACAAGATTGAGATAAGTCCCCCAACCGCAGATCCCCACAACCACTGGCCACAGTTGTAGGGATGAGGCCCTTGTTCCCATCAACATGGGGACAAGGTGCTTTGGGGTGGGTCGCCCCCTTTTCCTGACTTTTCCTGACCTCCTTGGCTGCATGCCTGGATAAGGGTGTGGTATGGATTTTGTGTGGGACCACACGCTGTTTTTTTTATTTTATTTTGGCGTGTGGTTCCCTATCAAATCCATACTAGACCTGAAGGGCCTGGTATGAACTGGGGGGACCCCACACAGTTTTTTTCTTTAGCACTTTTTTTTATTATTTAGCTGTCAGCGGGGAAACCCATTGACAGCTGATAACTCATTGGTTGTTAAGGAGGCCGTAGCCAGCTTCCTGGCCCGCTCCTTAACAACCAGCTTACACTGCGCCATGATTGGGCAAAGCTTTGCCCAATCAGGATGCAGAATGCACTGTGCAGCACTCAGTGCATTGCAGAGTGTTCGGCACGGCGAACACCCTGAAAATTTGGGTTTTCAGGGAACGGCCAAACAGACAAATGTTTGCCCAACACTAGTGCCCATCAGTGCTGCCTCATCAGTGCCCCCTCATATCAGTGCCCATCAGTGCAGCCTATCAGTGCCCATCAATGGATCCTCATCAGCGCACATTAGTGAAGGAGAAAAATTACCTGTTTGCAAAATTTTATAACAAAGTATGAAAAAAATTTCTTTTCAAAATTTTCGATCTTTTTTCTTTGGTTTAGCGAAAGGAAAAAAAAATCACAGTGATGATTAAATACCACCAAAAAGAAAGCTCTATTTGTGTGAAAAATAAATTTCATATGGGTATAGTGTAGAATGACCACACCATTGTCATTCAAAGTGTGACAGCGCTAAAAGCTGAAAATTGGCCTTTGCAGGAAGGGGGTAAGAGTGCCCAGTAGGCAAGTGGTTAATGAAAGCCTTAATTTACCCATAGACATGATATGATTTTTTTACTGGATTAAGTATGTGGGAGAATTCCAACCAATGTTCAAGAGCCAAATAACTTCAAAATAGTTTGGCTTTGGTCCATGAAGACATTTAAAGCAGAATATGATCTGCAAAAATTGGCACAAACTACTCATTCCAACCTTGAATAATTAGTTACAATGTTACTCATTGATGAGGTAAGATGTTAACAACCATAAATATTCTCAAAAGTTTCCCCATTGTGGTAGAGTGGCAAGTCCTTGCTATTTTTGCTAACCACTTTGCCCAGCAGTACTAGATGTGTGAATGTTGGAGTTGCCCCGTACACACAGTCGGATATTCTAATGGACAAAGTCCGATCGGATTATGTTGTCAGAAAATCCGATCGTGTGTGGGCTCTAGCGGGCTTTTTCCGCCGGAATTTCAGACAGAAAAAATTTGAGAGCAGGATCTAAAATTTTCCGACAACAAAATCCGATCAGACTTTTCGTTTGTAGAGAATTCCGACGGACAAAGTGCCACGCATGCTCAGATCAACTTACGAGACCAAAGCTATTGGCTACTAGCCGCTACATAGTTCCGTCGTACGCAACGAACGTCACCACTAGGGATGGGCCCGGTGCTCGATGCGAACCCACGTTCGCATCGAGCACCGGGCGTTCGCTCGCTCGGCGAGCCCAGAACTATTTTGGCCGCTCGCATCACGTTCGTGTGATGCGAGCGGCCCCGCAATGCATTGCGGCCGGCGCGGCCGGCGCAGTGCATTGCTGGCTGATGATTGGCCAAGCATGCACTGTGACCCCGCATGCTTGGCCAATCACAGCCCCGGAATTTCGAAGAGCCATAATTGGCTACAGGCAGGACGCCTGTAGCCAATTACAGCTCAGGGGCTGTAGTACACGCCCCCCCCCCTATAAAAGGCCGCCACGCCGTCTGCGCCGGTCACATGCTGTTCCGGCGCAGATTGAGCAGGCTAGATCTGTGACACTCTGCTGCATTTAGTTAGTTAGAGAGATTTACTTACAGAGATTGAGTTAGATAGATTCAGTTACAAAGATTGATTAAGAAAGAGGGGCTTGTAGTGTGTTCGTGGCAGGCAGGCAGAGCTCCTATATTTTGTTCCCAGAAGCACCTATAGGACTTGTAGTGTGTTAGTGGCAGGCAGGCAGAGCTCCTATATTTTGTTACCAGAAGCACCTATAGGACTTGTAGTGTGTTCGTGGCAGGCAGGCAGAGCTCCTATATTTTGTTACCAGAAGCACCTATAGGACTTGTAGTGTGTTCGTGGCAGGCAGGCAGAGCTCCTATATTTTGTTCCCAGAAGCACCTATAGGACTTGTAGTGTGTTAGTGGCAGGCAGGCAGAGCTCCTATATTTTGTTACCAGAAGCACCTATAGGACTTGTAGTGTGTTCGTGGCAGGCAGGCAGAGCTCCTATATTTTGTTCCCAGAAGCACCTATAGGACTTGTAGTGTGTTCGTGGCAGGCAGGCAGAGCTCCTATATTTTGTTCCCAGAAGCACCTATAGGACTTGTAGTGTGTTCGTGGCAGGCAGGCAGAGCTCCTATATTTTGTTCCCAGAAGCACCTATAGGACTTGAAGTGTGTTAGTCCCATCACACAGACCTACATTTTCTTCCCAGAAGCACCTATAGGACTTGAAGTGTGTTAGTCCCATTACACACAGACCTACATTTTCTTCCCAGAAGCACATATAGGACTTGAAGTGTGTTAGTCCCATTACACACAGACCTACATTTTCTTCCCAGAAGCACCTATAGGACTTGAAGTGTGTTAGTCCCATCACACAGAGATCATATATTTTGTTCCCAGAAGCACCTATAGGACTTGAAGTGTGTTAGTCCCATTACACACAGACCTACATTTTCTTCCCAGAAGCACCTATAGGACTTGAAGTGTGTTAGTCCCATCACACAGAGATCATATATTTTGTTCCCAGAAGCACCTATAGGACTTGAAGTGTGTTAGTCCCATTACACACAGACCTACATTTTCTTCCCAGAAGCACCTATAGGACTTGAAGTGTGTTAGTCCCATCACACAGAGATCATATATTTTGTTCCCAGAAGCACCTATAGGACTTGAAGTGTGTTAGTCCCATTACACACAGACCTACATTTTCTTCCACAGAAGCACCTATAGGACTTGAAGTGTGTTAGTCCCATCACACAGAGATCATATATTTTGTTCCCAGAAGCACCTATAGGACTTGAAGTGTGTTAGTCCCATTACACACAGACCTACATTTTCTTCTCAGAAGCACCTATAGGACTTGAAGTGTGTTAGTCCCATCACACAGAGATCATATATTTTGTTCCCAGAAGCACCTATAGGACTTGAAGTGTGTTAGTCCCATCACACAGACCTTTATTTCCTTCCCAGAAGCACCTATAGGACTTGAAGTGTGTTAGTCCCATTACACACAGACCTACATTTTCTTCCCAGAAGCACCTATAGGACTTGAAGTGTGTTAGTCCCATCACACAGAGATCATATATTTTGTTCTCAGAAGCACCTATAGGACTTGAAGTGTGTTAGTCCCATCACACAGAGATCATATATTTTGTTCCCAGAAGCACCTATAGGACTTGAAGTGTGTTAGTCCCATTACACACATACCTACATTTTCTTCCCAGAAGCACCTATAGGACTTGAAGTGTGTTAGTCCCATCACACAGAGATCATATATTTTGTTCCCAGAAGCACCTATAGGACTTGAAGTGTGTTAGTCCCATTACACACAGACCTACATTTTCTTCCCAGAAGCACCTATAGGACTTGAAGTGTGTTAGTCCCATCACACAGACCTTTATTTCCTTCCCAGAAGCACCTATAGGACTTGAAGTGTGTTAGTCCCATCACACAGAGATCATATATTTTGTTCCCAGAAGCACCTATAGGACTTGAAGTGTGTTAGTCCCATTACACACAGACCTACATTTTCTTCTCAGAAGCACCTATAGGACTTGAAGTGTGTTAGTCCCATCACACAGAGATCATATATTTTGTTCCCAGAAGCACCTATAGGACTTGAAGTGTGTTAGTCCCATTACACACAGACCTACATTTTCTTCCCAGAAGCACCTATAGGACTTGAAGTGTGTTAGTCCCATCACACAGAGATCATATATTTTGTTCCCAGAAGCACCTATAGGACTTGAAGTGTGTTAGTCCCATCACACAGAGATCATATATTTTGTTCTCAGAAGCACCTATAGGACTTGAAGTGTGTTAGTCCCATCACACAGAGATCATATATTTTGTTCCCAGAAGCACCTATAGGACTTGAAGTGTGTTAGTCCCATTACACACAGACCTACATTTTCTTCCCAGAAGCACCTATAGGACTTGAAGTGTGTTAGTCCCATCACACAGAGATCATATATTTTGTTCCCAGAAGCACCTATAGGACTTGAAGTGTGTTAGTCCCATTACACACAGACCTACATTTTCTTCCCAGAAGCACCTATAGGACTTGAAGTGTGTTAGTCCCATCACACAGAGATCATATATTTTGTTCCCAGAAGCACCTATAGGACTTGAAGTGTGTTAGTCCCATTACACACAGACCTACATTTTCTTCTCAGAAGCACCTATAGGACTTGAAGTGTGTTAGTCCCATCACACAGAGATCATATATTTTGTTCCGAGAAGCACCTATAGGACTTGAAGTGTGTTAGTCCCATCACACAGACCTTTATTTCCTTCCCAGAAGCACCTATAGGACTTGAAGTGTGTTAGTCCCATTACACACAGACCTACATTTTCTTCCCAGAAGCACCTATAGGACTTGAAGTGTGTTAGTCCCATCACACAGAGATCATATATTTTGTTCCCAGAAGCACCTATAGGACTTGAAGTGTGTTAGTCCCATTACACACAGACCTACATTTTCTTCCCAGAAGCACCTATAGGACTTGAAGTGTGTTAGTCCCATCACACAGAGATCATATATTTTGTTCCCAGAAGCACCTATAGGACTTGAAGTGTGTTAGTCCCATTACACACAGACCTACATTTTCTTCCCAGAAGCACCTATAGGACTTGAAGTGTGTTAGTCCCATCACACAGACATTTATTTCCTTCCCAGAAGCACCTATAGGACTTGAAGTGTGTTAGTCCCATCACACAGAGATCATATATTTTTGTTCCCAGAAGCACCTATAGGACTTGAAGTGTGTTAGTCCCATTACACACAGACCTACATTTTCTTCTCAGAAGCACCTATAGGACTTGAAGTGTGTTAGTCCCATCACACAGAGATCATATATTTTGTTCCCAGAAGCACCTATAGGACTTGAAGTGTGTTAGTCCCATTACACACAGACCTACATTTTCTTCCCAGAAGCACCTATAGGACTTGAAGTGTGTTAGTCCCATCACACAGAGATCATATATTTTGTTCCCAGAAGCACCTATAGGACTTGAAGTGTGTTAGTCCCATCACACAGACCTTTATTTCCTTCCCAGAAGCACCTATAGGACTTGAAGTGTGTTAGTCCCATTACACACAGACCTACATTTTCTTCCCAGAAGCACCTATAGGACTTGAAGTGTGTTAGTCCCATCACACAGAGATCATATATTTTGTTCCCAGAAGCACCTATAGGACTTGAAGTGTGTTAGTCCCATCACACAGACCTTTATTTCCTTCCCAGAAGCACCTATAGGACTTGAAGTGTGTTAGTCCCATTACACACAGACCTACATTTTCTTCCCAGAAGCACCTATAGGACTTGAAGTGTGTTAGTCCCATCACACAGAGATCATATATTTTGTTCCCAGAAGCACCTATAGGACTTGAAGTGTGTTAGTCCCATTACACACAGACCTACATTTTCTTCCCAGAAGCACCTATAGGACTTGAAGTGTGTTAGTCCCATCACACAGACCTTTATTTCCTTCCCAGAAGCACCTATAGGACTTGAAGTGTGTTAGTCCCATCACACAGAGATCATATATTTTGTTCCCAGAAGCACCTATAGGACTTGAAGTGTGTTAGTCCCATTACACACAGATCTACATTTTCTTCTCAGAAGCACCTATAGGACTTGAAGTGTGTTAGTCCCATCACACAGAGCTCCTCTATTTTCTTCTCAGCAGCACCCACAGGACTTCTAGTGTGTTAGTGGCATCACACAGAGCTCCTCTATTTTCTTTGCAGAAGCACCCACAGGACTTCTAGTGTGTTAGTGGCATCACACAGAGCTCCTCTATTTTCTTTGCATAAGCACCCACAGGACTTCTAGTGTGTTAGTGGCATCACACAGAGTTCCTCTATTTTCTTTGCATAAGCACCCACAGGACTTCTAGTGTGTTAGTGGCATCACACAGAGCTCCTCTATTTTCTTTGCAGAAGCACCCATAGGACTTCTAGTGTGTTAGTGGCATCACACAGAGCTCCTATATTTTCTTCTCAGCAGCACCCACAGGACTTCTAGTGTGTTAGTGGCATCACACAGAGCTCCTCTATTTTCTTTGCAGAAGCACCCACAGGACTTCTAGTGTGTTAGTGGCATCACACAGAGCTCCTCTATTTTCTTTGCAGAAGCACCCACAGGACTTCTAGTGTGTTAGTGGCATCACACAGAGCTCCTCTATTTTCTTTGCAGAAGCACCCATAGGACTTCTAGTGTGTTAGTGGCATCACACAGAGCTCCTCTATTTTCTTTGCAGAAGCACCCACAGGACTTCTAGTGTGTTAGTGGCATCACACAGAGCTCCTCTATTTTCTTTGCAGAAGCACCCATAGGACTTCTAGTGTGTTAGTGGCATCACACAGAGCTCCTATATTTTCTTCTCAGCAGCACCCACAGGACTTCTAGTGTGTTAGTGGCATCACACAGAGCTCCTATATATTCTTCTCAGCAGCACCCACAGGACTACCGACTACAATGGCTGGAAGACCACCAAGGGGAGGCAGAGCGTGCAGAGCCAAGAACACAGGGCAGGCAGGCTCTGTTTCTAGTGGACGTGGCCGTGGACGTGGACGTGGTCGTGCATCGTCATCAGCACGTGGCCATGGGACACGCGCGTCTTTGTTTTCGGCAGCTGGACATGTGGAGCCGCATCATGCTGAAGGCTTGGTAGAATGGATGACCAAGCCCTCCTCATCCTCCTCATCCTCTCTCACCCAGGCTCAGGGTACTGACAGAGCATCATCAGCCACCCCTTCCCTAGACCCACCATGTCCTCCTGAGGAGTCCCCTGAACTCTTTGAGCACAGTGTTGGGTACATGCTCCAGGAGGATGCCCAACGATTCGAAGGCTCGGATGATGATACCCAGCTTGAGGAATCTGGCAGTACTGTTCCACCAGCTGCAGCTTACTGCCAGGTTTGCTCTAGTGGTGAAGAGGGAGGGGATGATGAGGTCACTGACTCCACGTGGGTGCCTGAAGGGAGAGAGGATGAGGAGGAGAACGAGGAGGAGGAGGATGCGGCGTCACATGTCCAACGAGGCAGGATGCCCCCTGGAGGCCAGGTAGAGGCCAGCACAGCAACTGTACAACACCGCAGAGCTCCGCCTGTGCAGGGCGCTGCCTCTGCACGTTATCAGAAAAGTTCTTTGGTGTGGGCCTTTTTTGAGACGAGTGCAGCAGATCGCACCACTGCTATTTGCAATATTTGTCTCAAGCGTATCTCGCGTGGCCAAAACATCAGCCGCTTGGGCACCACAAGCATGACCAGACATATGGCGACCTGCCATGCAGCTCGTTGGCAGGCACACATAAAAGACCCACACCAAAGAACTAAGCGGACCTCTCCTTGCTCCTCCTCAGCTGGGATCTCCATCCCCACTACACCTTCAGTCCTCTCTGAAAGCTGCTCTGAGAGGACTGAAGGTGTAGAATTAGGTGTGTCACAACCAAGTACTTGCAGTACACCGACGTCCGATTGCAGCAGGCAAATTTCCCTGCCCCAGCTGCTGGACCGTAGAAAGAAGTACACTCCCAGCCATCCACATGCCCAGCGGTTGAATGCTAGCCTGGCTAAATTGCTAGCACTTCAACTGCTGCCTTTTCAGTTGGTAGACTCGGCCCCCTTCCGTGAGTTTGTTCAATGTGCGGTTCCTCAGTGGCAGGTTCCCAAACGCCACTTTTTCTCGCGGAAGGCGATTCCGTCTCTCTACCGGCATGTGGAGGGCAATGTCCATGCCTCGCTGGACAGGGCGGTCAGCGGTAAGGTGCATATTACCGCTGACTCATGGTCCAGCAGGCATGGACAGGGACGGTACCTTTCTTTCACGGCCCATTGGGTCACTCTATTGGCAGCTGGGAGGGATGCAGGACAAGGTGCAGTAGTGTTGGAGGTTGTTCCGCCACCACGCCTCCAAAACGCGACTACTGCTACTGGTTGTGACACACCTCTCTCCTCCACCCCCTCCTCTTCTTCTTCCTCCAGTGCTCTGTCCTTGGAACCAGCGGTGCTCCGTAGGCGTACAAGGGGCTACGCAAGTACGCAGGCAAAAAGATGCCATGCCGTGCTTGCGCTGGTGTGTTTGGGGGACAGGAGCCACACTGGGCCAGAGGTTCTGGCAGCTCTGCAGGGGCAGGCCGAGAGGTGGTTGACGCCACGTCAGCTTAAGCCAGGAATGGTCGTTTCTGACAATGGCACCAACCTCCTCTCCGCCCTGCGACAGGGGCAGCTCACCCATGTGCCCTGCATGGCTCACGTCCTCAACCTGGTGGTGCAGCGGTTCTTGGGCAGGTTCCCAGGCTTACAGGATGTCCTGAGGCAGGCCAGGAAAGTCTGTGTGCATTTCCGCCGATCTTATAATGCCAGTGCTCGGCTGACTGAGCTGCAAAAGGAGCTGAACCTGCCCAAGAACCGCCTAATATGTGACATGCCCACCAGGTGGAACTCAACGTTGGCCATGCTGCAGCGACTGCACACGCAGCAGAGGGCCATCAATGAGTACCTTTGCGACTACGGCACCAGGACAGGGTCAGGGGAGCTTGGTTTTTTTTCCCCACGTCAGTGGAGCATGATCAGGGATGCATGCACTGTCCTCTCACCATTTGAGGAGGCCACGAGGATGGTGAGCAGTGACAGTGCATGCATCAGTGACACTGTCCCTCTTGTCCACCTGTTGGAGCATACGCTGCGTGGGATAATGGACAGGGCACTTGAGGCAGAACAGAGGCAGGAAGAGGAGGACTTCCTTGCCTCTCAAGGCCCCCTTTATCCGGACAGTGTTCCTTCTGTCCCACCCATCACACAGGAAGAGGATGAGGAGGAGGAGGAGGAGGAGGAGGAGGATTGTGTGAGCATGGAGGTGGAGCCTGGCACTCAGCATCAGCAGCAGCAGTCTTTTAGGGATGATGTACAGTCCCAACAAACCAGTGGACTTGTACGTGGCTGGGAGGAGGTGGCTGGCGATCATGTCATCCTCAGTGACCCAGAAGACTCCGGACCGAATGCCTCAGCTAACCTACGCTGCATGGCCTCCCTGATCCTGCAAAGCCTGCGGAAGGATCCTCGTGTTCTTCGGATCAAGGAGAGGGACCATTACTGGCTGGCCACTCTCCTTGATCCGCGGTACAAGGGTAAGGTTGCGGACCTTATCTTGCCGTCGCAGAGGGAGCAGAGGATGAGACATCTCAGGGAGGCCTTGCAGAAAGGTCTGTGCAACGCGTTCCCAGAAACTGGGAGGCTACAAACTCCTGGTCCTGGGCGACGAGTTGCTGAGGCTTCGGTCAGTGGCAGAAGGAGCGGTGGGGAAGGTGGACGTCTGACCGATGCGTTCAGACAATTTTTTAGTCCGCAGCCCCAAGGTATGATCGGTTCCAGCAACCATCGCCAGCGTCTGATATACATGGTGCAGGAATACCTTGGGGCAAGGTCAGACTTGGACACCTTTCCCACCGAAAATCCTCTGGCTTACTGGGTCCTGAGGATGGATCACTGGCCAGAGCTTGCACAGTATGCAATTGAGCTACTGGCCTGTCCTGCCTCCAGCGTTCTTTCCGAACGCACATTCAGTGCTGCTGGAGGATTTGTGACTGATCATAGGGTGCGCCTGTCCACCGCCTCGGTTGATCGACTGACATTCATCAAAATGAATCAGTCTTGGATCACCACCAGCTACCAGGCACCTGAGGCAGATATAACCGAATAATTTTTAATGTCACATCCCTTCAAGACTGCCTATGCTGATGCTGAGTGACTGTCCTCTTATGTTCACTGACTATCCTCTTCCTCCTCCTCAATGATCCATGCCACCACACCAGTGCCTAAGGCACAATTTTTCAGCCCCTGTTTAACAGGGGCGTGTACTTACAATTTTTTAAAAAAATGCTTCGCAACACGTGTGACTGCTGTGCTCCAAGTACAGTCTCTGTGAGGGCCGTGTTGCAGTGTTGTGGCACCAGCACCAGTGCCTAAGGCACAATTTTTCAGCCCCTGTTTAACAGGGGCGGGTACTTACAATTTTTTAAAAAAATGCTTCGCAACACGTGTGACTGCTGTGCTCCAAGTACAGTATCTGTGAGGGCCGGGTTGCAGTGTTGTGGCACCAGCACCAGTGCCTAAGGCACAATTTTTCAGCCCCTGTTTAACAGGGGCGTGTACTTACAATTTTTTTAAAAAAATGCTTCGCAACACGTGTGACTGCTGTGCTCCAAGTACAGTCTCTGTGAGGGCCGTGTTGCAGTGTTGTGGCACCAGCACCAGTGCCTAAGGCACAATTTTTCAGCCCCTGTTTAACAGGGGCGGGTACTTACAATTTTTAAAAAAAATGCTTCGCAACACGTGTGACTGCTGTGCTCCAAGTACAGTATCTGTGAGGGCCGGGTTGCAGTGTTGTGGCACCAGCACCAGTGCCTAAGGCACAATTTTTCAGCCCCTGTTTAACAGGGGCGTGTACTTACAATTTTTTAAAAAAATGCTTCGCAACACGTGTGACTGCTGTGCTCCAAGTACAGTCTCTGTGAGGGCCGTGTTGCAGTGTTGTGGCACCAGCACCAGTGCCTAAGGCACAATTTTTCAGCCCCTGTTTAACAGGGGTGGGTACTTACAATTTTTTAAAAAAATGCTTCGCAACACGTGTGACTGCTGTGCTCCAAGTACAGTATCTGTGAGGGCCGGGTTGCAGTGTTGTGGCACCAGCACCAGTGCCTAAGGCACAATTTTTCAGCCCCTGTTTAACAGGGGCATGTACTTACAATTTTTTAAAAAAATGCTTCGCAACACGTGTGACTGCTGTGCTCCAAGTACAGTATCTGTGAGGGCCGGGTTGCAGTGTTGTGGCACCAGCACCAGTGCCGAAGGCACAATTTTTCAGCCCCTGTTTAACAGGGGCGGGTACTTACAATTTTTTAAAAAAATGCTTCGCAACACGTGTGACTGCTGTGCTCCAAGTACAGTCTCTGTGAGGGGTTGCAGTGTTGTGGCACCAGGACCAGTGCCTAAGGCACAATTTTTCAGCCCCTGTTTAACAGGGGCGGGTAATTACAAATCTTGATCTAATAGTTCACAGCAGGGCCCATTCCTGCGCCCACCAAGAGTAATTATGAGGGCCTGCAGTCTTGTGGCAACACCATCCACCACCACCGCCAAAGGCCCAATTTTTCTGCCCTGTTCATCAGGTGCTTGCAATTACAAATCTTGATCTAATAACTCACAGCAGGGCCCATTCCTGCGCCCACCAAGAGTAACTATGAGGGCCTACAGTCTTGTGGCAACACCGTCCACCACCACCGCCAAAGGCCCAATTTTTCTGCCCTGTTCATCAGGTGCTTGCAATTACAAATCTTGATCTAATAACTCACAGCAGGGCCCATTCCTGCGCCCACCAAGAGTAACTGTGAGAGCTTACAGTCTTGTGGCAAAACCGTCCACCACCACCACCACCACCCCCAATTTTTCTGCCCTGTTCAACAGGTGCATGCAATTACAAATCTTGATCTATTAACTCACAGCAGGGCCCATTCCTGTGCCCACCAGTCTTGTGGCTACACCAACATCTAATAGGGCAAATTTCTGCAGAGTATATACGCCAGGCCCCTACTTTCAAACATCCAACTTACAAACGACTCCTACTTGCAAATGGAAAGAGAAAACAGGAAGTGAGAGGAAATCTACCCCTAGGAAGGGAAATTCTATCCTGTTAGATTTAATTTGGGAAAAAGGTATCTCCTCTCTACTGATACTTTATCACCAATCCTTGTTTCAATTAAAACCCCACTTTTTCCAAAAACATTTGTCATTGGGACGGAAAGTTAGGTGACATGTTCTGAACAGATGTGCAAAGACAGCAAATGTTACAGGGGTGATAACCCCTCCCTATGTTCTCCAAAAAGCTTAAAAATAGATTTTTTTGGGATGGAGCTACACTTCATAATGTACCTGTTCAGATTCTACTTAAGAACAAACCTAAAGCCGCAAGTGGTTTTAAATGGCTTCTTTTTTTTCCTTTACAAATGTCATTTTGTGCAAGGACAGTTCTAAACACGGGAAACACATGCCACTTCACAGGCATACTTTAGACACCCCCCAGGTACCATATTTAAAGGAAAATTTCACTTTTTTTTTTCACTTTATGCATCATTAAAATGACTGCTCCCGAAAAAACGTTAGTTTTTAAAAGTTCTTTTTGCATTGATATATGTCCCCTGGGGCAGGACCCGGGTCCCCAAACCTGTTTTATGACATTAACATGCATATTGGCCGTTGTAATTAGCACTTTTGATTTCGAACGTTCGCGTCCATTATAACGTATAGGGTTCGAAAATTCGCGCGAACTTTCGGTCGGTTCGAAGGTTCTGGTGCGAACCGAACCCGGGGGTGTTCGGCTCATCCCTAGTCACCACGTTCCGAACGATCGGATTTTCTGCCAACTTTGTCCGACCGTGTATGTGCAACACCAGTTTCGGACAAAATCCGTCCTAAAAAATAGGACGGATTTTGTGGTCGGAATGTCCGACCGTGTGTACAGGGCATAAGGATAACTCCTCGTCATATTTCCGTGAGTTCTACTATACATTCCTTTGTCCTAATTAATTATAGCTTCTTCATTTTCAGGAAGACCTTGAACCACTACACCAGCATAGTATTCATTTACAATGGATCAGCACAATTATATTATTGTGACATGTTGATGGGCTAAAAAAGTTTCTTGCCGCTGTTATAAATACTGCTGCTACAAATACAGCATTGTGAAATACTGTAGCATTAACTGTCGTATTTCAGTATCAACACTGGTGCTTTTCTTAAACTTTTTAAATTGCCAAATGCTCCCAAAATACACATAGAGCAGTACTGTAGGTTAATGCATATAGAACTGAGTTCTGTGCCTGTGTAATGAAATTGTTGCAAATGAAGCAGGTATTTCCTGACTAACTGGAACAGTAATTTTGTTTTTAGGCTTTTAGATAAGTAAACTATTGTAGCTTTTAAGATTATTATTGCGGCGTAATTTATGGTGGAAGAGAAGGTAAAATAAAAGGCTTAAATGAGAATTATGTTACATTTAAAAAAAAATCAGTAATGAACCAAAGCAGATTAATTATTTCTTGCCCCGCAACAAAAGAATAATAGTGCAACCATTCTTTCTCTTTTTAACTGCTAGTGGAAAACTGTGCTTTGCATTTAAATATGGCTCCAGGAAAACTATTATCTGCACAGTGGTTAAAATGCCATTTGTTCAAATTCAAGGTTTTAATTGGTGCATGGTAAGGAAGACAAACTAGTGAGCAAGGCTCTTTATGCAGGAAATATTTTTTTGCCAAACCAAGTTAATAAAAAAAAAACATTTTCCTCCAAAGATAATAAATATTATAATTATTCTTCATTTATTTTACTTTTAACTGTTTAGAATCGTGTTTCTCGAAAATGCTACAGAAAATGTATTGTATTCTGTGTGCTGATTGGCAAGCAAATAACATGCTTTCATTTGAACACACTTTGTCATAAAACATGTATGAACAAAAAGCCAGCATATTCGAGTACGGTTGTTATTTTGCTTGAGAAGTGTACTTGCTTACTTTATTATTTCTGTAAACCAGTGCAAGAAGTGTAGAATGCCCTGTGAGGCTAATGCCACATAAACACGATCGGAATTCTCGTCGGACAAAGCTCTGCTGGTTTTCTTGACGGAATTCCGCTCAAACTGTCTTGTCTACACACGGTCACACCAAATTCCGACCGTCAAGAACGCGGTGACGTACAACACTACAACGAGCCAAGTTCAATGCTTCCGAGCATGCATCGAATTGTTTCCGAGCATGCGTAGGAATTTGGCGTGTCAGAATTGCTACAGACGATCGGAATTTCCGATAGAAACCTTTTATGTCTAAAAAATTGAGAACATGCTCTCAATTTTTTGCTGACAGAAATCCGGCCAGCAAAATTCCGATGGAGCCTACACATGGTCGTATTTTCCAATGAAAAGCTCTCATCGGTCTTTTTCTGTCCGGAATTCCGATTGTGTGTACGCAGCATCAGAGGTTGGGTGGTAAAATTCAATGCTTTGAATTCAATGCTTTGATCTGTGTTTTAGTGCAAACACAGGTCAATACAAGGACACCTAAAAAAACTATTATTTTTTTAGGTGTCCTGTTCACACTACAACGCTGCGTTGACGCAATGCAGGTTAATGCAGAGCAACACAGTGCAACTCAACACAAAGTAAAGACAAAAATGTTTGCTTTGTGATTTATTTTGTGACCAGGATGTGATGTCACAGGAAATCCTGCAAAATGCAGTGCATTTTAACGCATCCTAAAATGCGCATCAACGCACATCAAAATGTGCAGCAGCGCACGAAGTCAACATGTGTTATAAAATGCGCATAAAAATTGAGGAAATGTACATCCATCTTCCCTGCATTTTATCAAGTCCGTGTAAGTTGAGCCCTAATTGGCTAAGCCTTTTTTAAGGCCAATCTGAGATGATATAAAAAAAAACACATGTCATTTGTAACAGGATCATACTACAATTGTTGCCTATTAAAGAGACCAACTAAAATAACTTGCAGGTAAAAGTACTGAAAAATGAAGTATTGTAAATGCTTACTTGAAGTGTTTTTTCTTACAAATAATTACAATCATTTTTTATTCACTTTATTGTGCTATTGAACTTACTAGAACTACATGAAAAAAATTTTTTTTCATTTTGGAAAGCGTAAGGGAGGATTATAAGTCCTGTCAATTTTTGTTGCCATCTTTATGCCATTTGGCAGATTTACCTACACTTCCTGTCCCATAGCCAAAGCAAGAAGTAAGAAGAAAACCCTGCAGGAAATCTCGTAGGTCACCAGAATTAGTGTCCCCATTGGAATATTTTTTCCTCCCTTTACTTTTTACTTTTTTGGGGACAGCCCAACATTTTGGATTTTCTGTTACTTTCATTATCAAGGATAATGTTAAATAGGACAAATAGACAGGGTGAATCTCCGTAGGATACAGACAGCAATAAAAACCTAATAGATGTTCTAATCCCTCTCCACTCTATCCACAACTAAAAACGAAAGTTTTACCTTTAGTTATACTTTAACTACTTCAATAAAATGTAATTTAATAATTCTCTGTGCCTGCCTTTAACTTCATATGTAACCTTGTATGTAGCTGCCAGAAAAGGAGCGAAGGGGAATACTATAGAGCAGTGGTGGAAAACCTTGGCACCACAGATGTTTTGGAACTACATTTCCCATGATGCTCTTGCACTCTGCAGTGTAGATGAGCATCATGGGAAATGTAGTTGCAAAATATCAAAGTTCGCCATCCCTGCTATAGAGTATCACTTGAGTGACAGCTCTGGGTTTTTTGGGCAGCATCCAGCAGCTGACTTTGGGCTTTTTGATGTCTACACAAAGGAAAATTTTACAGGTAACTAACATGTATACAATATGTTAAATGCACATACAATCTTGTAGGAAGATGTTTGTTAAAATAAATAGTCTGCTGATAGGGTCTCTTTAATGTCACTGCAGAAAATTGACTTTATTTTTTGTGACTCGGTAGATTGACTGGTACATATTATGCTATGCTAACTTGTGCAGGTAATGATTTTACCATAAAATAGAAACATTTATTTAACTTAAAGACACTGCAAGAAATATATTGTTAAACTGTGAACTGCTTTGTGTTTGTGAAACGGCAACGTAAGATACAAAACGGTAGATGTTATAAGATCAACAACAGCAAATTAACACTAAAAATATGTGGGTTGCAGCTAGTGAGTCGTCACTATATCAAAAACAAAAAATTTAGTTATTTTCAAAGCTCATCCAGGCAGTGCCATACTTAGCACATCTGGCACCTGGGGCATAAATGTTCTTTTAACTTCCCACCCTTAAAAAGGGTCTAAAGAAACAAAGTAGTCTGCACAACACATCGCACTCTGTTCTGGGTGTGGCCACATCAGTGGAATTGTCAAGCAGTGGGAAGAGCTTAAAGGGCATAGTTAAATAAAATATGAGTCTACTCCCCCTATATACAGCCCACAATACTTTTATCCACAGAACATGCTTTAATGACTGTGCCACAAATGAGAGACTAATACACATATCCTTTTCAACACACGGCCTACTTTAACCACTTAAGCCGCGGACCATTTGGCTGGCCAAAGACCAGACCACTTTTTACGATTCGGCACTGCGTTGCTTTAACTGACAATTGCGCGGTCGTGCGACGTGGCTCCCAAACAAAGTTGACGTCCTTTTTATCCCACTAATAGAGCTTTCTTTTGGTGGTATTTGATCACCTCTTATATAAACAAAAAAAGCGAAAATTTTGAAAAAAACACATTATTTTTTACTTTTTGCTATAATAAATATCTCCCAAAAATATATAAAAAAATTTTTTTTTTTTCCCTCAGTTTAGGCCGATACGTATTCTACATATTTTTGGTAAAAAAAATCGCAATATGCGATTATTGATTGGTTTGCGCAAAAGTTATAGCGTTTACAAAATAGGGGATAGTTTTATGGCATTTTTATTAATAATTTTTTTTTCACTAGTAATGGCGGCGATCAGCGATTTTTATAGTGACTGCGACATTACGGCGGACACATCGGACATGTTTGACACATTTTTGGGACCATTGTCATTAGTACAGCAATCAGTGCTATACAAATGCACTGATTCCTGTGTAAATGACACTGGCAGTGAAGGGGTTAACCACTAGGTGGCAGTGTAGGGGTTAAGTGTGTCCTAGGGGCGTGTTTCTAACTGTGGGGGGAGTGATTGTGTGTGACACGTCACTGATCTCTGCTCCGATTAAAGAGAGCAGAGATCATTGACACTGTCATTAGGCTGAACGGGGAGATGCTTGTTTACATTAGCATCTCCCCGTTCTTCCTCCCTGTGAGACGATCGCGGGTATCCCTGCAGCTATTGAGTCTGCGGGACTCGCGATCCAACTCACAGAGGTCCTGACCGGTGCGCAGGCAAATTTAAAGGGACCTACCTGTACGCCCATTTGCCTGTCTGTGCCATTCTGCCAACGTACATCTGTGTGCACCAGTGGGGAAGTGGTTAAGAAGAACTTCAGGAGTAATGTACTAAGAGTGCAGTAGTCAGTAGTATGAAATATAAAGTACAGTGAGAGGAAATTATCAAAACATGAGCAGACAGAATCTGGAGCAGCTGTGCATGGCAATCAATCAGCTTCTATCTTTAGCTTGTTCAGTTAAGCTTTGAAAATTAAATCTAGAATCACAGGTGCTCTAGATTCTGCCTGCTTCGTTTTTAATACATTTCCCCTAGTGTCTATAATGTAGGGATCAGGAGTGTGTAACACAAAGGCCACTTTCCGGAGTACAACCAAAATTACCCCTTCTTTCCAGTACAAATCACCCTCCCTTATCCCCCACAATACATATCTCTACTACCATCCCTAAATCCCCCCCCCTTCCAGCCATTCCCCTCAGAAGAAAACCCCCCAGCACAAACCCCTCAGTACAGGCTCCACTCCCAACACAAACTGATACCCTTAACACAGAGCCATCAGTACAGATGGACCCCACAGCACAAACCCCTCAGTATAAACTCCCCTAGCACAGACTGACACACCTAATACAAACCCCTCAGCACAGACTGCATGAAACACCCATGTCACCCTCAAAGTCACATTAAAGGGATGACCCTCTACCCGCTATATGGTATTTTGTATCAGTATATGTCCCTCTTGGCAGTGCCCAGTTCCCCGTGCTCTTTTTCTTCGACAATCCCTTGCATATTGGATTGTAAGTTTTAACAAGCACGCCTTCTGATCCCTCTTGTAATGAATTGTATTGTAACTGTATCGTCTCCCTCCATTTTGAAGAGAGCTGCACAAACTGTTGGCACTAAATAAATCCTGTACAATAATAATAATAATGATAATAATAGCTTTGAAAATGGCCAGAACTGATTTTCAAATGTCACATCTATAGACTTCAAAGAGAGTTGCAGTTTTCTTCCTTCGTGATGGGTTTGATAATCTGGCAGCCCTCAATCCAAGCCCAGGCGCATTCACATATTTCTAATAAAAAGTTGTGGGGAAGCATCAAGACGTGGGAGAGAGCAGGGGAGGCTTTTTAGTGCTGCAAAACATCATGTCAGGGCCACAAGTATTACACAGTGCCCCCATGAGATTGCGAGCCCCTAGCACTTTGTGTTAAAATCACATTCCCCTTTAAATATCTTTTCCCTGTGGTGTTTGTCAACAATTAGACCTTCAATTAAGACAAGCAGTCCCGCCTTCCCTTTCCTTTGTCATGGATATTAAAATGATTGGACTGTTAACTTGAGTCTTGGTGACCGAGTGTTGTAATTCAAATACATTATTGGTTTGTTTATAGTTATAAAGTTTAAAGAAAGATTCATGATTTTACTTATATGCTTTTAGGCCGCATTCACACCTGAGCGTAGCGGAACGAGCGTTTTTACCAGCGGTTTTACCGGCGTTTTGTCGCGCGAATACGGTCATTTTTGCACATTTGCATACGGCGTTGTCAGGCGTTTTTCAACTTCGGCGTTTTTCTTGATAGCCAATAGGAAAAAAGATCATCACTGTCATCATTTGTTGCTATGTTTTTAGATTTTGTTCAACTGCTTCCTGGGAGCAGTTGCAGTGACAAAACGCCCGTAGAAACGCTTGTTGTCGCGCTAGTCGCTTGAATCGAGCGTTTCCATTACTTTCTATGGGGATACAAACGCCCAAATCTGCCTGATTCGCGCGACAAAAAAGGGTCCGGAACTTGTTTGAGCTTCAGGCGTTCGGCTTCAGGCGACATGGAGTGGAGATGTGAACCATCTCCATAGAGAATAATGTATTTTTTCCCCTCGAGCGTTTTGTAGCTTCAGGCGTAGGGCGGCTTAGGGCGACAAAACGCTCAGGTGTGAATGCAGCCTAAAGGCCAATAAATTACCATGTTCTAATTTTTCAAAATGGTTGTTTTTTGTTGTTTCATTTAATTAACTTTTTTATTTCAGGTTGTTTTGTTATCATTTGGTTAAAAGAGTGCTTGTGGGGTCTACAATCCCATGTGAAAACTCATTAAATGCCAATTGAGTCATTTTACCACTCCTTTGCTTTTTATCATTTATGCCATTCCTCTAACAGCCCATAGAAATCAATTTCAACTAAGAAAGCCATAGCCCTTAAAAACAAAAATAAAATTTTCTCAAAGATAATCTAAAACAGGAACATAATACAGCTATAATATTCAATGAAGAGCATTTTTCACAAATCTAGTTATACCATTTGGTCCAACACAGAACCACAGTTTGCTGTGATATTGGGTTTCCCCTAAATACATAAACAAAACTCAAAATGAATAATATACTATATACTAATACACTATACTATACTATATATAAAATCTACCACTTCTGTCATAAGGCTGGGAGCATATATTTTAATTAGGCGCGGAATGCATTAACAGAACTTGATCTTTTTCATTCCTCTGCAGTGACTATTATCAGAAAAATAGCTTAAGGAATTTGGTCTTTCGAATACATTGTGTAAAACATTTTTTTTGTTCTGCAAGCAATGTGTATTTCCGATCTATCTGACAAAGTATTCTGAAAGGGTATGGCATTTGCAAGGAATTACACAAGGAAGATGATTTGGCAGAAATGCTGCATAAAGTAATTCTCGTTTACAATCAGATTTTAGTGATTATGTCCAGGACCTTCTTTATTCTGCTCAAGTGATCAGGTTTTATTTTAAATTCACTGATTCATGTGAAACTGAAAATTAACCATCTGCCAGTGAAATTGTTATAAACCCTCTTTTAAAGCAAAGTGATTCAAATGGGCACTAAAAGCAGGTGCAGTTCAGAACTTTTAAAGAATACATCCATTGATTATTACAATATAGTTTGACTTCTTTACAGATTTCAAGTGAAAATCTTTTGCAGATATTTTTCTCATCATCTGTTCAGGAAGTTCATTCAAAGAGATTTACAGACCTTAGTATGCTTCATCTTTACTGTTAAATATCGCTCCTTGTGTGAATCTAATATCACCCACAGACTTAAAGTGATACTAAACAGAGAAGTGTTAATTGCCATAATTAATTTACATAAATCATATATATCATGCCACTGTATTTTTTTTTAATCCTCTAAATGCCTTGATCCCGTAGCGCTGTTGTGTGGTCACATGATCTTTCCCTGTTCTTCGACATCTACAGGGAAAGATCTTTGGAAAGGCCATTTATTACTCTGCTGATGTATGCTTTCTGCAGTATGAGTCCGTGTCTGGCCAGCCCTGATTGGTGCTGTGCCAGTCACATGACAAAAAAAATAAGTTTCAAAAGAGCGATTCAATCTAGATTATAAATATGAAATAACTGTTTTACAGCTCCCACTAAATCTTTATCAGAGATGACTGACACTTTAATTTTGTTCAGACAGCATCTCATTCAAGGCTCTTTTTTTACTTTACTGGTATTAGTTACATTTGATATATTTAATACTGATTTATATTAAAACTAATCATTTTTGTGAGTTTCTTAGTGAATGTAATTAATCAGCATATGATATCCTGCCCCCATAGTGTTTAGCAATAGGAGGATATGGAGGAGAAGGGGGAAGTGTAATTTACCACTGTATACACCCACATGTGTGACTCTACATATGTCATCTGCACAGATAAGAAAAAGGAGGAAATGAAGAGCTTAGAAGTGAACTGAAATTGAGCTTGCTCTGTAGAGGACACCAGCAGGTCTACACAATTTCAGGAGGGACAGAGAAGATAGGAGGGACAGCTAAAGGCAGGGTCAACCAGGCATGCTTGACTGTAGGAAAGACACACTTGTCTTTCTACTCCTCACCTGGTTGCCATCACACACTCTGAACCAGATAAGTTTATCTTGGTCTCATGAGACCACAGGACATGGTTCCAGTAATCCATGTCATTAGTCTGCTTGTCTTCAGCAAACTGTTTGTAGGATTTCTTGTGCATCATCTTTAGAAGAGGCTTCCTTCTGGAAAGGCAGCCATGCAGACCAATTTTATGCAGTGTATGGCGTATGGTCTGGGAACTGACAGGCTGACCCCCCACCCCTTCAACCTCTGCAGCAGTGTTGGCAGCACTCATATGTCTATTTCCCGAAGACAACCTCTGGATATGACACTGAGCATGGGCAGCCAATATCTTTGGTCGACCATGGTGAGGCCTGTTCTGAGTGGATCCTGTCCTTTTAAACCGCTGTATGGTCTTGGCCACTGTGCTGCAGCTCAGTTTCAGGGTCTTGGCAATCTTCTTATAGCCTAGGCCATCTTTATGTAGAGCAACAATTTTTTTTTTTTTTTCAGATCCTCAGATAGTTCTTTGCCACGAGGTGCCATGTTGAACTTCCAGTGGCCAGTATGAGAGAGTGAGAGCGATAACACCAAATTTAACACACCTGCTCTCCATTCACACCTGAGACCTTGTGACACTAACGAGTCACATGACACCGGTGAGGGAAAATGGCTAATTGGGCCCAATTTGAATATTTTCACTTAGGGGTGTACTCACTTTTGTTTTCAGTGCTTTACACATTAAATACTGTGTGTTAAGTTATTTTGAGGGGACAGCAAATGTACACTGTTATACAAGCTGTACACTCACTACTTTACATTGTAGAAAAGTGTAATTTCTTCAGTGCTGTCACATGAAAAGAAAGAATAAAATATTTACAAAAATGTGAGCGGTGTACTCACTTTTGTGAAATACTGTATATTCCTGTGTCATTTCATTTTATTACACATAACTTAATTTTTGAACCAATTCGTTTTGGTTTCTTTGTATGTATGGATTGCATGGGTTGTTATCGACATGTGGTGAACATTTCATGTCAATAGCACCTTTAGAAATATATTTACCTAGAAAAATGGTGACGTGTTCAATACTTATTTTACCCGCTGTATATTTTTTTAACTCAGATCTGCCTGATCTGTTGAGAATCACAATAGGCAGTCATTATTAATAAATTATATAATTCTCTAAGGATTTGACAAATATGCTATGTAGTCAGGTGAAACAAAAAATATCAGTTTGCCAGGTCTTTATTTTTTTTATTATTGATTCACTCATCACTAATTGCACATCCTGAAAGAACAATTCCAGTTTAATAAACCTTTAACTGAAAGTGAATGGCTAATTTAAATGAAGCTGCTTTGCATCAATGTAGATATAACTGAGATATTCTTGGATTTTGCCTGCATAAATATGATGCATTGCAGAAATTGCTTTATTTTCAGAAATGACCAGCCTACAGTGATAATTGGATGCTATACAGATTGACTACACTCCACTAAAACTTTACTGCTCACTTTCTGCTGAGGTGATTTAACAAACCATTGCAAAATGGTTCCCGTATCTGATTTCTATTATCAAGTGAAAGTCCTAAACATTGGCTTCTCAGTAAGTACAAACAAAGGTAATCAGTGGCAGACTTGTCTCAAGGTCATTTGCCTCATGGAAAAAATTACTTAGGGAAATCAGATGAAGATTACAAGCAAAGTACAAGTGAAAAGAGCAATTAACATTTTTAAATAAATCCATTACAAGCTCATTTGTGTAACTGTTTAATAGTGCAAATCCTAATTATTCAGTATTTTTTCAGTACTAATTTTCTAGTAGTGCTGCTAAAATCGAATAAATATATTATATTATCAAGGCTAATTAATTCAGCGTTCAGACTGACATGCTATACACTTTTAAAGGCATAGGCATTATTCAAATATTTTTATTATCAGGTTAATACTTTTAAGTATCGTATTTGCTATTTTTTGCCAATAGTTCTCCAAATTTACCATGCCACCTGGGAGATGTGTTATAAGATAGCAGTTCGATCTTCCCTCCACCTTTGCTTTGTTAAGTAAGGTGGGTATGTGGTTGAGAACTTTCAATAAATATGTCCTGCTCCATGGGTGATATTGCTTATGCTCCCATGTCAACCTGCAATTTACCGTATTTAACAGTGTATAACACGTGTCGGCGTTAGACATGTGCAAATCCGAAAAGCAACGAAAATCCGAAAAACCAAACAACGAAAATCCGAAAAACCAAAAAAGGAACAAAGAAAATGAACAAAAAAATTTGTACATTTGTAACTTTTTTTTCGATTCGTAACTTTTTTTTTTCTCGATTCGTAACTTTTTTTTTTTTCGATTCGTAAATTATTAAAATGTAATAATGGCATACACATTACATAAAATTATGAATTATGCTCCGATTACGAATCTACGAATGTTACGAATGTACAAATAACTACGAATGCGTCCGAATTTCGAAAAAACGAATCAACGAAAAATAACTCTTACAAATGTACGAATCGTTACGAATACGAACAACGACGACTTACGAATGTACGAATCGTTACGAATACGAACAACGACGACTTACGAATGTACGAATCGTTACGAATCAACGGAAACGAAAAAAAACAAAACGAAGAAAAACGATTTTTTTTTGGAAACGAAAAAAACGAAACGAAAATAAACAAATTTTTTTGTTGTGCACATGTCTAGTCGGCGTATAACATGCACCCCAAGTGTAGGAGGGATGTTT
This sequence comes from Lithobates sylvaticus, assembly GCA_028564925.1. NCBI lineage: Eukaryota > Metazoa > Chordata > Amphibia > Anura > Ranidae > Lithobates > Lithobates sylvaticus. Next base: position 441,517,932 of record CM053029.1, read on the forward strand.
AAGGAAAATACTTTTAGGAGGGAAGTTTAACCACTTGCCGACCGGGCCATAGCTAAAAGAAGGCTACAGCGCGGTCGGCTTATTCTGGGTGGACGTCCGTGGGACGTCTTTCCCAGAATCCCGCTCCCGCGCGCTCACGAGAATATCCTTGACCGCAGGGTCCAGGGGACCTAGTGAATCACAGATCGCGTTTAAATGGCCGCTGATAGTGGCCGTTTACCACGTGAACACTTCGTCAAATGACGGAGCAATCACTTGTAGACAAATCGGTTCCTCCCTCCGCTCTCTGTACCAATCGGTATAGTGTGAGAAGAGAGAGGGAGAGATCTTTTGCAGCGCTGTGCGCACTACAGATCCAGCCCACAGCGTTGCTTAGTGCCAATACACTGCCAATACACTGCCAATACACTGCCCATACTCTGCAATGCTGTGCAATACTCTGCAATGCTGTGCAATACTCTGCAATGCTGTGCAATTCTCTGCCATGCTGTTCAATACTCTGCAATATTCGCCATTGCCAATACTCGCCACTTTTTTTTTTTTACAGAATTTTCAGTATTTTTTGATTTATAGCGCAAAAAATAAAAAACACAGCGGTGATTAAATACCACCAAAAGAAAGCTCTATTTGTGGGGAAAGAAACGACAAACATTTCATATGGGTACAGTGTAGCATGACTGAGTAATTGTCATTCAAAGTGTGAGAGCACAGAAAGCGGAAAATTGGTCTGGTTAGGTAGGGGGTTTAAGTGCCCAGTGGTCAAGTGGTTAAGGACTTACATTTCAAATGCCCATCAATGCAGCCTTATCAATGTCCATCTGCAGCCTTGCCCATCATTGCAGAATGATCAGTGTCCATCTGTAGCCTTGCTCATCATTGCAGAATGATCAGTGTTCTTCTGCAGCCTTGCCCATCATTGCAGAATGATCAATGTCCATCTGCAGCCTTGCCCAACAGTGTCCATCTGCAGCCTTGCCCAAAATTGCAGCATGATCAGTTTTAAATTGTTACCGCCGCCGACATAGACAGACCTGAATGTCCTGTGTACTCTGCTCCTCTCGGCTCGTCTCGCAGTCCCACCCAGTCCCGCCCCTTGGTCTGACTCCTATGATGGACACAACACCAGTCCAATGGCGGGACATAAATGCTAGGAGGCGGGACTTGGCATGACTGCAAGTGGAGCCGAGCCTAGCTGAGTACACAGTACACTCGGCTCTGTCTATTTCAGCGGCGCTCGTTCCCTTCTTCCCCCCCCGAGGCAGCGGTTTGGCATATAACACGCACCCACGATTTTCCCCTGATTTTAAGGGGAAAAAGGTGCATGTTATACGCCGATAAATACGATATGTTTACTACTTTTTTGCAGATTTATATATCTTTCCACTTGCATGTTGTTTTGTTTCTCCCAATTTTCTTTCTGGGGGGCCTTCCACCTTTATGTATGCCACTTTTGGTTTAGCCATGGTGAATCACCATATATCATACATTCTCCAGATGCCCATGCTTAAGGGGACAATGTATATGTAATACATATTGGCGATTATATCTTGTGCACTGGATTCATAGTGCACTGTGTTTGTGAGTATTTTGTCATCTCTTATGTAATTTTTTTTTTTTTTTGTACTTATTACACTATGTTTGTTTCATTTATCTGCTGAGTGGTACATTTCCTGAGGCATTGTTTAGAGAGTTGGTCTCACCTAACCTTTGGAGGACTGCTGCAGCATTATACACAATGGTGTTATCTTTGGTTGACCTTACCATTGTGTAGGCTGGTCATAGAAATAAGAGGCAGCTGAGATTATTGGTGGATACAAAGAGGTGGAGCATTCTTGCATAATATGCTGTTTTTCTGCCCATGGGATTTGGAACACGTTCTTCATTTTGGCACTTTCGTTTTTTGGCACGCATGCAATCTTAACACAGGTCATTAATTTCAAATTGGTGTGGACTTTGTTTTATTAAATTTATTCTTACACCATTTTCATTTTATTTTTTGGCACATTCATATATTACAATATATTTTTGTGTTGCAATTCATATTTGATGGTTTCTACGTAAATATTATGGGGGTTATCATTGTGATTTTAGGAAGTATTTTTGTGGAGTTTGATATTACAGGATTGATAGTTACATATCTTTATACAAACATTTTTTGAGTGGTGTTGCGCTGTACTTTTTTTTTTTTTTGCATCTTACATTGTGGACTTATGTGGATTAGGAGAGCTTTTTAATATTGTCCATGGATGTCTCTGGCCTCGGCCCAAGCTTATTGGTAGCCCCCCTGTGGATCGTCAGTCCCTGTTTTTTCCTTTGTAATTTCCCTAAATTTTTTTCCCCTCAGGTCACTCCTGCTATTTTCAATGCAGATTGGGCTTGTATATACAGTATGTATATTTATGCTATAAAGTTGTATATTATTTTGTGTGTTTTGTTTATTTCAGTCGTCCATCTCCAAGCATGGATCCTGAGGAAGCAAATATTGCGAAACATGTTGATTCTACACGCTTGTAATCTATGACAACTGTATGATGCAACCAAATTTTTTTGTGACATGTTTTTATTAAGAACGGGCTCTTTTATAATCAGATGAAATAATAAATATATAGCCCTTTATTAAATACTTAAAGACCAGGCCTTTTTCTGACACTTGTTGCTTACAAGTTAAAATCAGTATTTTTTTGCTAGAAAATTACCTAGTAACTAATTACCTACAAACAGTATATATATTTTTTGTAGCAGAGACCCTAGGGAATAAAACGGCAGTTGTTGCAATATTTTATGTCACACTGTATTTGCGCAGCAGCCTTTCAAGCACAGTTTTTTGGAAAAAATACACTTTCATTAATTAAAAAATAAATAGATGGTAGGCGAAGCTCTGCTGATTTCCAATATCCAACCATGAGCAAGCAAAAATAATTTTTTTTTAAATTTTCTTTACAAAGTGAAGTTTTACTACACTCACTAAGCTCCCCCAAAAATGAGCGCAACTGCACTTGCAAAGTTCACAGTCTATTTGCCTTTATTAAATCAACCCCAATGTAGTGCAATCCTTCATGTGTTTAAATGTCCCAATTTCAAATCCAGGTTCAATACCTTGAGCTCCTGCACTTTTGGACACATAGGGGTTGATCTACTATAGGCAAATTCACTGTGCACTACAAGTGCACTGTAATCCCCAATACACACGGTCGGATTTTCCGACGGAAAATGTCCTATCGGACAATGTTGTCGGAAATTCCGACCGTGTGTGGGCTCCATCGGACTTTTTCCGTCGGATTTTCCGACGGACAAAGTTTTATCTCCTGCTCTCAAATTTTTTTTTCCGACAACAAAGTCCGATCACGCAAATTCCGATCGTGTGTATGGGGCATAAGTGTACTTAGAAGTGCAGTCACAGTAGATCTGAGTTCAAGATCTGCAGTTAGGGGAAGCTCTGCTGATTTCTATCATCCAATCATTTTTATTGTCCTTGCATGCCCCCCTCAGATCCACGGGGACAGCACTTCCAAGTGCACATGCACTGTACTTCCAGGTGCGTTTGAAGTGCATTTGTAGTGCACAGGGGATTTGCCTTTAGTAAATACCCCCCCCCCCCCCCGTAGGTGTAGTACACTTCATTTAGGTCAACACCTATGCACAACTCCTGTAAAGCAGCCTGGGTTGCTCATGTGGAGTTTTGCTTCTGGACACAAATGGAAGATTTTTTAACCACTTTCTGTCCAGCCTATTGTCAAATGATAGCTGGGCGTGACTTTTGTTGTTCCGGGTGGATGTCATAGTATAGTATTAAAAAAAAAAGAAAATAAATGTAAATAAAAAGATAAACAAAAAAAAAAGTAATTTTTTTTTTAAATTACATTTTTACATACTGCCACCAGTCAGTGTCCCTGATCAACACCACGGCAGTAATGTGCTGATGCTGTACTGCACTTATGATAGTAAGTAAAAAAAAAAACATTGTGGAAAAAAAACTTTTTTTAATTTCTTCATTTTCAAAAAATGTGTGATTTGGGTTATTTTCAACAAAGAAATGTAGCAGAATATAGTCTGGGCTAAATTTATGAAGTGATGGATACTTTAAGGGTATTTTTTTGCAAAATTTCTAACAGAAACTAAAAAAAATATATTTTTTTCCAAATGTTCGATCTTTTTTTGTTTATTTAACAAAAAATAAAAAAAACAGTGGTGATTAAATACCACCAAAAGAAAGCTCTGTTTGTGTGAAAAAATTATAATTTAATTTGAGTACAGTGTTGCATGACTGAGCAATTACAATTCAAAGTGCAACAGTGCTGAAATCTGAAAATTGGCCTGGACAGTAAAAGGGGGAAAGTACCCCGTATTGAAGTGATTCATGTGCTGGAACTTGTGTGGCACTATGTTCCTCTCTTTCCCAATACAGCCCAGTCATTTCCCCTTTTAATTGTCATTACTCTTGTTAAAATATATACTATGTTCATCCATCTTTAAGGGAATCCATCACTTTGTAAGGGAATTTTCCCTTAGCATAGGGAAGGTGGTAAAAAATCACTTACCAAAAAATTCCCAATCGTATGCAAGAAAAATTTTAAAAAAATAAGTTTGCTTGCACATGATTGGATGATGGAAGTCAGCAAAGCTTCACCTCATTTACCAAGCTAAGGGAAAAATTGCTTGCAAAATAAAAATGTACCTGCAAAGTTAATGCCCTATTCATCTTAGTTAATCTATCTTATTGTCTTCCAAACAATATCATATAGTGTGTTCACCTCTTATTAATGAAATAAATAAAGTATAGGTGAAGCTATATCCACAGGTCATATAATCATATCCACAGGTCATATAATCATATCCACAGGTCATATAGCAGCCAGGGCCTATAAAGTGCAACACTTAAGCACAGCATAGAGATAATGCAGGGATGCCCATATACACTAAACAGAAGCAATGATCTGCTTCTTACATGCTTCCAAACTTAATGAATGAGATCCTCAGGGACATTTTCCAATCAGTGAAGCTGTGAGAGAGAGGAAAGCTCTCCTTCAGAGGGGAGCCATCTCCCCGTAATGTAGACACGGTATATGTACTTTAATACATAGGATATTAATATATCAATATTATTAAACAGGCCTGAGGGAGAGAGGGCATTATACATATACTATATAAATATACTTCCAATATAAAGATGCAGTACTTGTGGATGGTAAACCTATGATAAACATTGAGGTTTAAAACACCCTCAACAGCTCACACACTGGAATTATTATTTTTTGGTTATACTCAGAATTTGTAATCTATTAAGAGATATTATTCATGGTGTCTTAGCGGAGGCTGTGCATAGTATTTCTAATATGTGGAGACTTTAGCTGCAATTTTAGATTGTACTATGGTGTTTTAATAATTTTTGTACAAATAAACAATTTTTAGGGGGAAGATCTGTTTTTTTAATCATTTACTAAAGCAGTTTTAGAGGCAAAATCTTTTTCTTAAAATAAAAAAAATAAAATACTTACCTGCTCTATGCAATGGTATTGCATAGAGCAGCTCCTTACTTTCTATTCTGGGGTCCCCTGCTGGTGCTCTCCACTCCTTCTCTTCTCTGCGTGCCCTCATAACACATTTTGTGCTATGGGGGCACTCAAGCGGGGATGCTCGCAAGTCGGGCTGTTTGCGTTCACAGACCCGCACAGTGTGACTCAGCCACGCCTCCCACTTCCTCCTCGCGGGATTTGATTAACAGCAGCAGGAGCCATTGGCTCTCACTGCTGCCTCTGTGTCCTGTAAGGAGAGGGAGAGAGAGCAGCATTGCTGCAGATGAGCACAAGAGGAAAAGAGAAAGAAGAGCCAGGTAAGTGTTTAACTCCTTGGCTTGAGTGCACCCTAGTATGCAGCCTCTCAGCGGCCATGCCTTGGCGCCCAGTGGCCGCATATTTGTGTGCAATAGTGCCAGTAGAGCTGTGCAGAGAGCATGCTCCCGACACAGTTACTGGTGGCTAACTGAAAGCTCCCATTCGCAGCTTGCACTCGGGAGCTTTTCAATCATGTGACCACCGTGTCAGCCAATCACGGCGGTCTTTGACTGTAAGCCCCGCCTCATGGTATATCCCTTAAAGGGTTGGCAGGCGGTAGCTCTAAGGGGTTAAGGGGGCTGGGGAGGGCTGATGTACTGGGAGGTTTTTATACCTTAATGCAGAGATTGGTTCAATATATACTATATTTATAAACAGAAGGTTAGTTGTAGTTTGTGAAACTAATATTTTTTGTAATATGAATGTTGACCAATTCTATACAGAGACCACACACATAGCACTTATAATAGTCTGCCTACAAGCAATCCATGCAGCGGCTCCCACATGCTTCCTAATCTAAACCAATAGATGGACAACTGATGTATATTATGGCTTGCTACACAGAACACGCTCTCCCAACAGTAAGTTGAGGGGAAGCTGCACTTGGGTATTGGGAGCCAGCAGCAGTGATCTTATGAATATGTAAGTGTTTGGGCACACTTTTCAAAAAGTTATACAGTGCTTCAATCCATGCATAAAAAGCATTATAGCTGATTGGTTGTCTTGGATAGCTGCTCCAGATTCAGGCTGCTCCAATCCTAGTAATTTCCCTCACTGACTTTTTTTGACAATATATATAATAATATAATTTTACACAATATTATGAAGAAAAAAAAATCAGAGCTTTGTGCATTCTGCTTTTACTTTGAACACCTAGTCCATTATCTTAAAAGGGTATTGTGAAAAAGGGAGTACTGGAATTGAAAATTAAATTTGATTTACACTCACAAATTACATCAAGTTTTGGTTCCACATTAGCAAGCAATCTGACACATTTTTGACATTGAGATTACTGTATATCTGCATTGTTGAAACATTAATGTGTACTCACCCTTAAACATGTGAATTGACTAATCAAGAATTTTCTTAAAAACATTTTCTACTAAACATATACGGTATGTACCCTATAAACTGTTTAGTTATGGTTCAAAACTGGTAAAATTGCATGTAAGGAATAGCAGGGTTATTATACAGTATATATTTTGATTTTTTTTTTTTTTTATTTAGCTGCAGCTGTAAGTTTTTAAACAATCGTACCCCTTAGGTTTATACATTTTTATCCAATAAACCTTAAAGTAATGAGACTTAGACCTGTGGGTATTTACATAAGTTTAAACAGGAGTTCTAGTTGGTGTTTTCAGAAACGCATGACCTGATACTTGGGTATCGGGATCACAAACTAAGCATGCATGTATTACCCAGTAACTGTTTTTTACTAATGGAAATGTTTACAGTATTTAAATGTCATTTGTTGTTGTTACATACCCTAAATTACTAAATTGTAAAGAATGATTTACATGCCACAAATATTATTGTAGTACCAATAAATGCCATGTTCCAAGAAAAGTGTTTTATAAAAGAAAATAATGTTGACCCATTTAAAATGCATTCACAATATGTTTTTAGCAATATTCCTCTGAGCTATATAAATGTAAAAATGCATACCAACATATGAAAAATAGAACATGGTACATTCTAAAATTTTAAAACAGCAATAACAGTTCAGAAAGCTATACTGTAAATTACAGTATTGAAAGACATTTGTTCTATTTTTAATGCAAATAACACTAAAAGCTATCATGTGTGAATAAACCTTAGCTAGAATATGACTAGAGTGTCAACCAAATTGAGGATACAGTTGAAAAGAGATTTCAAAATCTGGATCATATCTTCAGAAAATAACGAAAATTCAAAATAAGAGCTATAACAATTAAATATATTTATAAATAAGTGCATGACAAGTTTAATTGCTGACACAATAAACACACATTTAGTCTGCCTGCGCCACTAGTTTCAACTAAACAAAATAATGAAAAACCATACATGCAAATGTTACTAATTATCTTATAAACATATTTAAGTATGTCTTGTAAAACATTTGTCTTGGTAAATAAATATTAAGAGCAATCCTCCAGACAAAATTACACAAGACACAGAGATCACCTGAAAAATCATACAGTTTTTTATCTGCGTGGCATACCATCAATACCCACCCAAAATAAATATAATAATTTTGTATATCTTTTAGTTGTGGAAATAAATGTGAATATAACCATTTTTCTGATTATATCGTAGGTTAAACAAAGTATTACTAGACAAACACACACGGTCCCTTGGTAAAATGAAAGAGGTGGAAAAATTACCATAATAACAATAGCACTGTGAAAAGGTTATTTACTAATAAACCCAGCTGCTTCTCTCTAGTGCTCCCCCTTTCTATACGTAATAAAATATACAGTGAATCAATAGAGCTGCACTTTAACCACTTGCCGACCGCCCCATGTAGATATACGTCGGCAGAATGGCACGTACAGGCAGAACCACGTACCTGTACGTGCCATTCTTTAGGCGGTTGGGGGGTCCGATCGGACCCCCCTCCGCCGGCGGGGACGGTCGGCATCGCTTCAGGAGCGATCCGGGACGAGGGGACGGCCAGTGGTTTCTGGCCACCCCCTCGCGATCGCTCCTGGCGAATGAAAAGCTTCCCCTTCCTGTCTATTGTATAGACAGGAAGGCGGAAGTGATGTCACGCTCGGTGCGCCGGTCTATGTGACCGGAGACGCCGAGCGGCGAACATGTTAAGGTTAGTGCACAACACTACACTGACACCAGTACAGTTAGGCACACAAAACACCCCCCTGTCACCCCCTGATCACCCCCCAGATCACCCCCTCCCCCCCCAGTCACAGTGTCACTAATTGCAGTGATCATTTATTTACTGATCACTGCATTTAGTGTCAGTGTGACTGTAATAACTGTCAGGGCAGTTAGTTTTAGGTCCTAGGTAGCCCCCTACCCCCCCCTAATAAAGGTTTAACCCCCTGATTGCCCCTAGTTAACCCCTTCACCCCCTTTTGCCAGTGTCACTAAGCGATCGTTTTTCTGATCGCTGCATTGTGTCGCTAGGTAACCATTTTTTTTTTATTTTAACCGCCATGTTTTATATAGGTTCATAAATAGTTTTATAGGTCAGGTACCCCCATATTACAACCTAAATAAAGGTTTTAACCCCCTGATTGCCCCTAGAGTTAACCCTTTCACCAGTAATCACCGTATAACTGTCACTGGTGACGCTGGTTAGCCAGTTAGTTATTTCGTTATTTAGGTTCCCCGTCAGGTTTTTATATAGCGTCAGGTACCCCCATATATTACCTAATAAAGGTTTAACCCCCTGATTGCCCCTAGTTAACCCTTTCACCCCCTTTTGCCAGTGTCACTAAGCGATCGTTTTTCTGATCGCTGCATTAGTGTCGCTAGGTAACCAGTTTTTTTTTTAGGTTAACCGCCATGTTTATATAGGTTCATAAATAGGTTTATAGGTCAGGTACCCCCATATTACAACCTAAATAAAGGTTTTAACCCCCTGATTGCCCCTAGAGTTAACCCTTTCACCAGTGATCACCGTATAAAATGTCACTGGTGACGCTGGTTAGCCAGTTAGTTATTTCGTTATTTAGGTTCCCCGTCAGGTTTTTATATAGCGTCAGGTACCCCCATATATTACCTAATAAAGGTTTAACCCCCTGATTGCCCCTAGTTAACCCTTTCACCCCCTTTTGCCAGTGTCACTAAGCGATCGTTTTTCTGATCCCTGCATTAGTGTCGCTAGGTAACCAGTTTTTTTTTTGTATTACTGTTACGGGTGACGCTGGTTAGTTAGCTTGTTTTTTATACTGTCAGGGCACCCGCCATTTATTACCCAATAACGGTTTAACCCCCTGATCGCCCGGCGGGTGATATCAATTAGGTTTTAGGGTCAAATAAGGTCTGCGTCGCCCCAGGTTAGTGCCAGTACCGCAAACACCCACGCGCAAAGCATACACCTCCCTTAGTGGTATAGTATCTGAACAGATCAATATCTGATCTGATCAGATCTATACTAGCGTCCCAGCAGTTTAGGGTTCCAAAAAAACGCATTGTTAGCGGGATCAGCCCAGATACCTGCTAGCACCTGCGTTTTCCCCCTCCGCCCAGCCCAGCCCACCCAAGTGCAGTATCGATCGATCACTGTCACTTACAAAACACTAAGCACACATAACTGCAGTGTTCGCAGAGTCAGGCCTGATCCCTGCGATCGCTAACATTTTTTTTGTGGTAGCGTTTTGATTCAGTCGCTAACAGTCAGGAGCTTTTTTTACCTGTGAATCTCAAAAAAATAAAAAAAACAAAAATAGTTGTCGTTTTATTGTTCTCTCTCTCTCTCTATTGTTGCTCTTTTTTTACTCCATTCTATTCTGCAATGTTTTATTATGTTTTATCATGTTTTATCATGCTTGCTTTTCAGGTATGTAATTTTGTTTACTGTGTTTTAGTGTTAAGCATTTTTTTGTTTTCAGGTGCGCCATTCAGTTGCAGCGCGGATTTATTTATCTTGACAGCAACAGCGTTTGCTCCCACGATACATAAAGCCGCGACTCCAACGCTGTAGGAGGTGATTTCACCACCACAGTTAAAAAAAAGAGCATATATGCCGAAGCATGGGGGCAGCAGGGGGCGGGGAGGAGCGATTGGCTCCTAATGCCACGTACATACGGTCGAAATTCCGACCGTGTGTACACGGCATAACTTTTGCGGGAGGATGCCCCCATGCATCGGCATATATAAATGGTGCATGTATGCCCATCATTAGAAGTGGGTGGATGAAGGGAGGTATTCTAATGGTGGGCATACCCACCAATCAATCTCTTTTTTTCGTTCAGCCAAGAGGCTGCATGAAAAAAAAAAAGATTACAATATATGTCCAGTATGTTGCTGGACTTTGAATGGTTATACCAGAATGATGCCTGCAGGTTTAGGTATCATCTTGGTATCATTCTTTTCAGCCAGTGATCGGCTTTCATGTAAAAGCAATTCTAGCGGGTAATTAGCCTCTAGACTGCTTTTACAAGCAGTAGGAGGGAATGTCCCCCCTCCCGGATATAAACCGCGCCATTGGGAAATTGGGAAAGCATTTTATCACACCAATCTTGGTGTGGTCAGATGCTTTGAGGGCAGAGGAAAGATCTAGGGTCTAATAGACCCCAATTTTTTCAAAAAAAGAGTACCTGTCACTGCCTATTGCTATCATAGGGGATATTTACATTCCCTGAGATAACAATAAAAATCATAACAAAGAAAAAAAATGGAAGGAACAGTTTAAAAATAGAATAAAAAAGCTAAATAAATAAAAAAAAAACTAAAAAAAAAAAAAAAAAAAAAAAGCACCCCTGCCCCCCCTTCTCTTGCGCAAAGGCGTACACAAGCGTTGGTCTGGCGTCATATGTAAACAGCAATTGCAGCATGCATGTGAGGTATCACCGCGAAGGTCAGATCGAGGGCAGTAATTTTAGCAGTAGACCTCCTCCGTGAATCTAATGTGGTATCATGTAAAGGCTTTTAAAGGCTTTTAAAAATGTATGTAGTTTGTCGCCACTGCGTGTTTGTGCGCAATTTTAAAGCATGTCGTGTTTGGTATCCATGTACTCGGCCTAAGATCATATTTTTTATTTCATCAAAAATTTGAGCAATATAGTGTGTTTTAGTGCATTAAAATAAAAAAAAGTGTATTTTTTCCACAAAAAATGCGTTTGAAAAATCGCTGCGCAAATACTGTGTGGAAAAAAAAAATGCAACACCCACCATTTTAATCTGTAGGGCCTTTGCTTTAACAATATATATAGTGTTTGGGGGTTCAACGTAAGTTTCTTGCAAAAAAAAAAATATGTTTTCATGTAAACAAAAAGTGTCAGAAAGGGCTTTGTCTTCAAGTGGTTAGAAGAGTGGGTGACGTGTGACATAGGCTTCTAAATGTTGTGCATAAAATGCCAGGACAGTTCAAACCCCCCCCAAATGACCCCATTTTGGAAAGTAGACACCCCAAGCTATTTGCTGAGAGCAATGTTGAGCCCATTAAATATTTTTTTTTTTTGTCCCAAGAGATTGAATAATGAAAAAAAAAAAAATATATATATTTTTTTTACAAAAAGTTGTCACTAAATGATATATTGCTCAAACATGTCATGGGCATATGTGGAAATACACCCCAAAATACATTCTGTTGCTTCTCCTGAGTACGGGGATACCACATGTGTGGGACTTTTTGGGAGCCTAGCTGCGTACGGAACCCCAAAAACCAAGCACCGCCTTCAGGCTTTCTAAGGGAGTAATTTTTTTATTTCACTTCTCACTGCCAATCACAGTTTCGGAGGCCATGGAATGCCCAGATGGCATAAAACCCCCCAAAATGACCCCATTTTGGAAAGTAGACACCCCAAGCTATTTGCTGAGAGGTATTGTGAGTATTTTGCAGATGTCGCTTTTTGTCACAAAGTTTTGAAAATTGAAAAAAGAAAAAAAAAAATTTTTTTTCTTTACTTTCTTCATTTTCAAAAACAAATGAGAGCTGTAAAATACTCACCATGCCTCTCAACAAATAGCTTGGGGTGTCTACTTTCCAAAATGGGGTCATTGGGGGGGTTTTGTGCTATTTTGGCATTTTATGGCCTTCGAAACTGTGATAGGTAGTGAGGAGTGAAATCAAAAATTTGCACCCTTAGAAATCCTGAAGGCGGTGCTTGGGTTTCGGGCCCCGTACGCGGCTAGGCTCCCAAAAAGTCCCACACATGTGGTATCCCCATACTCAGGAGAAGCAGCAAAATGTATTTTGGGGTGCAATTCCACATATAACTATGGCATGTGTGAGCAATATATCATTTAGTGACAACTTTTTGAAGAAAAAAAAAATTATTTTTTATTTTTGTCTTTATTCAATCACTTGGGACTAAAAAAAAAAAATATTCAATGGGCTCAACATGCCTCTCAGCAAATAGCTTGGGGTGTCTACTTTCCAAAATGGGGTCATTTGGGGGGGTTTTGTACTTCTCTGCCATTTTAGCACCTCAAGAAATGAAATAGGCAGTCATAAATTAAAAGCGGTGTAAATTCCAGAAAATGTACTCTAGTTTGTAGACGCTATAACTTTTGCGCAAACCAATAAATATACGCTTATTGGCATTTTTTTTACTAAAGACATGTGGCTGAATACATTTTGGCCCAAATGTTTGACTAAAATTGAGTTTATTAGATTTTTTTTATAACAAAAAGTAGAAAATCTCTTTTTTTTTCAAAATTTTCGCTCTTTTTCCGTTTATATCGCAAAAAATAAAAATCACAGAGGCAATCAAATACCATCAAAAGAAAGCTCTATTTGTGGGAAGAAAAGGACGCAAATTTCGTTTCGTTACAAAATTGCATGACCGCACAATTACCAGTTAAAGTAGTGCAGTGCGAAATTGAAAAAAGACCTCTGGTCCTTAAGCTGACAATTGGTCCGGGGCTGAAGTGGTTAAAACCGCAAAAAAAGTGCTTGAATATAAATGTTATAAGCCTACACAAATAATAAACATCATCCAAGTGACTCGTTTCATATTGGTAAATCATGCAATTAAATTATTTATAAAGTACATACATAAGTGTTACACTTTAACACAGTCTGTGCTCCAGTGCTTCAATCCATTTGCTAATGTAATCCATAAATCTCAGAGCAGTGGTCCAGATAAAAAGTGCCCCATATAAAATGAAAACTCACCAAAGCCTAAGACCCTTAAATCATATATTGGTCAAAATACGCTTTATATTTATAGGCAATGCTGTTCCTGCAGGCAGATGTTCACCATACTCCTCTCAGCAGGAAGCTGTCAGAACCACAGACCAGGGAATAATATGAAACACAACCATAATTGTGCAAAATGTATGTTTAATTAAAACTGATATATATTAAACAAAAAAAAGCTGATGTAACTCACATTAAAAGGTGTCTCTCAGGACTTGATATGTTCAGCACATATACCGGTAACTTCCCCCTCGCCACTTTTCTGAACCACCACAGCATGCGTTCCGCAGGGAGGAAATGTCAAAACCAGAAGTCACATTAACGTCCAAAAGTCAGCCTCAATGGCTTTAGCCCATTCACGGCATCTTCAGGGAGCTTCTTGAAAACGCCTGTGTGAGCGTAAAACACGTTGAGCGAGGGGTGATATGAGCTGGACATATCAGGCACCTTTTAAAGTAAGTTGCATCATTTTTTGGTGGTTCATTATGTACCAGTTTTAATAAACATACATGTTGCACAATGATGGTTGTGTTTCATATTATTTCCTGGTCTGTGGCTCTGACATCTTCCTGCTGAGAGAAGTACAGTGAACATCTGCCTTAAGGAATGGGGGAGCATATTTTGACCCATATATGATTAAAAGATCGGAGGCTCTGGTGAGTTTTCATTTTATACCTGAATTGAAACACTGGAGAATGGGCTTTGTTGAACTTTAACACTTATGTGTGGACTGTGTGCACTTTATAAATAATTGTATTGCATGATTTAGCAATGTTACTGAAGTCACTTGGATGATGTTTATTATTTGTGTAGATTTATAACATTTATATTTAGGCACTTTTTGTTTTTTTTTAAAGCTCAGCTCTATTTATTCACAGTAAAAGGAAAGAGGTGGTCAGGAGTGTTGCTGAACTGTTCTGGGCCTTGCTTCAAAAGTTGAACTTAAGAACATTATAATGATTAAAAAAAATCAGTTCACCCAAAAAAATGTGTGCTTATGAGCTTATACACCTAAAACATTTTCAAAATATGACACCAATAAGATAGCATTAAGCTAGCCCTTGGCATAGTTATTTTAAACACTAAGCCCACACACAACCTCAACAGTGACCAAAAAAGGATACATCTAATTGTATGATTTAACCCAACCTCTAAAGTTAACTGTATATAAACTATATACTATATATAAGCATATAAACTGTTTTTCAAACACCAAATGTCCAATCCTAACTGTAATGCCTTGTACACATGGTCGGACATTCCGACCACCAAATCTGTCTGATTTTTTTCTGACGGATTTTGTCCGAAACTTGTGTTGCACACACGGTCACACAAAGTTGTCGGAAAATCCGATCTTTCCAAACGAGGTGACGTAGAAAACGTACGACTGGACTACGTAGAGACCAGTAGCCAATAGCTTTTGTCTCCAAATTTATTCTGAGCATGCGTGGCACTTTGTGCACCGGAATTCTCTACACACGACTGGAAAAAGTCAGATCGGATTTTGTTGTCGGAAAATTTTAGATCCTGCTCTCAAAATTCCGATGGAAAAAGCCCGCTAGAGCCCACACACAATTGGATTTTCTGACAACATAATTCAATCAGACTTTTTCCATCGGAATATCCGACCGTGTGTACGGGGCATTAACTCTAATGCCCCGAACACACGGTCGGAAATTCCGAAGGAAAAAGTCAGATTGGATTATGTTGTCAGAAAATCCAATTACGTGTGGTATCTAGCGGACTTTTTCCGTCAGAATTTCCGATGGATTTTAATTAAAATAATGGTCAAATGATTTTGTACAATAACACTGTTAAATTATGTAAAGAAATTCAATAAAGAATAAAGTTTAAAAAAAAAATGATGCTATTCTAAATAAAAAAAAAAAGAATTTTCGATGGAAAAAGTTTGAGAGCAGGACCTAAAATTTTCCGACAACAAAATCCGATAGGACTTTTTCCGATCGTGTGTATAGAATTCCGACGCACAAAGTGCCATGCATGCTCAGAATAAATTTGGGGACGCAAGCTATTGGCTACTGGCCGTAGTCGTAGTCCCGTCGTACGTCTTTTACGTCACCGCATTCTGAACGATTGGATTTTCCGACAACTTTGTGCGACCGTGTATATGCAACACAAGTTTCAGCCAAAATCCGTCGGAAAAAATCAGACAAATTTTGTGGTCGGAATGTCCAACCGTGTGTACAAGGCATTAGCCTTAATATTAACCTGCAAAAACCATTACCCCCTAACCAAGCTCTTAGACTAATCCCAAATACTCACCTATAAGAACCATATCTACTGCATCAGACCCCATAGAAATTGCAGAAAATCTGTCAGTCCTGTGCCAAGATCTTGCAGGGAGCTATGATCTTGTCCCCAGAAAAAAAAATGAGCTGATGTTCTCATAATAACTGAGGAACAGTTAGACAAAAGAGTCAGTGCTCCCAAAAATCACTTAAAGCTACAAATGGGCTGGAGGGCCACATCACCCAAAGTTTTCTTATATATCTTTAGGAGCTTCAGCAGTGCGGCCTACCTGCGAAAGTTCTTGGCTCAGTTCCTTCCTCCCTTGCTGTTCTGGCGTCCACTGCTTCTTTTGCATTTTCTGCAAAATAATTGATAAGTGCAACAAGGAGGTTGGAACTACCCCCTAATAAATGATTTGGCAGGTGTTCAGACCTAGAAAATGAAACACGAAAATCTCTGCACAGGAGTCCTTGACATATATGATATAAGACATTATTAGGTGATTTAGACCTCCAGCATCTGCCAAAAAAATGATCTATCTGAATGCAAATGTCCTATACAGTATCACACCAGTTCTATCAGACAATTAAAACTGTTAATGGTAAATTACTAATATTGTAACCAGAAAATGTTGTTAGCATTCATTATAAAAAGCTCTTGTTATGTATTTGAAGACATCTATTTCATATCTGTTTAAGAATGTTATGGCTATTCCTTTTATAAAAAAAAAAATATCTAGCAAAAAAAATGAAATCTTTTTTACTTCCTTTTTTTTGCAAATATATTGGCAAATATTAGCCCCTATTTTGTATTTTGCAAAAGTAAGCTTTATCTTTGATATTTTCCTCTGACAACAAGAACAAGGGAGAGTTAATACTATTACCCCTTCCCAAACACAAGTTCACCTTTAGTAAGTCATATCTAGAGTGTATACATTTTAAATCATTCTACAAACACATTTAAAAGATGTCAGAAATAGAACACGTTGCTAATCATTATGCTGATGCATGTACACTTTTAGAACAAAACAGTTCACATTTACTAATATATTTTAATGTATCAGTAACTCTATCAAATCAACCTATGTTACATTTTTTAAGATAGGTGAAAAGTTACTCAACAAAAATACATTATTATACATTTTCAAATGATTTAGATTACATCTTTACATATTAGTGCATGCCACCTTTATTGTATATTTTGTAAAGCCTCTTTAGTGCAACCTTTCAGCTGCAGTTCTGGCAATGATATCTGCAATTTTTAGCTATCTTATACTGCCACCTATTTGTTCAGAAAAGCATTTCATCTTACAAAATGATTTTAACAAGCTGTACAAAATCCAACAAAACAAACAGAATTGAAAATAGTTAATGTCCAGATTAGTTGCTTTTCATTTATGCAATGAACATTGCCTCTAATGGGACTGAGTCGTTTTCCCAACACTCATAATCATCAATGTGTGTGTTTAAATTTTTGGCTTAATAAACTACATAGATATTTCCTTAACTGTAAAATTCTAACTACTTAAACAGAGATGGTAAAGCAGAAAAAGAAATGCTGGCAATTTCAGTTGAAATAAATAGAAATACATGTGCATATCATTCCTTTTAATCAAAGCTGTTCTTGTGCATTTCTAGACCTATACTGCAAACTGTGATCCGGAGCTTAAGTTAAGAACTGTAACACCCTTAAGAGTGTAAAGCAAAGTGGGAAATGAACCCAGTCAGAAACAAATATATATAATGCAGTAATACAGTAAGCATCAGAGTTATTGTTTAGGTTAAGTGTAATTATAATAAGTAATGTGTACGTATAAGTATAACACTTAAAAAGTATTTATTAATTATTGCAGAAATCACAGAATTCCTCCTAAAAATGCTTACATTACATTCAAAACGATTGTTTCAGAACAATCTATGCAGAGAAATCATCAAGGGCTAGCATCTGCTTGCTCAGAGATGACACAATCATGTAAATCCTAATGACTGTGCAGTTATTGACTGTGTTAACAAATGTCTAATAGACATGTGCATTAGTTTTCGTCCAAATGCATGTTCGTCCGAATTTCAGGTATTTTCGTTATCGTGCAGAATCCAAAAAACAAAAGATCCAACATAAACAAATGCTTTATTTTCGTTTTCGTTGCGACGACAGTTTGTTGTAGATAGGAGATTCGACATGACGCTGACAATAACAATCTGTGTCTATAGAACCTGTGGTTGAATGTGCCTAACCTTAGATCTAAAATAAAAATAATGATGATGATGAATGTTATTGGCTGATTGTAACCAAAGAGGAGGAGCAGTAAAATATCTAGAACTAAGTACACACGTACAGCCAACTTACTTTCACTTACGATTGCTAGCAGAGAGAGACACACACACTGCAGTGTTGCCAACCGTCCGTAAATTTACGGGCAGCACGTAAATTAAAGCCCCTTTTTGGGGTGCCCGTAAATGTCCGTTACGGGCAACGATGCCCATAAAAAAGATGGCCGCAAGCCGACCATTCAACTGCGCATGTGCCGTTCTGAGGCCAGCCGGGCTCGGGAAAGCTCCTACGCGATTGGCCGGATGGCGCATGCGCAGTAATGCAATGACGTCACCTGGCGCCATTTTAAATGGAAAGTAGCGACTTTCGTTCTCATCTCGGGGGACAGGGGTTCCTCCAAGTGTATACTGGGCTTCAGGATGACAGGACAGGCGGCTTACACACGGGGCAGACATGCTGCTGGACTTCCATGCAACCCATGGATGATTGTGAGATCCTGAAAAGTGGTAATGACAGTGACACTTCATTTATTTATCACAGGGCATGCCTGCTGCAGAGGGTGGGGATGATGAGTACAGGATGGACAGCACTTGTACCTTCTATGGGGAGCCATAACATTATGACCAGTCACAGTGCCAGTCGTCACACACACAGCCACAGCCAAGGAGGAGGAGAGAGGACAGGCCACTCAGTCCTCCTGTAGTATGTCTGCAGCCTCTGTTCACCTCCTGTAGTGTGCCCACAGCCTCTGTCCACCTCCTGTAGCATGCCCGCAGCCTCTGTCCAACTCCTGTGTCATGCCCGCAGCCTCTGTCCAACTCCTGTGTCATGCCTGCAGCCTCTGTCCAACTCCTGTGTCATGCCCACAGCCTCTGTCCAACTCCTGTGTCATGCCCGCAGCCTCTGTCCACCTCCTGTAGTATGCCCACAGCCTCTGTCCACCTCCTGTAGTGTGTCCGCAGCCTCTGACCACCTCTTGTCTTTTATCATGTCTGCAGTCTAGGATGGCATCCTAGAAAGGAGTCAAGAGTGGAAGCGCCACCAGGATGGGGGTTACGGGAAGAGACAGTGTGGACTGTGAAGAGGAGACTATATAGAATAAAACCAGAGCTGCCAAGCTGGAGCCGTCTGACTGAGCCCTGCATGGTGCACCTGAGAGGAGGTTAGTGATAGCGCCACCAGGCCAGTCTGAGGGGGGTCACTGATGTAAGGGGGAGTGAATACAATAATGTAAGGGGGCACTGATATAAAGGTTACCCCCTATATTAGTAATCCCCCCTTACATTAGTGTATTCACTCTGCGGAAGGTGGTCTCTGGTCACCATCCTGCAGACTCTGATGTAAGGGAGAACTCTGTGCTGGCTGGCTGGGTTATAGTATCCTGACCTTCATGTAAATTGAGAAATATGTTTTTTGACTTTTGTTTAACGTAAACACATTTCTAATAGCACTAGCTATGTGTTTATAGTTCAAATATTGATATTTGCACTGTTTAGCACTAAAAACTGTTGTTTTAGGTACTTTTTTGCAGTGCCAGTAAAGAATGTGGAGTCGTCAGTAAATTTTATGTTTTTTTGCCAGTAAAAAATTGGTGTTGTTTGTAAATTTTGGCGTTCTGCCAATAAATTTCACTTCGGGGGGTTGGCAACACTGACATACTGAATCATTTCAGAAGACAGTCAATCTTAGCTGGTCCATTTGTCAGAGAACCTGAATTATTTAGCAATTAAGCATAAGCACAGCAGCAGAACAATAGTGAAGCAAGCTACAGTTCAACTTAAAGAGGAGTATCCAGAATTTTTATTTATTTTTTTAACAAGAAAATACATTTTTTTTTTTTTAAGTCAGCAGCTACAAATACTGCAGCTGTTGACTTTTAATAATCGGACACTTACCTGTTCCAGGGTCCAGTGATGCAGGGGGTCGAAGCTCCGCTCGTCCCCCGATCCCAACTGTGGGCACCCGGCATTGGTCGGGCAGTCATCTGGGACCTGTCACGTGTCCCAGATGACTGACAGGAGGGAGAGTGCCCTTCCTGCGCCGAGGGGAAGTGATGTCACCTGCCTGGGCACTGAAGGAGGCAAAATATGAGTGACCCCCTAGCAACAGGCATTTAGAGGTGAGTTAAAAAAAAAAATATAATTTTTTTTAGGAATTTTAAGCATTTTTTTGGGGGGGTGCAACACCACTTTAACTTTTTCATAATAATTTGCTGCTATTGTGTTAGTGTTGTGAACTTGATAGTGATACTAGTGTTGGGATAGCCTCAGAGGCTGCCCGTGTTGTGGTGGGGGGGATTTATTATTATAGATTCTATATTATAGATTGAGATTCTATATAGATTCTATATATACCCTATCTTGTTACCTGTCTGATCAGTGATCACTATCACCAGTGCATTTTCTGTTTGAACTATATACATTCAACATGAACGACAAAGATTCGACAAAGCAGCGAAAAACATACAAACGTTGAATCTTTGGCTTATGGTGTCTGTCAAAAGTTCTAAGAAGATTCAACGGAGCAGCTAAACTATACAGCGTCGTACAGTTTAACTGCTCCGTCGAATCTTCTTTGAACATTCCACAGACACCATAAGCCTTCAATGACAGATTTGACCTTAATTAATTTGGATTTTCGGACAAATGCAATTTTTAACGAAAAAAATAAATAAATAAAAAAAATAAATAAAACCACATTTCGGGAGTAACTAAATAATAAAAATTTTCAGACGAAAACAAAATTCCGAAACAAAATATTTCAGTGTGCACATGTCTAATGTCTAACACAGACTAACCACCATCTGCAGCTTTCCACATTGTGACTCTGGTATCTGGGGAAGTGAAAACCAGGAACAGTCCATCTATTAAGGGTGCACAGGCACCACCCCCCCCCCCCCCATTTGTGCATCCAGCCCCTTGCAGGACGCTGGATGCATGAATTCCAATGGGGGAGTTTGAAGCACCTGATTAGAGCCAGAGGCTCTAATAGGCTTTAAAGTAGGGTGGGCTCAGGACGCAGAGAATGCAAACCGATCCCACCCAGGTGTGTTACAATACAATGAATATTCGCAATTGTAACACTGAACCTCCTCCTGGCCAATCAGGAAGCACGTCTTGAGACACATTACCCGATTGGCTGAAAGGACAGGAAATCCTTTTGGACGCCTAGGAGGAGGGAAGGAGACACACAGCCGAATGGGGGAGGAGGATAGGATGCAGGAGCCTCTGCCCGCCCCCAGGCACCTAGATGGGGTAAGTGCCGAAACGACTGGCAGACAGCAAGCAGGCGGGGGAGCTCAGGGACTGATTTTTAACCACTTGCTGTCC
The DNA here is from genome assembly GCA_028564925.1 of Lithobates sylvaticus. Lineage (NCBI taxonomy): Eukaryota > Metazoa > Chordata > Amphibia > Anura > Ranidae > Lithobates > Lithobates sylvaticus. Next base: position 441,539,423 of record CM053029.1, read on the forward strand.
ACCCCATAGCAGTTTCACTGCTACAGGGCAGCAGCTGTGTGCCGGATAACGTATATATACATGATCTGACTCTTCCGGGCAGGGGGCACGCATGCGCGCCACCGATGCCTTCGCTCCCACTGTGATTATACACAGCGGGTACCGCAGACTCGATGTCTGCCGTCACCCACCAATCATTCGTTACAGAGGCAGAACAGCAGTCTCCCTATGTAAACAAGGCAGATTGCCGTTTTGTCAGTAGGGAAGGCATGGATCCTGTGCTTCTACAAAGCAGGGACATGGATCCATGTCTTCCCCTAGTAAAAGCACATCCCATAGTACACAGAAACACTAGCTAGGCACATAGTTAACCCTTTGATTGCCCCTGATGTTAACCCCTTCCCAGCCAGTGTCATTAGTACAGTGACAGTGCACACTGTTTAGCATTGATCACTTTATTAGCGTCAATGGTCCCCAAAAAGTGTCATGTCTTTTTTATTTTTTTATTTAATCTTTATTTAATTTTCCATATACAAAAAGAAAGGAAAAAAACAAGAGAAATACAATCTACATCTATCAAATACACACAATTTCCCCTCCTGTTTTTTCTTTCTCCCATCTCCTCCCTCCCCTCATCTGGTTTGCCTTCTAACATCTCTCTTATTTCAGATACCACTGATCTCCTCCTTCATCCCCTCCGCGAATTTCCCATATAACTTAAATGCCAGCCATCTTCCCCAAATCCCATTATATCTTTCCACCTGTCATTTGACTCTGCTGCTTAGGTATTCCATCTTACAGATATAATCTACTCTTTCTAACCACTCTTTTATACTTGGTTTTCCTACATATAACAATTTTTGGGGGTATTAATCCCTTTGCAGCATTTAATAGAAATGGGATTAGCATTTTCCTATAGTGCTTTTTTTTGTCTTTTGTGCTGTGAAACAAACAGGTCCATGGGTAATTTAAAATCTCCTCCCCCTTTAAATCTTCTATATATTCTTATATTTCCTGCCAGTATTCTTTTATTTTTGGGCAATCCCACCAGATGTGTGTCATTGTACCGATTTGCTTACATTCCATCCAACATTGTGGGCATTTGTCTTGTTGGTATTTATGGATTTTCTCTGGCGTTAGATACCATCGCACCAAACACTTGTATTGTATTTATGTCTGTTGCATAATTATACACTGCTCCTATCACTCTCTCTACTTGTTTTTCCTTCAATTTTATACCCATTTCCTGTTCCCATTTTCCTATAAACGGTAGTGGCCCTCGTCCCTCTAGATCTGTCAGAATTCCATATACTTGGGATATCCCATGTTTTAATGGTGTTTGTTGCAAAGTTTTTCTAATGGATTCAACTCCTTTCCATCCCTAATTGGTTGGTGAAGTGTATTTTACGAAATGTTTTAACTGTAAGTATTCCCACTCACTAATCTTCTTCCACCTGTTTATATACTTTAGTTCCTGGAGTGTCCTTATTCTCTCCTGTTCGATAACATCTTTTAATTGTTCATTTCCCATTCTACTACCAAAAAGTGTCTCCTTCCCTGGAATACAAAAATGAGTACATGTGAGTGAAATTAAAGGTGAATTATATTTCCATTTTCCCTGCCAATATATTAAGTCCCATATTTTAAATACGTTCCTAGTCAATTCATGTGATTCTGGGTCTAATTTTCAAAATTTCCGTGGGATCCAAATATGCTTTTGCTATAGTGTCATGCTTAAAGTGTCTTCCATCTTAACCCACCTCTTTTCACTGTTTACATTTGCTCATTCCACCATGCATGCTATTATAACTGCTTTATAGTATCTCTTTATATCAGGTGCTGCTAAACCTCCATGTTTTTAGTTTCTACTGAGTAGTGCAAAATTTACTCTAGGTTTTTTGTTTTGCCATATGTATTTTAACATCATTGTTTTTATTATTCTAAAAAAAAATGTTGTGGTATTGCTATCGGTATCATTTGGAACTTGTATAATATTTTTGGTAGGACCATCATTTTTAGCATGTTTATCCTACCCATCCAGGACAAAGGTCTCATCAAAATGTTCCTAATCTCTGTTTTAATTTCATTGAGTAATGGGATGTAATTAGCCTGAAATAAATTCTGTAGTGGGTGTCAATTTGATTCCAAAGTATGTTACTTCTTTCCCCACCCACTTGAATGGGAATTCCCTTTGTAGTGCTCGTTCTTCTTTTTTATCTACTCCTATATTTAATATTTCTGTTTTTATTGGGTTAATCTTGAAGTTTGTAAGTTTCCCATATTTTTTTAATTCTCTCATTATGTTAGGCAATGTCAACCTTGGTTTAGTTAGTTAGTCTGCGTATGCCGCCACCTTGTGTTCCTCTTCGCCCACTCTCACCCCCCCCCACCCCCCATATCAACACTATTTCGCAATGTTGCCAAAAGTGGTTCCAATGATAACACATATAGCATCCCTGTCTTGTTCTGTTAAACATTTCAAAAGGTGGCAACAAACTTCCATTCACCTTTACCATTGCCATAGGATGATTATACAAGTTTTTGATCCAGCTCATAATTTTTGACCCCATGCCCAGATGTTGAAGTGTATCCATCAAGTCCCTGTCAAATGCTTTTTCCGCATCGATTGACAGGAGTAGCACTGAGGGCCCCTCTATTTTTCCCTTTTCACAGCATTAACATTGTTCTTATGCTATTATCTCTGCCCTCTCTTCCCGGTATGAACCCTGTTTGGTTCTTTAATCTTGTTGTCAGAATTTGTGCATATAGCTTTATATCTGCGTTTAGCAAAGCTATGGGCCTATAATTGGAACAGGTAGTTCTATCCTTTCCCTCTTTAGGTATTATTGTAATATGGGCCAGCGGTGACTCTCTTCTTATTTCTTCATTCTCTCCTACTTTTTTCAAGTAATCACCGATTTTTGGCACTAATTGTTCTTTGAATTTTTTATAGTATTTAATCGTAAATCCATCTGGACCCGGGCTTTTCCCTGATGGTGTTTCCTTTAATGTCTTTCTAATTTGAACCCGTGTGATTGGTTCATCTCTTTCTGCTGAGATTTTTGGTAATTTGGCATCCACTAGATATTCCTGTGTTTTTAATTTTCTTATTTCCTCTTCTTTTCGTGTCTCTTTGTTTCTGACCGCATATAAAGCACTATAATATGTTTGAAAGGCCTTTGCGATATCTTTTGTTTTTTGTATCATCTCTCCTTTCAAATTTCTTATCTTTTCTATGTAATATAAGTTTTTTTTGTTTCTTAGTTTTTACAAGATATTTGCCAGATTTGTTTCCCCATGTATATCTTTCCTTTGTAACTCTATTAAATACTTTTCTTGTTTCCTGTTCCATTAGATCCTTTAGTTGGTCTCTTTTTATGAGTAGTGCCTGTTGAATTTTGGCCTCTAATTGCATTTTATGCCTTTGTTCTAATTCATATATTTATTTTATTATTTTTCATAGTGCTTGCTCTCTCCTTCTTTTTTCCTGCCCTGATAGAGATCAACATCCCCTACTGTATACCTTATGGCCTTCTCATATTGTTGCCTTTGTTAGTTCTGGTGTCTCATTGATCATAAAATACTGTTCAATTTAATTTATTATTGTTATTATTTTCCTACTTCTGTGTCTTCTATCAGATCTTCGTTTAACCTCCATATACCCTTCCTGTGTTCTACCTCATAAAACCTCAACTTTTTTGGGTGTTTATTGGGGCAGTATATATTTGCAAGCGTGTACTTCACCTCCTGTAAAAGCCCCTTCAAAAAAGAAAACGACCTTCTGGATCTATTTTCCTCTCCTGTGAGATAACTCTAACCTTTTTCCCTATCCCGATGGCTACTTTTGCCCTTTTACTTGGAGAATCTCCATAAAACCACGTTGGGTGGCCTTTGAATTAAGGATGAGCCGAACACCCTCTGGTTCAGTTCGCACCAGAACTTGCGAACAGGCAAAAAACTTGGATGCACACACGAACACCATTAAAGTCTATGGAACACGAACATGAAAAATCTAAAGTGCTCATTTTAAAGTTATTGTCATAAAAAGTGTGTGGAGATCAATGCAAAAATAAGTTTTAAAAACTGAAGTTTTTTCGATGCTTAAAGTGAAACAATAAAAATGAAATATTCCTTTAAATATCATGCCTGGGGGGTGTCTATAGTATGCCTGTAAAGTGGAGCAGTTTTCCCATGTTTAGAACAGTACCACAGCAAAATTACATTTCTAAAGGAAAAAAAAGTAACTTAAAACTGATCGCGGCTGCAATAAATTGTTGGGTCTCGGCAATATAGATAAAACTCATTGAAAAAAAAACTGCATGGGAACCCCGAACCAAAAATTTTAAAAAAATTGCACGGGAGTCCCCCCAAAATCCATACCAGGCCCCCCAGGTCTGGTATGATATTAAGGGGAACCCTGTGGCAAATTTAAAAAAAATGCTGTAGCATACCAGACCCTTATCTGAGCATGCAACCTGGCAGGCCACAGGAAAAGAACCGATCTAGGCCACATGCCCTCAACATGGGGAGGGTGCTTTGGAGTAGCTCCCTAAAGCATCATGTCCCCAAGAGCCACCCGGTGACGTAAACGGGTGATCCCGCCCCCCCTCTGACACCACGTGATGTCAGAGGAAGACGGGGTCGCCAGTTTACATCACTGAGTGGCCCCGCCCTCAGCTATATAACAGCTGTCATCGAGAAGAAGCGTCACTCGACGGGAGCCTCCCATGGAGGCGGAGCTGTTGCTGCTTTTTTTTTCTTTTTTTGGCTCATCAGGCGGCGTGAGATGGATCTACATCGCAGGACATTTTTATTTTTTTATTTTTTAATAAAGGACTTTTTTAATAAAGTGTCTCCTGTCTTTTAGGGTAGGGGTACAATGTACCTGTTACCAATTCACAAAGGGGGAAGGCTGGGGTCTGGGGGTCCCCTTGTTAAAGGGGGCTTCCAGATTCTGATAAGCCCCCCACCTGCAGACCCCCATAACCACTGGGCAAGGGTTGTGGGGATGAGGCCCTTGTCCCCATGAACATGGGAACAAGGTGCTTTGGGGGGCTACTCAAATGTACCCTCCCCATGTTGAGGGCATGAGGTCTGGTATGATTTAGGGGGGCACTCTCTCATCCCCCCCCCCTCTTTTCCTGCGGCCTGCCAGGCTGCATGCTCGGATAAGGGTCTGGTATGGATTTTGGGGGGACCCCTACGCCATTTTTAAAAAGAAATTGGCACAGGGTTCCCCTTAAAATCCATATGAGACCTTAAGGGCCTTTGGGTGGACCCCACGCAATTTTTTTCAAAATGATTGGTTCTGGAATGTCATTTTGCTGTGGTACTGTTCCAAACACAGGGAAAACTGCACCACTTTACAAACATACTATAGAAACCTCCCAGGCACGATATTTAAAGGAATATTTCATTTTCATTGTTTCACTTTAAGCATTATTAAAATCATTGCTCCCGAAAAAACTGCCATAAAACTTTTTTTTGCATTGATACATGTCCCCTGGGGAAGTCCCCAAACACTTTTTATTACAATAACTTGGATATAAGCCTTTAAAATTAGCACTTTTGTTTTTTCATCTTAGTGTCCCATAGACTTTAACGGGGCTTCCACAGCTTTCGAATTTCCCGCAAACACTGTATAATGTTTGTTGTTCACTGAACGTCTGAACAACCAAAGTTCGGCCCGAACTTATGCTTGGGCTGAACCGTTTGCCCATCCCTACTTTGAATATAATTTGGTATTTGTGTCTTGCGCTATATGTGTCTCCTGTAGGAAAATTATTTCTGCAGAGTATCCTTTCAGTTCCCTTAACATCATATGTCTTTTTTATGGGGAATTCAAGCCTCTCACATTATATGTCACAAAATTCATACCATAAATTTTTTTCTCCTCTTTCCTTTCCTGTCCCCCCTCATGGGTCCCCCAACCACCCCCCCCCCCCCCCCCAAGAAAGGGGGGATGGGACCCTAACCAAACAACATTGAAAAGCGGCCAACACTTGGAAATCCACAAACCATATCCCCTCCAATCCCCTACCCCTTATTTGTTATTTTGACCTCATTGTCTTTGAGCAGATTTCTAATTCTTTCTTTTCTTTAAGGACTCCCTTGCCCCCTTTCTTCTATCCTCCCTCCCCTGCTTCCCCCGCCCCCACCCAGTCCAAACTTCACAGTTTTTATTGAGTATTGGGTTAATTTTGTTGTTGTCGCTCTAGTTATATTTTTTTTAGGGATCAACTGCCACTGCTTTTCTTCTTGTGTAGATCTTTCTTGTCTAAAGGTAGTCTCCCTTGGACTGTCCAGCATAGGAATTTCCATTTTTTTTACAAAAATCATTAGTTTCTTCTATAAACCTGAGTTTTGCAGTGTGTCCATTTCTTCTACCTATCAAACATGCGGGGAAGCCCCAATTTTATTGGATTTCATGTTCCTGTAGTACCTTCAATAGAGGTTTTAATGTCCTTCTTCTTAAAGTTTCTTGTGAAAGTTTCTGAAAGATTTGTATAGTCTTTTCCTCAAATCTAATTAGTGACTTACCCCTCATGTTTCCACATATTTGTTTTTTCTCCTCCCAATTTTAAATCTAACTATAATGTCTCTTGGGCTCTCCATCGGAATTACTTTCCGTCTTCTTAATCTGTGGGCTCTTTCCATTTTTATTGGATTTGTTTCTTCTTTACCGAGTATTGGGTTAATAATTTTCCTTATTATTTCTGTTAAATCTTCTGTCTGGGTGGATTTGGGAAGGCCTAGTAGTCTTACATTTTTCTCTGTCTCTGTTCTCTTGGTCTTCTAACCTATAAGCTTGTTCCTGTTCTATTTTAGGGCTCTTTCACACGGACGGACCGTATGTCCGTTTTTCATCCATCCGTTTTCGGATGAAAAACGGACATACAGGTATCCCTATGGGATAGCGGGTGTCAGCGGATGAGCATCCGCTGACACCCGCTCTCGTCCGTGCCCGCCATGCTCCGTTTCTGCAGACGGAGGAAAACCCCCATTTTTTCATCCGTCTGCAGAGCGGATCGGGTGACGACGGACTCTGCGGTCCGTCGTCACCCGATCTCCCATAGGGGAGAGCGGCGCTCTGACAGGTCCGTCCCTACGGAGTGCAGAGACGGACCTGTCATCCTACTGCTCAGCGGAGATCACTACGGCGATCCCCACTGAGCAAGCGGCTATCCACGGGGCGGATCTGCACTGATCCGCCCCGTGTGAAAGAGCCCTTAAAGATTTTATTTCTCCTTTTTATTCTTTTATTATATTTGTGTGGCAGTCCGTTTTTTTCCACTTCCTCTACTCTTGTAATACAGTAGCTCACAAAAGTGAGTAAAAAAGAGTACACCCCTCGCATTTTTGTAAATATTTTATTATATCTTTTCATGTGACAACACTGAAGAAATTACCTTTTTAATACAATGTAAAGTAGTGAGTGTACAGCTTGTGTAACAGTGTAAATTTGCTGTCCCCTCAAAATTACTCAACACACAGCCATTAATGGTTAAACCACTGGCAACAAAAATGAGTACACCCCTAACTGAAAATGTCCAAATTGGGCCAAAGTGTCAATATTTTTTGTGGCCACCATTATTTTCCATCACTGCCTTAACCCTCTTGGGCATGGATTTCACCAGAGCTTCACAGGTTGCCACTGGAGTCCTCTTCCACTCCTCCATGACGACATCACAGATCTGGTGGAAGTTAGAGACCCTGCGCTCCCCCACCTTCAGTTTCAGGATGCCCCACAGATGCTCAATAGGGTTTAGGTCTGGAGACATGCTTGGCCAGTCCATCACCTTTACCCTCAGCTTCTTTAGCAAGGCAATGGTTGTCTTGGAGGTGTGCTTGGAGTTGTTATCATGTTGGAATACTGCCCTGCGGCCCAGTCTCCAAAGGGAGGGGATCATGCTCTGCTTTAGTAAGTCACAGTACACATTGGCATTCATGGTTTCCTCAATGAACTGTAGCTCCCCAGTGCTGGTAGCACTCATGCAGCCCCAGAATCTCACCATGCTGTACTATAGGCAAGACACACTTGTCTTTGTACGCCACACACGCTTGACACCATCTGAACCAAATAAGTTTATCTTTGTCTCATCAGACCACAGGACATTATTCCAGTGATCCATGTCCTTAGTCTGCTTGTCTTCAGCAAACTGCAGGCTTTCTTCTGCATCATCTTTAGAAGAGGCTTCCCTCTGGGATGACAGCCATGCAGACCAATTTGATGCAGTGTGCGACGTATGGTCTGAGCACTGACAGGCTGACCCCCCCACCCCTTCAACCTCTGCAGCAATGCTGGCAGCACTCATACGTCTATTTCATAAAGACAACCTCTGGATATGACGCTGAGCACGTGCACTAAACCTCTTTGGTCGACCATGGCAAGGCCTGTTCTGAGTGCAACCTGTTAAACCGCTGTATGTTCTTGGTCACCGTACTGCAGCTCAGTTTCAGGGTCTTGGTAATCTTCTTGTAGCCTAGGCCATCTTTATGTAGAGCAACAATTCTTTTTTTAAGATCCTCAGAGAATTATTTGCCATGAGGGGCCATGTTGAACTTCAAGTGACCAGTATGAGAGAGTGAGAGCAATAACACCACATTTAACACATCTGTTCCTCATTCACACCTGAGACCTTGTAACACTAACGAGTCACAAGACTCCGGGAGGGAAAATGGCTAATTGGGCCCAATTTGGACATTTTTTTTACTTAGGGGTGTACTCACTTTTGTTGACAGGGGTTTAGACATTAATGGCGTGTGTTGAGTTATTTTGATTGGACAGCAAATTTACACTCCCTACTTTACATTGTAGCAAGGTGCCATTTCTTCAGTGTTCCCCAGAAGACGTCATTGGACGAAACGACGTAGGGAGGCTGACGCGCTGACGTCATCGCGTTCCGCGTTTGAGCGGGTGTACGATTTGCCGGCCGGCACATGTTTTTATCCTTTACTCCTGCCCATCCATTTTTGTTTCTGATGTAAGTAGGAGCTTTTTGTTGTTCAATAAAAACTGTTACTCTGATATCACACTATGGGAGCATCCCTTTTTTTCTCTACATGTCCTTTTGGCCATTAAGTGATTGTTGGTACCACTGGAGATTGTCCTTGGTACGATCGGTTCCAAGGAGGATTGTGAGTGCTTTTCCCGTTCCTGGTTATCCCTGTGAAAGAGACCGCATCTGGAGTCCATCAGGCTGAGATTCATCACAACATCCACTTATGGGCCCATTTGAGCTTGCCCTCTGGTAAGCACATTCAACTTATGGTGGTGGATCACGTCAGTCACTATTTTTTGGATTTTCACTTTGCCTTCCTTGGATTTATGTTTTTTATATTGGACTTTTTCTTGATTATCCATCAGACCATATCACTTACATTGTTTAGGTCTCCATTCACTTATTCACTGGACTTTCACGGTCACTATTTAGATTTTATTATATGATATTGTCTTAGTCCTTTATTATTATTTTTGCACTTATTTCTTGTATTATTTAGTTAACAGCGCGGCTTTTTGTATTATTTTGTTCATTTATTGTGTATATCTCACAATTTTTTAGCTGCTGCTTAGTGTTCAATGTTGAATATCACTTCTATTTAATACTTATAATCCTATATGATGATGACATTTATTTGATTATCACCAGGGATTGTTTAGGTTTCTGGTAGGGATCAGCGCGGTGTTTCACCTGTTTTTTTCATTTCTTCAGTGTTGTCACTGAAAAGATATAATAAAATATTTACAAAAATGTGAGGGGTGTACTCACTTTTGTGAGATACTGTATGTCCCAGATCTTTGCGGATTATTGCCATTTCTATTTTTTGGGAATTTTCCAAGGCCGCAAACATAGTTTCCATATCTATTTTTGTTGGCAATTGGGCTTTCACCTGTTGTTCCTCATCTGTCCCTACCTCCAGATCTAGGTCAAAATCTTGTTCTATTCTGGATACTGAAAGTGTACTTATTTCTAGAGATATTTTGTTCTAGCCTTTTTTCTCTTTTTTTTCCTTTGTTTCAATTTGGCGCCCTTTAGTACTTTGTTGTTTTTCTGTTATTTGCTTATCTCCATTCCCTCCTTGGATTACAAATGTATTCATAGAACCGGGGCATAAGCTAGAACGGGGTGATTTTACAACTGCTCCTCCTCTTGCCGACTTCCCCCTCCTGTTTTTCCCTTTTATTTATTTCCTTTTTTCTTTGGGGGCCTGTATTTTAATACAGATTATCCAGGGGTATGGCGCTATATGGACCAAAACTAAATACGGTGGTGGGGTGGTGAGTTTTTTCTCTCTCCGCCGTCTATTTTTAACTAATAATCACCATAAACCTTTAGTCTCTAGAGTCTTAGTACCTTTATATCATCTTTGTCCTGTTCCTCCCGGTAATCAGATCTTCATGGTGGCTGCTGAGCCCACAGAACATGCAGCACTCTTAAGACTCATCATATACATAGGAGAATTTAAATTATATCAAAGAAGGAATATTTAGTAAAATGCAGATTCTTCGGGCCACATCGTATGCACCTTGGTATGCTGTGTATGCAGAGCCAACAGTCTATTGAAAATATGACTTCATATGCATTTATATACCACACATGCTTTATATGCAAGAGACAGGTATACAAGGTGTACTCCCACTTTCTTCTGTATATTCTCATTTCCTTTTATTTTAATTTTTTTAATTTTTTTTCAAGCTTTCCTCCCGAATTCCTCCTAGCTTTTGACAGTGAAGGGGGGAACGTCTCTGCCAGTGGGGTTTTTGTGGAATGCTCTCTCTGCTCTCTCTGCTCAGAGGCTTCCACTCAGCTCTATTCGGCCATTTCCATTCTCCTCCCGATTATCGCCGACTATCTCCGAGCAACTGAGTGCCGAGAGCCTCTACCTCCTCTCGCTCTCCGGTCACCTCCGAGTCCTGCCGGCAATCCGCTATCCGGCTATCTGCAATCCCCGCTCGCAGTGCTTCAAGCCAAAGAAGGGGTGGCCACTTCCAGTCCACTTCAGCCCCGTCTCCACACTCTCCCCGAGCACTTTCTGTCCTCACCCTGTCACTACGCAGCAGCTTGCGTCCCAGCAGGAAGGGGGAGAGATAGTCCGAGTGGGACCAATGGGAAAGGAGTCACCGCTTCCATCCATGATCCACGCTCTGCGCTAGGACATCCACTCACCCTAGATCACACCAGGTCAGAAAAAAGTGCAACACAGGCCGAGTGTTTGAATCAGGTCTGGGGCGGACCAAGGCATAGGAGGCTTAGGGCTATTCCATTGGATGGGATCGGAGACCGAGAGTTCCAACGGCATGCTCCTAGCCAGCTCCATTACTAGACTCCTCCCCCAAAGTGTAAATTAGTGTCAGAATGTCCATCACAGTAAGCTGCTGTTCGCCACCAGTACTAGTAAAAAATATATATATCCCATAGTTTATAGACGATCTAACTTTTGCGCAAACCAATCAATATATACACTTATTGGGATTTTTTTTAACTAAAAATATGTAGCAGAATACTTATTGACCTAAAATTAAAGAAATTCGATTTATTTTTTATTTTTTGATTGGATATGTTTTATAGCAGAAAGTAAAAAATATTGTTTTGTTTTTTTCCAAATTGTCAGTCTTTTTTTTTTTTTTTAGCGCAAAAAAAAAAAAACACAAAGGTTATCAAATACCACCAAAAGAAAGCTCTATTTGTGTGAAAAAAAGGACATACTTTTTTTGGCTACAGCGTCGCATGACCTCAGAATTGCCAGTTAAAATAATGCAGTGCCATATCACAAAAAAATTGCCTGGTCAGGAAGGGGGGAAAAATCTTCCGGAGGTCAAGTGGTTAATAATAAAAAGGTACAGTTTCAAAAAAATAAATTTTAATGTTGCTGCATATTGTGACATGTCAGTAATTTATTCATGCATACCTGTAAAGTTATTCATGCATACTTGTAAAGTAGACCTCAAAACTTTAAGTGTGTTAATTTTTATTTCTGCACAAGTTTGTACTTTTACATGACATAAAGTAGGCACCAATTTTTCTACAACATCACAATGTTAGCGTGTTTTAGACACTGAGAAAGTTAGCAATATATTGAGCTACTGTCAACTTATAATGATATAAAAAATAGTAACAATAAAAATATTTGAGGTAACTGTTTATTACCATGTAGACGGCTAAGTACCTGCTTACTAATCCCAATGAGGCACACATCTGTAGCTACATTTTTAAAAAGGCAATGATATTATCAATAGCATGAAACAAGCCTTGGTAACTACATTTTTTCCTTCATCAGTTTAAATTGATCCAGTTTATTCATCTAACAGTAATTGTGTATAGGGGCAGTTGAAAACTCTTAATTGCTCCCTTCTTCCCTCTTTAGCATAGTTCTTTGATTATTCCTAGATAGCAGATGTAAAATGATGTCTTGCAGTCTTTGGTAGATTCTTGCCTAGTAATCCTGAGGATTATTGTCAAAGCTTGGAAGACAACCTCAATATCCTTTAGTTAGCTAAAAATAGGAACACTCAAACAATGTTTTTCAAGATATTAACTGCTTTTCAGGGGAACAAACTGGGTAGAAATACAATTTTTACCGGCCTTCAATTTCCAGTCTCTGATTATCTGAGGTGCCCTGCTTTCTGACTCACTTACAGTGCCCTGGAAAAGTATTCATACCCCTTAACATTTTCCAAATTCTTTCATGTTACAACCAAAAATGTCAATGTATTTTATTGGGATTTTATGTGATAGACCAACACATAATTGTGAACCGCCTTTCGCTGAAATTACAGATACAAGTCTTTTTGGGGATGTCTCTACCAGCTTTGCACATCTAGAGAGTGCCCTTTTCGCCCATTCTTCTTTGCAAAATAGCTCAAGCTCTGTCAGATTTGATGGAGAGTGTCTGTGGAGAGCAATTTTCAAGTCTTGTCACAGATTCTCATTTGGATTTAGGTATGGACTTTGATTGGGCCATTCTAACACATGAATATGCTTTGATCTAAACCATTCCATTGTAGCTCTGGCTGTATGTTTAGGGTCGCTGTCCTGCTGGAAGGTGAACCTCCGCACCAGTCTCAAGACTTTTGCAGACTCTAGCAGGTTTTCTTCTAAAATTGACCTGTATTTGGCTCCATCTATCTTTGTAAATTGTGTCCCATTACAACATTTACGTTTTTGGTTGTAACGTGACAAAATTTGAAAAAATGGGGTATGAATACTTTTTCAAGGCACTGTAGCCCCTCAAACCCCCCCCCCCCCCCTCCACAGCCCTCCCCCTGGAGATCTTTCACTGTGCCTCTCCTGTTACTCTTTTATGCCAATCATTCCATCCCCTACACCCCCTCCCCCATCCACATCCTCCCTTTCCCCTTCTTTCTTACCCAATGCCTGAACTACCTCTAACCTATGATGTGGTGCAGCATATCTGTGAAACACTGAAACTTGCATTTGTCGTATGCCATTGTTGGTTTTCAGTATTTCTGTATCTATTATAAATTGCAAAAGTTAATAAAAATTTTGTGAAAGAAAAAACAACTTTACCTTTAAATTTGAAGGATGCAGTTTGTGTCTGTGTAACAATAAAATTACACCATGTCACCTTTCTCAATTGGTTTGGATTATTTTGTACTATTCGCTTCAAGTTCACTATAATAACATATACTATATGGCTGAAAGTATGTCAATGCCTCTTCAGATGTTTCCAGTGAAGTGTACTGCTAATGATACAATGACATCTTAGATGACTGTGTACTTCTAATCTTGTGGCAACAAAACTAAGCTATGTTGGCTTTTAAACTGTGGTGCTTTCCTTATATATTAATAATCACTGAATACTAAAAAGCTTTCAGGCAGGGTTTTTGAGGTACAACTTACACAATACTCCAATATATAAATATATATGATATAAATATATCAAAAAGTTTAATTACATGATTGTAACAATTAAAATGTATCAACTGAATTATAAAGAGAGAATGTTTCTTTGCCCTTCAGGTCTGGTATGTATTTTGGAGGGAACATCTTGACAAAAATAAAAAAAAATTAGGGCATGAGGTCCCCCCTAAAATCCATACCAGACCCTTATCCAAGCATGCATCCCGACATGCCAGAAAAGGGGGGATGAGCAAGCGCCCCGAACCATACCAGGCCAAATCCTGTCAACATAAGTGGGGTGTTTATGGGGAACTCCTCCCCCAAATCACCCTGTCCCCATGTTAACAAAAATAAGGGCCTCTTCCCCACAACCCTGGCCCAGTGGTTCTGGGCATGCTGGGGTTTAAAAGAGGGGCCCCCAGATCCTGGCCCCCCATGTGAATGAGTAAATGAAAGGAAAAATCGAAATAAATGTCCGTTACAACTACATTGTCAATTACAATGAACGCTGCCCGCTGACCTGCATGTGGAAAAAAAATCCACATCTGACTTTGACTCCCATCAACTGAAAGCTCCGTGTCCCACCCACTGCTAAATAAATGAAGGGGCAGGGTCATCTGGTGAGCTCATTGGGTGACCCCGCCCCCTTGTGACATCATCGACCCAGCACACTCTGGCCCTTAAGATGAGTCCGAAGCACCTGGCATGGATTGGGGGTAACTCAACACTTTTTTTAATACATTTTGTAATGCTGGGTTTTCTTTTGTTTACATTCTGCTGTCAGTGGGAAATCCCTGTCATAATTGTTAAGGATGTGGCAGGTACCAGCTCCTTAACAACCATCTATTTACTGGCTGTTAAGGATGCTGGCGGGTATCATCTCCTTAACAACCAAGCTTTTTACTCGTTGTTAAGAATGCCAACAGGTGCTGACGTCAAAATACCATGCGTTTTCACTAAAATGCCACATCACTTTAAGAAATAGGGCATGCAGTATTCTAGTAGTGTTTTTTAGTGAATTGCACACAAAAAAAAATAAAAAAAAACGATGAGCTATTTTACCACTGATATTAAAGCGGTAGATAACGTTTCATGAATTGAGCCCACCGTATCAATGTTAAATTTTTGTGTTAGAACACACATTTTAACATAAGTGGCTTTAATAATCTGACTTGTAGAATTAGGGACTGTTTACCATTTTAGCATTTTTGGAATCCTTGTTGTATTATCAATGCTTCCAAAATGTAGTCTGTTCAACAATTTACTAATGAGCTCTCAAGAAGAAAATTGTATTAATCGCCTTTACTAACTATGCATAGGGTTGTATTTTACTATGCAATTTTTACTGAGATAAATATATTGACATACCAAAATAACTATGTCTTTAAAATCAACATTATTTATGTCTTTTAATTTCAAAGGGGAACAGTAGCAAGTTAATTTACAGTCCATGCGCAGCATTAATCTTTTTGCTTCATTTAAATAAGCATTGCATAAAAATCCACTTCCCTAATGAATGAAATTTATTTTGGCAGAGTATTTAGCATACTCTCTGATATTTATCTGAGCAGGCAGTTTTTGAAGAATATCTAAAAAACATTAGATTTCTTTATTAATAAAATCTCTGATAGGATTGTAAATGTGAAAACATATTTTATTTTATAATTAAATAATAAAGTATACAGCAGCTTGAAACATTTCCTTTGTTTTAGAGTGGTGAAGACATAGAACACTATTTTTTTTTTTAGTAAATTATAGGGTTTTTATGAGGAGTGAAGAAAGGTCTTTGTTGTTGTCCAAGTTAAGGTGGTCACTAAGACAGGATTTCTTTCAGGTACTTGACAGAGATTCTAAATATTTTTAACTCTATTTTCTCCATTTCCAAAGTTTCTATTTTGCAGAAAAACCGGTGATTTTTTCAAAATTAGCATTCAAATATTTATACTGTAATTGTCAGCATTTAACAAGGCAGGCATGCTGTTTATGCTAGCTGCAGCTTCAACAAGAAAATATCCTACATGCAGAAAAGTAAAATGGTTTCATATCTGACATCATCAGGGGTCCCCTGATGACATCAGATGTTGCTGATGAAACGCATTGGGTGGACTTCCGGGACATATCACTTCCACTGTTTGGAGCACAGTTTTCACTTTCAGTTTAATGTCTGAGCTTAATATAAAAGCAATTTTAATCTCTTTACTCATTAAATTTAACATACTACACTATAAGAGTCTCCTCTTTCCTTCTCTACATGTGATTGATATATATATATATATATATATATATATATATATAGAGAGAGAGAGAGAGAGAGAGAGAGAGAGAGAGAGTATTTTAAAGGTGCAGGAGCACCATTAAAGTATATTCTGGTGTCCACTTATCCGTGTGTACGGGATCCTATTTTGGATATTGGATGAAATAGAGAGACGGATTCCAGAGCCTGATGTGAGTACCTGCCAGTTGGGGACAAATAAGGTGCTGTGTGACTTCCTGTAATAGGGGTCATGAATTTCTGGTGAGTGAGCTGCACACCTAAATTGTGGAAGAGAGGAAGAGCACAATTTTTTTTGGTGTCACATTTTCACTTCTGGGATTTACATTTTTGGATTTATCTGCACTGAGCACTTCATTTTAAATAATTCTCATTGACATTATTTATATGTATGGGTTGTTGTTATGGGGTTGTGAGAGTGTGGTTAATAATTCATCTTAAATGTTTCAATGTCCAGGCTGTGAATAATTTCCCTCAGTACATTATAAGCATTCAATCTAGGATTCATGACAGCTGGACTATATTGAACATCTTTCCACGCTTTAGTATTTAGTGTGTACTTTTCATTTCAAATTGAAGAGAGAGTGTGTGTGTAGTGCCCTGGAGGAGGAGTATAAGTATCATAAAAATGTGATTGCACTGCTTATACCCAATAAAGTTATGGATGGTGCATCCTATTATAACTTAATCAAGAAAAATAGATTGATATAAAAATTCAGTGTTCAGCGATGATGATTCCAATCGTTGGATTGACCACCCACATGGATCCTCTGTGTCATTGGATGATTCCTATAATGAGCGGCATCTCTATAATGCTCACCATAAAATAGAGGGAGAAGCCGCCAATAGTGTAGTATGTCTTATTTATTATTGAAGATAGAACAGCTAAAATGTACTCACATTCCAGGTGAATTACAAAAGATTTAAAAACATGTAAGCAGTATGTATCCGGCATCGACCTCCAGATCAAAGATAATGTCACTTGGCTCTAGCTCCAGGGGTGACGCCACGCACCCAAATGGCTTTGTAAGTTAGTAAGCCAAGTAACCAAACATTTGGACTTATATAGACAACAACTAACATCTCCCTAGCAACCGGATCGGCCAGTGCTAAAAGCTCCACCCTGTAAGCACAATTTACAACACTTGTAGCCTGTCGAACAGTCCCAAGCCCTAACAGTTAGTAAAAGATGTGTACTCAAACTAAGGATATCCCAAACTGGGCAGCAAACAACAAAAAAAGGTTTAAGTGAAGCAGGTGATTAAGAGTCTCTAACAATCAGCAGTTTGACCTAGATCCCTGGCAGTCCTGATGTGGCCATCAAAAGGTTCCCCTTTCTGTCTGTCATCGAGCAGCTATGGCAGGTGGTCCTCAGACTCCTCACTCTAAGTATTCCAAAAGTCTTGAGAGCACAGCAGTACAAACAGGATCAAATCAGCAACCGTGGTACAGGAAAAGGCCACTTGGCCCTGGGTGGGTTCAGCTCACTGAACCCAGAATGGACACAGTGTCACATGGTCCCATCAACAAAGTTCTTCCTGGTGATAGGCAACACATGGCTTTGGACTCCCTACAGTAGCCCAAGCAGCCACACACTCTTCAGCTCCTGTACCCTCTAGGCTCCAGGCAACTATCACTATAACTTGCACCAGTAGGTTCCATGCCATCTTGTCTCTGCACACATTCACTTCTTCCAGCTCTGTCCCCGAACTTGTAGGGATAAGTCTCTTAACAAAACAAAGTACTGAACAACTGGAACACTCTGGATCAAATTAAACATTTTGGAGAGCTCAGGACTCTCTGGAACAAGTAAAACACTCTGGAACACACATTGACAGCAGCTCCCTGTAGCACGTTGACCAGAATCTCTCAGGCACAGGCATCTTCTTTATTCCTCAGTACTCCTCTCAGGGTATACCTCTCACCACTAGTCCCTGGTAGAACAAGGGGAGGTGGCACTTTTTTGTTTCCTCCATTCAGGCATTGGGCTCTTGGGCAATCACTCTTTTCACCGACTTACTTTTTTTTTAACTTTATCATCTTGTGTTTAAATTTAGTTTGTGGCTAATTTGAGGGCATTAGTCACTTTTGACCCCTGATGCATCCATAGCAAACTGCTTTTTTTCTGTAAGACTCCCCTCCCCTTTTATTTCAAAGAAGGGGTATTTTGTGAAGTCTTCATTCCTTATGGGGGTATAGTGGTTTTTATTTATCCCTTTCCTAAGCCTATTTCTGACATTTGTTGCTTAGTTAAAATCTGTATTTTTTGCTAGAAAGTTACTTAGAATCCCCAAACATTTTTTATATATATATATATAAATTTTAGCAGAGAATCTCGAGAATAAAATGGCGATAGTTGCAATATTTTATTTCACACTGTATTTGTGCAGCGGTCTTTCAAACGCAATTCTTTTTAGGACAAAAGACACTTTCATGAATTAAAAGAATACTAAACAGTAAAGTCAGCCCAATTTTTTTGTATATTGTGAAAGATGATGTTACGACCGAGTAAATAGATACGTAACATGTCATGCTTTGAAATTGTGCACACTCGTGGAATGGCGACAAACTACGGTACCTAAAAATATCCATAGGCGGCGCTTTAAAAAAGAAAACGGTTACCAGGTTAGAGTTACAGAGGAGGTCTAGTGCTAGAATTATTGCTCTCGCTCTGGCGATCATGACAATACTGCACATGTGTGATTTAAACACCGTTTACATATGCGGGCCTGACTTACGTGTGCGTTTTCTTTGCTGCACGAGCTTGCGGGGACGGAGGAGCTTTAAAAAAAAATAATTCTCTAAATTCTTTTTTATTTTTTTACATTGTCACTTTAAAAAAAAAATTGATCACTTTTACTGTTGTCACAAGGAATGTAAACATCCCTTGTGACAATAGATGGCGACAGGTGCTCTTTATGGAGGGATCAGGGGTGTAAAAGACCCCAAATCCCTCCTTTGCACTTCAAAGTATTCAGATCACCAAAAACAGCGATTCTGAATACTGTATTTTTTTTTAAAACCAGCGCCATTAGCAGCCGTGTAAACCGGAAGTGACGTTGTGTTGTCGCTTCTGTGGTTACATAAAGGAGACTGGAAGGAAGCTGTTTTTGGCTTCCTTCCAGTCTCACTCTAGCCGACGGAAGAGCCGTATCGTGGCTCGGGTCTCCCGGTGGGACGGGAGGCCGAAGAAGAGAGGCAGAAGGTGGAGGGATGTCCCGTCCTGCTCCTCTGGGATAACAGCTGAGCGGATTTTTGCCGCCTTGGTTGTTATCCCTGAAGAGCCGACCGCCCGCTCTAAAAACCGGTACAGCTTCATGCGCCATCCCGGTATAACCCCTTAAAGCCGAGGCCGCATATGTGCGTATGGTCAGTGGGAAAGGGTTAATGTTTATAGGGTCCTTTTTAAATCTGAGGCGTTCAAGCACAGCATTCATCTAGAGCTGCCTTTTGTTCACAGCATACTGCTGCATTATTTAACATTAAAAAAAAAAGGAAAATTTATTATCAAATACTTACCGTAATTTTCCTTTCCTGATGGACTCCATGGCAGCCTACGTGTGGGTTAACCCCGCCTCCTCTCCAATGCTATAGGACCCCCTACCCTATAAGATTGAGCTCACCTGTACAGACTGTGTTCCGTAACTAGCCTACTCAATAACTGAAGGGTGGGAACTCCGTCTGCCATGGAGTCCATCAGGAAAGGAAAATTACGGTAAGTATTTGATAATAAATTTTCCTTTTTCCTGACAGACTCCATGGCAGCCTACGTGTGGGAAATAACTAGCCAATCCACACGGGTGGGCATGCTGAACAGAGATAATTTCAATTTGACCCGTCAACCGACAGGATTTATCAACCAAAGTTCACAGAAGACAGTAAAGCAATCTCAATACAGTAATGTGACATTAAAGTTCAATTAGAGGACCATGAGGCCGCTTTGCAGACCACTTTTGGAGCCATGTGACGGGCTGCTGGCTATGAACCGCTATACCCCTGGTGAAACGTGCCGGCACTGCCTCCGGAGGAGCCAGACCCTAGTCCTAAAAAGGTTGATGGATGAACTGTGCGATCCAGGCCGTAGTCGTTCTGGCTGCAGCTTGATTCCGTTTGCTATTGTCAAAGTGCAGGACCATCAGGTAGAGAGTGTCTTAACAGCGAGGAAGTAGCCTGCAGGCAAACCTTCAGAGTTTCGCCCCCAACCAGAGGATGAACTTCAGTGGATCCCTGGGTCCTAAATGTAGGTATGGCGACTTCCTAGTTCTCATGGAACCTAGGAGGTAATTCATGAATTGAGCTGAGCATAGAAATAAGGACCATCCAGTCCGGAAAGAAGAACAGACGAGATTCTTCGTAACTTAGGGACATAACCTTTAAGACCCTCTTAGCCAAGGTAATAGCCACCAGAAAAGTGATTTTTGCCAGAAGGTTTCCAAATAGGAAGCGGGAAGGACCCCGTATTACTGAGTTCAGACAGTGAGTCGATGACAAGGGAAAGATCCCAATTGGGAAACTTGGTCCCTTTTGAGGGCT
This sequence comes from Lithobates sylvaticus, assembly GCA_028564925.1. Taxonomy (NCBI): domain Eukaryota; kingdom Metazoa; phylum Chordata; class Amphibia; order Anura; family Ranidae; genus Lithobates; species Lithobates sylvaticus. Next base: position 441,560,069 of record CM053029.1, read on the forward strand.
GAGTATTAACTGCCCACTGAACAACTGCTGAACTCAAGGATGAACAGCCCATGAAGTTCCAGAGCACGCCAACAAGGCTAAGACTTGGACTCTGATGGAGCCGATGAATAGAGACAAATCTAGACTGGAAGAAAAAAGAAAGTTTAGGATATCGTAAGCTTTTGGATTTCTTCATGATCTGTCTGAAGGTTGAGAACTCTACAGATTTGGCCCATATTCTCCTATTGACCTAATTCGTGCTCGTCCCTGTAGAGCTCATGATAGTGTAAATCACCCTTAAGCGCACCTGAGCCGGACAAGGGTGCCGATCTGCCCCTTGAAAACGGAAGGTCCAACCCGAGAAGAAGAAGCACTGGATCCCGGAGGCTGAGCTGACTCAGGAGGAGAAATCAAGGCTTGATCGACTGGTAAGGAGCTACTGCCACCACTTTGACCGCTTCCGCATGAGATCTTCATAATAACCTGAGAATTAATGGGGAGTGGTGGAAAGCGTATGCCCTCTTGAAACTCAATCGATCTGTCAGGGCATCCATTCCAGAGGTCTAGCCGCAACAGCCCCGAGCTGTAACACCTCATCAGCTTGAAGTTGCCTGGGAAGAGAATAGATCCACCTCGGGCATGACTCCCAGGAACAGCCACTTGAATGTCTGCACACTAAGAGACCCCTCGTTAGTGTCTAACCGAATACGCAACAGGAAATCCACTCAGACAATCTGGACTCTGGGGATATAGGCAGTTGAAACGCCGGACAAGCTCTTCTGGGCCCAAGACGTGATGGGCTCGCCCTCACGGAATAGTGTGCAGCTTCGAGTGCCACTATGACTCTTCACAAAAGGAGATCACCATTGTGTCGTCCATTCTTAATAATACTGACTCTCCCTTCCGGAAGATGGGAGAAGGACTGAAGGGCACACAAGGCTGCCCGAAGATCCATAACATTCTAGCCCGGGTTGAGAAGACGCATACCCAACCTTCCTGAGCAAGATCCAAACTGCCGAGGGCTCTCCAATCGGTCGTGACCTTGACCCATGAGATGGGGCAACGAAGTGACAACTGATCAGACTTTGCGCTGAAGTCACCAGAAGAGACTGCTCCTCACCGTTTGATGATACATTAATAGGTTGACTGTAGCCCCTTAATTTCCAATGCTGCAGAAATCCTGACTGGAAAGGGTACAACCTCTGCAGGGACCACTTGGCCATAGGGGTCGCGGAGACCATTGAGCCGATTAGTTTTCTTCTTTTTTTTTTTTTTTTTTTTTTAAATTAGGAACCACCTGAAGCCGGTCGAGGTGGAGATTACCTGTTCCCTGTGAACCAACAGCTGGTCTTAATCCTAGGATAGCCACAGGAGGTCGTCGAAATAGTGATAAGACGATAAGGGCCCCTATGGCCAGAGGAATTCTTAAGACTCGGGTGAGGCTGTCAGCCCGAAAAGGAGGTAGAAGAAGAACAGTAGATGGTCTTACCCAACTGTAACCGGAGGAAAACATATTTTAAGTCGATTGAGATTAGCCCATCGCCCGGCCGCACAGAAGGTCGACAAAGCCTTCCTTTGAATCTTTCAAATTCTATATATTATATACTTGTATAGGTAAATTACACCTACACTAGTCACCATAAACTGTTTCTCTAGTGTTAAGAAGAGGGTTAGGTATACCTCCTGGAATTTCTCGACCCTCGGGATGTGTACAGTAACGCCTGCTTCAGCTCCATAACGGCTGAACTTCTGGAGAGATAAGAATATGAATACCACTCTGAGTCTGGATGCAAAGTTATGTCCACCCTGATTCGGTACAGCTGGTGCAGGCTCTGATCACAACAGAGAGGAAAAAAGGGAAGTCTGGATGGCCGCACTTCAGCAAAAACTTCTTTATTAGGCAAAAGATAAAATCCAAAGTAGTGACACCTCATGCGATACCGCAAAACAGCAACAGTAGCTTACGCGTTTCACGCCTCAAAGGCGCTTAGTCATAGCTGAACTTCTGGAGAACTGTTCCGAAGCTCACCTGGGTACGAAGACTATCTTCTTTATCCAGGCTTCCATAGCCTTAGACATAGCTACTAGAGCCAGGGCAGGGTTACAAACCATACCAGCAAACCCATAAGTTTCCTTGAGGTCTTGGTCAATCTCTCTCAAGCTTGTCTTGCATGGCACAGCATCTTCTAAAGGTAGAGTAACCTGCTTTCCCAAACACAACACAGCTGCATCTATGAGGGGGGTGTTTCCCAGACCCCCTGCTTCTTCTGCCTTGAAGGCATACAATCTGGGGGTATTGTTTGACATCAACATTTTCTTGTCCACCTTCTTTCACTCCTCATCCGTAAGGAGCCAAAGAGAGGAAAGCGATCTTTCCCCAGGTGCCTAAAGAACTATTTTACTTATCCTGGGGGGTGGGAGGTGGTAGGGCTTCCTTAATCTCTTTGCCCCATGGAGGAACCAGACATATTCTGATACATTCATCACCTTCCAACTTGCTGACCAAAGAATCCAGAGAAGCAGCGTAGGGCTGGAAAGGACCCAACACCTTTGGACTACGCCAGCCAAGACCCCGGGTGGAATGGACAACTGGCACCATGTGTGGGATGCATCCCATTTCCTTAGAGACTGCTACCTCACACATTTCACAAGAGACTCTATATTCTTGTTTTCCATCTCTTTTATCCCCATCCGCCCAGGCATAACAGTGGTCAATAAAGACTTGTCCTCCAGGACTCGTGTCCACATCTCCAGTAGGCTCTGCCATCCAGGCGGCTGATAGGGCGATGCAATGACTGGAGGAGGAATGGCAACATCTCCTCTGGATAGAGGAGGAATGGCAACATCTCCTCTGGATGGAGGAGGAATGGCAACAACTCTAGGTGCAGGAGGAATGGCAACATCTCCTCTAGGTGCAGGAGGAATGGCAACATCTCCTCTAGGTGCAGGAGGAATGGCAACATCTCCTCTAGGTGCAGGAGGAATGGCAACATCTCCTCTAGGTGCAGGAGGAATGGCAACATCTCCTCTAGGTGCAGGAGGAATGGCAACATCTCCTCTAGGTGCAGGAGGAATGGCAACATCTCCCCTAGGTGCAGGAGGAATGGCAACATCTCCCCTAGGTGCCGGAGGAGTGGCAACATCTCCCCTAGGTGCAGGAGGAGTGGCAACATCTCCCCTAGGTGCAGGAGGAGTGGCAACATCTCCTCTAGGTGCAGGAAGAATGGCAACATCTCCCGTAGGTGCAGGAGGAGTGGCAACATCTCCTCTAGGTGCAGGAGGAATGGCAACATTTCCTCTAGGTGCAGGAGGAATGGCAACATTTCCTCTAGGTGCAGGAGGAATGGCAACATCTCCCGTAGGTGCAGGAGGAATGGCAACATCTCCCGTAGGTGCAGGAGGAATGGCAACATCTCCCGTAGGTGCAGGAGGAATGGCAACATCTCCTTCGTAAATGTTGTGGCGTGGCAAGGTCTCTGTCGTTCTGGACCACGACTAGCGGGTCCGATCTGAAAAAGAAAAGATCGGGGGGGGGGGGGGACACCAACGCAATCTCATCCTTTGAGACTGCAACCTCTGCCCCTCCCCTCACCTGCACATACCTTGTGCGTGAGGGTTGGCCGTATGAAGGCAGTGACCTGTCCATAACCACTGGACACAACGTCATCATGACACGCACGGTCTGCAGATAACCCGGAATGCTACACATACCGAGCCAATCAGTGAGATTAAAATATTCATTATTTATATTTATTTATTTATTTTTTTAACTCACATCAAAACAATAAAACATAGATGCATAAAAACAAAGTACAAGTGTCTATACGTATCCTGTCTTTTTACACTTTCTCTCTTTTTTTTTTTTTTTTAAATATATATAAAATTTTATATACCTGAATATTTTTATTTATTTATTACTTTCCCCATTAAGGGAAGAAAATTTAGACAGATAAATGCAGACCAGGCTGGGGGAAGCTGCCGCTCACTGCCTGTGGGAATCCCACCATGACAGGAGATGGCAGACAATCAAATCCCCCGCCTGAAATGACGTCACTGCCCTCCCCAACATCGCGCCTGCGTTGAGGGAAAACAGCCGGACAGCGCATGCGCGGCCGCCGGACATTCCGCCGCTCCGCGCATGCGCGAACCAAGCCTCGCTTCCATGAAGGCCCCGCGCATGCGCAGAACGACGGCGGCGGCCGCGACCCGGAAGCACCGCTGCGGCCTGGAACGCAGAAGCGTTCCAATCGCCATGAGGGACACTGAGGTGCCGGCGATACAGGGAAATACCGAGAGGGACACACACACAAAAATCAACAAATACATGACTGCCATGGAGCAAAGGAAGGAGATGAAATGCAGACCTTGCCAGCCGTTGATGAGACCTGTCCGTCCGTCCGATGAGCATACAGAGGCAATCACCCAGTAATGGGGAACCATCCAGCCTCAAAGCTACTCGCCCGCCCATGGCTGAGCACTGAGCTTGCACCACACAGGTATGCCAGAAGAGAGATCCGAAATCCAACCAGACACGAACAGCATGTGAAGGTCCAATGGAGGAGGACAAAAAAGGAACACAGTCTGTACAGGTGAGCTCAATCTTATAGGGTAGGGGGTCCTATAGCATTGGAGAGGAGGCAGGGTTAACCGACACGTAGGCTGCCATGGAGTCTGTCAGGAAAAAGGCATATACTTTTATGCCTAATCTCCCGGAAAAACTTTCTAGCTGCTTGCCAATTTTACACAGCCCTAACGCTTGTTGTTCGATTCTCTTAATTCTTGTAGGAAGACACTTGCCTGTGCCTTGTGTCTCCATATAAAACTGTTGTGTGGCTGACCAATTTTCACACTGCTTTATCATCTGTGGTCTCTTAATTCTTACTGAGCTTATGATAGAAATTGGCCAGTGGCAGATTGGGGTATTTCCGCTGTATGTAAACCAAGTACAAATAGTATTGGCATTCATAGGGTTCATTTTCCTCTCAAAGAGCCAAAGTTACAACATAGAAAGCAGCGCTTCTGCCAAATATATATTTTTTTTTTTTTAACTTACAATAAACATATTTCCACCCTGTATTGACGAAGCATATACATCAAATGCTTCCTTACTAAACCCTGCTTCTTCTCCTCGAATGTGTTTCACCTTGGACGGAGCTTAGTCATAGCAGTGGGGAGTTGGTATAGGGTACAGACTTTTATTCACCCATATATCCCAACATTTCCACTACAGTGGTGTGTGCTGGGTGACAATTGAACATGCTGAATGCGTGCATTGCATTAAATCATGTGGCAGCATGCAATAACACGTTATGTAAGGGAAAAAAACGAATATGCAACAAAAAAAATTGTGAAAGCAAAATTTTATTTCATAAAAAAGTCAATTGTTTTTGATGCACAGTGCTTTAGCAAATTAAATGCCATTCGGTTAGGCCTTAATCATACTGGCAGTGATATCCATTTACTATATATGCATGTAATGATTTTAAAGTGGTTGTAAACCCTTACAAACCACTTTGGCCTACAGGTAAGCCTAGATTAAGGCTTACCTGTAGATCCAATAAATATCTCCTAAACCTACATGGTTTAGGAGATATTTAGAAAAAAAAGAGGCATCGCTGCCTACGCTATGCATACTAGCTCATTATGCCTTTGCCTTGCAGGTTCCGTTTTTTTTTGGGGGAAGGCTTTACTTCCTCTTTAAGTGATACACACTGTGAGTTTACCTGTGTTTCAGTGCATTCATCTTAGCTGTGTTCAGAAGAAAACTAATTCTGTGCATTCAAGGACAGATTACATACTCTAATTGCATCTAAATGAACTTAAATGCACATAAACACATGCACACACGTGAAAACAAATACATTGAGACCCTATTCACACATACTGCACGGACCTGCATTTTACTGCACTGGAAGAACGCAGAGTCACTACATGGACACATAGAAAACAATTGTGCAATGTGTGCCCATGCAGTCTCTTGTATCCATTGAGAAAGCATGTGACAGGATGACAACACAGGAGCACAACTGGGGGACATGGACAGAACATTGTCATCCTATACACAGGAAGTGCCTGAACAAGGACCATCAAAACAGAATCACAAGATATTAATACAATGAAAGAAGATTTAATGGTTGTTTTTTCATACACCGTACTTTGACCCATCATGCTCAGTATATGCATAAGGTACTATTTTATTGAATATGTTTCAGTGGAAAATATTGTTAGAGCTCGAACTATAAATAAAGAATTCCAGCATTTCCAGCTGACACTAGTGTGAATAGCTCACTTTTAGGAAGGATTTCTCTCAACTACCCATGGAGAGCATCCCGTGGTTTGAGCCTTACTGAAAGCGTTTAATTAAAAAAGAAGCACATTGAGGGAGATGGTGAAAACATTGCATGGGATAGATGAAACAATTGTATCATTTTAGGCCAAATGTATATAATAAGGTCTTGTTTTTCTGTGTTTTTTTTCTGTGTTTTCTGTTTATATCCGGGGTCAAGGATCTGGATTACATTGAGGGAGATGGGAAAACATTGCATGGGATAGATGAAACAATTGTATCATTTTAGGCCAAATGTATATAATAAGGTCTTGTTTTTCTGTGTTTTCTGTTTATATCCGGGGTCAAGGATCTGGATTACATTAGTGTTATATTATATGGTCCTGTTTTTAAATAAAATTAACCCCTAGGGTGGCCGTCTGATAGCCTTCACAGAAAGGAGACAAAGTTAACCAGATTCTAATGTTTTCTAAAATATAAATGTTTTCATTCATTCATTTTTTAAGGGCTGGCCTGAACAAAGAATTAAAATAAGGAGTGTTAACTCAGAACCGAGACCTTTCTTTTTCTCGTATTATGGGTTTTCTTTAAGACTGCAAAACAGAAAGTCATATTGCCATAAAGTAAAAGAAGAATCATTAGGGACAGAACCTGAAAGTACCTAACCTTTGCCAGAGTCTCTAGTTGTGAGGAATGGAATTGTGTTACAAGGGACTCTGATGCTTACTGATGATAACAACTAGGCAGTAAATAAGGATATGGCCATACATTGATTGAAATTCAGCCAGTTCAGCAGGGACCAGTATTCCGATCCATGTATGGGCACCCTGGATGTACAGGGTCTAGCGATCAACTTCTGTACAACCCTCCTGTTGGTTTTTTGCCAAACGATCAGTGCTGCTGGCTATTGTTTTCAGCACTCATCATTGCGTTTTCAGGGCAGGGAAGGCATGAGAACACGATTGCACAGCAGGAGTGATTCCTCCATTTACCTCGAATGCATGCATGGGGAAAATGGCAAATTTTTTACAAAAATATGTATAATGTATGTCCTGCCTAAGACACAATACAATTTAAAATTTTATGACAAAGACAAATCTTAAGAAAGGAAAAGGTGAAAGGTAACATGGCAGATAAAACAAAACAAAGATATTAAACAACAAGGTAGCAACAAGATGTAATGCAAAAAAGCAGCAAGATACCAGATGAAAAGTAAAAACCTAGCGATATACAACGTACAAGGTAACAGAGCGGTAAAGTATACAGTATCATAACATGGTAGAAATTTGGGATGGAATTTGGGATATCTGATTCAAGAAAGAACACACAGTAAGCAGTAAAAGTAAGTGAATATTAAAAAAAAACAATAAGATCCAATAAATAATTTAAACACTATGTTTAAGTTCCTTCAAAAATTTTGCAAACAGGCAAGTCAGTATCGAAACACGTAGCCCATGTACACTCATGTTAAAACTAAGAGCAAGATATTACCATCATTGTGCATAAGTAAAAAAAAAAATATTTTTTTTTGTTTAATGATTTGACCATTTAAAGAGCAGTGTCTCAATTAGCAATATATATTGCTGTACAAAAGGTCCCAGAAACATTTACAAAAGGCAAATTATGTGCCATAATTACCCTAAGAGGACAAAGACTCAAATAAGGTGAAGTAATATATTTCTTTCACTTCAGTAATTTTCCAAAATGTTTCTATTTCCAGTAAGATAAATATGTCACTTGAAGCTGTAAATTACCTTAACTAATACTTTAATTAGCCTATTTAAAAATGTTCACAACACTTAGTGCGTCACTTATCTCAATTAGTATTACTTAACACAACTTAAATGATTATACAAAGATGTCTCCTTCAATAACTGAGGGTAAAAAAATACAAAACTATCTATAATATGCACAGAATTTACCAAATAAATTTAATCACAAATGCTCACATGGACAAATGAGCACATGACCCATTCCATAGACCAACGTGGGTACACATTAGACATTAATACTGGGAAAACTGGATTACCCTAATCTTAAATAGAGTGCATAGTTTTTTTTTTTCTTTTTTAAATATGCATATAACCTGTGTTACCTAGCCTTTACAATAGGTACTTCTAGTAAGGAACATTCTGTAAAATGTATAAATGACTTTAACAACTTTTCATGCTATTATATATACAGCTGCTTGACACAGCATGTTAGTTCATTAGGCCAGGTGCTGAGAATTTTACAACGTTTGGTATTTCTTCATTGGTGCTTGCATCAGCAGCATGAGCAGAAAGCCGGAAACACAGATACCACACTCCACAACCAGATTTAATAATAGGCACAGTAGACCTATGCCTAGAGTATAGGCAGCAGGGAAAAATGAACCTCTTTTCCTATAATTATCGGCCACATATTTTTTGCAACATTGGTAAAAAAAATACAGCAATCCCATATATACTTATTTACACATTGTCACAATATCCTAAAATAGGTTATGATAGGTTTATCTGATTGTGGGACTTTGTGTGAAGCACATTACCAAGTCGAATGAGTCAATCAATTGTAAAACATTGTTATTTATTAACAAAATGATATACATACACATAAAATCGATAAAATGGTATAATAGAATATTAAGTCTCAATGGATGAACTCTGTACAGTTCATAACATACATTTGACTCAACGTAATTATATATACTATACACAGTAGTGAAACTCTGGGCATGTAGATCAAATTTGTATTGGTAACATATAGTCATAATAACAATGAAAGATTAAACCATTATAGTAGACTGTATGATGGTATGGATGTTAGGATAGGTGAAACAAAGAAAGGGTTCTTTGTGAAAGAGGGGAACCTATCACCGAGACATATTGCTTTAGGTGCCAAAGGTTGTGTACACATGGGCTCCAGTGATGGAAATTTGGCCCTGACCAACCCTTAAAGACCAAAGGGTTAGTTCCCCTCTCTATAACTTGACTTACATTGATTTCTCTAGCAGTTAAAACAAAGAGGGGGGTTTATCTGACCAAGCTCACACGTTTGCATAGAGCAGCAGTCTCAATAAATTGTTACTAAATATTCTCCTCTATAGACTTGCATGAGGTTCAGAGAGTGCTTAATAATCTCACAAAAAGGAGGCTGCTGAGCAACTTGAAATATTTTAGTTATATCTCTGCAAGATTATATCTCAGCAAGGCTCTCAACAACTGCTGCAAAAGTACCAGCACTTACATTATAAAATTAGTGTGAAAAGATAGCATAATTTTACAAATGTATTGAACTGCTGTCTCTTTCGTGGGAACAGATTAATTTTAAGGATATGAATATGATTATTTTGTTCCCTTTATTATATTTATGGCTAAAATACACTGAAACCATTTGGAAAGCACATCTGCAATATCCCGAGAAGAAGAGAATGTTTTTGCTATATGCAAATAATAATGATAATTTTACATAAACTGAAGCTTTATGTAACCCAAATCATTCTAGAGCTCTTTTTGTAGTTACACTGTAAAAGCAAAGTGTTCTAATGGCAATAAAGCATATTGTGTTCATTTAGAAACGTAAAAAAAAAGAGAATTGACATAGAATACATACGGCACAATAACCACACATTTTGCATACTTTTTGTGGAAAATGTGCACATTTTCCCATGAAATCTGCAGGATTTCTCATTTGAATACCATTTAGATTTTTATAAAATATAGCTGCTAAGCAAACAAGGTAATATATTAAGCTGCTTTGGCCATTTAAATACCATTAAAGGAACCATTTTTTTACATTTCTTAAGTTGATTTTAATGCAAAAAATACATTAGTTTTGGCCAACTTCCATTATCACAAACCTAAGAAATGTTGCTGTTATTATTCATGAAGCATGCTTTTTTTATGACCTGAATTATTAAATATAGATCCATTTAAGAGAAAAAAAAAATCTAATATTAAGATAAAGTTGGTATCTTTATTTTTGTTTCCATTCTAGTTACTGTATAACTTAAAAATAACTATAGGAATGCACAAGAAACTTCATTCGGTGGTTGAATTATTATATAAAAGACTGACAGCTTAAAAATATGTACAAAACTTTCAAACCAATGCTTGTTATTATTAGTAATCACATTGCCTGCATTGGTAAATTTATAACAGTCCACAAACCACAAAGTTGCTTCCTAATTATTACATAATTCATATATTCAAATTATTTTTCTGTGAAAATATATTAAACAAGTAATATGCATGCAACATTTGCAATACATTTTAAAGTGTATATAAATCCACACATTAAATTAAATAGGTAGTACATGTTCCTGTTAAGATTAATCCTTTTTTGTAACATTTTCTATTAAATAAGAGCTAGTGGTCCATCCTACACAGTGTGATCTCAAATTACCATGACCCGTGAGCATGGTCCCTGGGAGAGCCACAGAGGAGTGCTGTGTACTTCCCCACTGATGGCCAGGGTGGGCTGTTTCCACTTCTTTTGTGAGTGCATTTTATGGATTATTCTTTTTAATAAACATATAATATTTCATTGCACCGTGGCAATGTGCTCTTTATTTATTTTCTATTATCATTGTTTTGATCTGATCATATGTAGAAAATGGAGGTGTTTGAAAATGGTTTTGCTCACTTTAAGCCAATTTCCTTAACATGCAATCTGAAAATGTAACAATCAACAATTTTCAATTCTAATGCCCCCTACACACGAAAATGTCCGATCGGATTGGGCTCCATCTGAGTTTTTCCATCAGAGGACCAGGATCTCAAATTTTCCGACAACAAAATCCAACAGAATCAGTTTTCCGATCGTGTGTCGAGAATTCCGACGGATAAAGTGCCACGCTTGCTCAGATCAAATTACGAGACCAAAGCTATTGGCTACTAACGTAAACGTAGTCCTGTGGTAACGGACGAACGTCATCACGTTCAGAATGATCCGATTTTCCGATAGCTTTGTCCGACCATGTGTATGCAACACCAGTTTCAGACAAAGTCCGTCGGAAAAAATCAGACGGATTTTGTGGTGGGATTTTCCGACCGTGTGTATGGGGGCTTAGATTGTATGCTCCAAGGAGCAGGGCCCTCTGATTCCTCTTGTATCAAATTGTATTGTATCTGTAATGTCTGCCTTCATTTTGTAAAGCGCTGAGCAAACTGTTGGCGCTATATAAATCCTGTATAATAATAATAATACATTTTAACACGATTGGCACACAAGAGGTAACATTATTTTTTTTTTTACCCAGTCAATCTTTTACAGCATATAAATTAAAAATATATTTTTGAATATCCCCTAAATACACTTCAACAAGACCAACATACACACCAACGCTGTATCTTGGCTTAGGCCGACAAGGCCCAGGCCTAGGGCAACACTTTTTTCAAAAATGACAACCCCCCCCCCCACCACACAAAAAAAACAGCCTCCTCCCGCACCAAAAAAATCCCTGCCGGCTTGCGCTACACTTTTAGTGTAGCGAAATGCAAATGCAAAGGAAATGCAAATCCGATGTATGTGACAAGCTTTAACATTAGGCATTTGTTACATGAACAGTATAGTCTGAAGCTGCCCTACGCAGTTATAATTAGGTTATAGAGAAACCTAAACCCACTCCCTAAATTAATCTGTTCGTGAGCAGGCATATATTTACTAATTAAATATACTTTAAACTCCTATATGAACTAATAGTAAATAAACAATATTGACCGTACTAGCATCCCAAATATTTGTGTCTGCAGGACCTACAGAGCAAGGTTATTGAAAATAGTTTTTCGCAATCTTTTCTTCAAGGTCTTTGTGATTATGATTGAAAAGAAAGAGAATAATACAGATGTGACTATAAAGCAGTGATATAGTTGTCTGACATCATCTGCTTCTATTTGATATTGCTTAATTATTTATGCAAGCACCCCTGATGTTTTGCCAGCTGCTAGACTTACATTGATAGTTTTGATTTGTTGTTATAGCACTTTGTTAGTATTCATAATTACTATCATCTCACTGCTGAGTATTCCATTCCATACTGCTTTTTCAACCGCCCTGAACCTATAATGTTTACATGAAATACTGGTACATTGTTTTCCACTGTTTACAATTATGTGTGAGCATTTTTATTATAGAGCATAATTAATTTCCTGACAGGTTTTGACAAAAAGTCTAGCTGAAAAGTAGCTGTCTTCCATTTTAAACACCACATTAGAAAATGTGCAAATGCTATGCAACAAACATTGTACAGTAACAGGTATATTAAAGCAGAGTTCCACCCAAAATAATTTCTGCTTTAAGGCCTCCTCCTTTTCCTTTTTGTGAAATGAGCTTTTGGGGAGGGGGGGGTTGTACCTGATTTTGACAGGTACCGACTCCCACTTCCATTACGGTTGCCCTAGGCGATCGAAAGCAGAAGTTCTCCTTCCCCCCTCCCTCCCAAAGTCTTCTAGGACACATGACTGGTCCCAGAAGTCTGCCGGACCAGTCACAGCGTGCAACACCACTAGTGCATGTGCAGTGTGCCCACAAGTGGGGGCGAGAACACCACTGGATCAAGTGACAGGTGAGTATCTGTTTATTAAAAGTCAGTAGCTACAGTTTTTAATTTTCACTTAAGACACTGGAGCTTTACTTTAACATCATATTACAGACTTTAGGGTTGCTTAACCTTTTCACACCAGCACTTCCCAGTCCTTTAAGTTATGATGCCGGGAGGCAGGGCTTAAGAGCATGTAACTGCCGTGATTGGCTATGACGGCGGTCACGTGATCTGAAAATGCACTAGTAACTGTGTTGGGAGTGTGTAGAGCATGCACTCTCCACACAGCTGTTTGGGCAGCAATTCACGCAAATATGCGGCCCCTCGGCGCCAAGAACCAGCCATCGAGGGGCTGCATATTTGCGTCAAGCCAGCGCCCAGGGGTTAAAGCTGGAATTTCACTCTCTCACTCTCTCAATCAACATTGACTATTTTTAATCCTTATGCTGCTAGCCTTAGTACTGTAAATGGATATAATTATATAACACTTTCTTGTTTTAAATTTTTATTTTTACAAGCAGAACTGTGGGCAAAATCCAAAATTACATATATACAATGCAGTCTGTCAGTAGCATTATGACAGCAGTTTTTGTTTTCCTGACAGCCCCTGTAACCGTTTTATCACCTGTTAATCCTGCCAGTAAATCGATTGTTTTTTCACTTTCTGTCTGTGGCCAAGTTGTCCAACAAAATTGGCACTAAGAGGGAGGTGCTTAAAATGGGCCAATGTTATCCATATGGCTTAAACATTTTTCCCCAAAAGAAAAAAAATGTTGCTAGAATAATGTGTTAGATGGGCAGTTACTTCCTTGCTGAGAACTCTCCCCCCTTCTTAGTCTCAAAAACTGTTTGTCACTTTCTGTAACTAAAAGGTGTGGATTTCCATGTTTTGGCACAGCTAGAGGAAAAGGCTGCAGAAGCCTTACAGTACTGAAGTGCACAGGCTACCCCTGCTGAAGGAGAAAAGAGAGAATATCAGGGACAAAAGATAAGACACTACCCTTGTAAGTTTAACTCTTTTGTGGCACCCTCGTGGCAGAGTTTGTCCTCTCACCTCTCCTACTTTTCTTTTCTCTTTCTCTAATCTGTCCCTTCCTTGGCACAGTCTTTGTCATTCTTTCCCCCCCCTCAGCAGCAGTAAATCTTGAGGCTGTCAGCAGATTGGCCTCTAAACATTCACTAATTATTGGCACAGTGCTGATAATTCAGGACTGGTTTTGCAGAGCAGGGCAAGACAGTGCCTTACTGGATTTGAGATAACCTGAAGAAGGGACGTGGCCCCGAAATATGTAGTATCTCCAGTCGCCAGTGTGTGCACCCTCTTGTTCCCCTGGTATCAGCAGCGTTTGATCAGCCTCAGCAGCAAGGTTTTGCCCATAACCAAGGATCTCCATGGCTGACTTCCGCCAGGCTGTGACATCACTTCCAGGCACCGGACACAGTCCTAGTGGCCGTTGAACACTGGCCCCTACAGTTCTTGTGGCTACAGTTGCGGCTCCCCCTCCACAGTGTAGTGATCTAATCTATAATCGTCGTTCCTTCCTCGTAGATGGTATATAGTTATTGAAAGTATTGTCTCCGCAGCAAAACCCGATTCTCCCAGAGAGAGACAATTTTATTGACTTCCAAACAGAACAGTCTTACAGATGACAAAAAATCCAACAGAGTCCATATCACGACAGTGCTAGTAATATTTGGAGCCCCATGGAACCATGTGACTCTTGGGTGCCTTCGTAAGAACACACACTTCTAAACAGATTGAACGTCCTGTTATATCCCCCCCACACACACTGAATGTCTGAGCAATTTGATTAGGCGTTTCCATTAAATGCTTTGATCTGCCCCGGTCTTTCAGAGTGACCGGAGACAACCCCACGTTGTGAATAGTTGTAATTATAAAGCTGTCCCAATTTACATTCTTGCATATTCCCCCTTTGATATGTGTGAATACTGATTAGATTAAGATAATCATTATCTGTTCCCTTTCATATGTGGAGTAATTCTGGTCTGGCCATTTGTCCTTTGACCAACAAACCCTCTTTTAATATGCGCAATTAGATAACGGCTACTAAAGCGGTCTGCCTAGAATAACCTTGTCTTTAGAATGCCTAAATAAAAACACTACATATAATAAATATATATAAATATATATATATATGTATACATATATATATATATTAGATATAATATACTACATATACCCCCACTTGGGTCGTTCTAACTACTAGAACTGACCCATAAATCAAGCAACAAACATAGCATTACCAACTTGAGGTATTGGATGCTTCACAATGGCTCATATGAAATATAAAGTTGAAACTGGTTACATCTCTCTTCACCAGCCTCTAAAATATCCCCATGAAACAGTCATTAGATAATATAGCTTTAGACCATGACTGGAAAAGGATTCGGTAAACATCCTTATTATATCACATCAAGATCTTGAATATTGCACAAAAACGAGCTGATTTCACAGTTCATTCTTCAATTTTCAACTTCATCATAACTCTCATTGAAAGTAGACTTGGTGTGCTGGGAGCTCCGATCCACATAACTCCAGGATTCCTCTCCAGGCTCAAGGTTTTCATTTTCTTAAAGATGCTTTTGCACAAACACCAGCAAATCCCGAAATTCTACTTCCATCTTTATAGTAAGAAGAACCATCCATGTACCAGCATTCACTTTCAAGTTCAAAAGGCTGAAAAAAACTGCTATTGCTGTACTTTGTAATTTGCTGTAGGCCGACTCCTCATTTCCATCCTTAATAGAGCAGTTGCTTGAATCATTCAGTCCATAATTCCACCTGAATGGTATACCAATCTATATACCAATCTATAATTCATATATCCATATAATCCATATATAATCCCCCACTTTCAGATAGAATCAGCTTGACATCAGCGTTTATCAGATCTTCTATCCAGACAAAGCAGCAGTGGAAAATCTTGCCAGTAAAGTTAGGTCTTTTTTTCATCCATATGTCAATAATATTAATGACTGATTCAACAAAGTTTCAAATCATGACTGGAGTGATGAACTTCACTCACCCCTCTTATAAATTTAGGAAAACCACCCAACATACTATAATTTATGCTATGCCAAGCCATTGTGCAGCATCTCACCTTAGATATCAAATATATTGATCAATATGCAATATGTAATATGCAACATGTAATGTAACATGAAAAATTATTTTCGGTTTAAATGTTTCGCTCTGGTTTTAAGATGAAGTTCAAGAAATAAAACATAATAAAATAAAAAAAAAAATTAAATTAAAAAAAATAGGGCTTGAAGAATAAAACTGGGAAAGGGTGAAAAATAAAAAAATAGGGAAAAGTCCATTGACAAAAAAAAAAATTTATGTTCCAAAAAAAAAATGTCCATTGCTTGATGAATATTGAGAGAGTCCATGATATTGTTTACTCAGCGTTTCTCCCCCACGATGCAGTCCTTTTCTTCGTTTCCAGTCTCCAGAGAATAATTCTGGGGTTCCAAACTTGTTTGATTTTGTAGATCAGACTCTCTTATGTCACAACCAGACGTTAGAGTCACAGCACAGGTCTTGGGTCTCCATCAGACTTCTGTCCAACTCACGGATTGTTATCACCGACTTCTGTTACGACTTCTGCTACTAAGTCCTGAAAATGCTCTTCTGGTCGCTTGAACGGCACCAATGTAGTGATCTAATCTATAATCGTCGTTCCTTCCTCGTAGATGGTATATAGTTATTGAAAGTATTGTCTCCGCAGCAAAACCCGATTCTCCCAGAGAGAGACAATTTTATTGACTTCCAAACAGAACAGTCTTACAGATGACAAAAAATCCAACAGAGTCCATATCACGACAGTGCTAGTAATATTTGGAGCCCCATGGAACCATGTGACTCTTGGGTGCCTTCGTAAGAACACACACTTCTAAACAGATTGAACGTCCTGTTATATCCCCCCCACACACACTGAATGTCTGAGCAATTTGATTAGGCGTTTCCATTAAATGCTTTGATCTGCCCCGGTCTTTCAGAGTGACCGGAGACAACCCCACGTTGTGAATAGTTGTAATTATAAAGCTGTCCCAATTTACATTCTTGCATATTCCCCCTTTGATATGTGTGAATACTGATTAGATTAAGATAATCATTATCTGTTCCCTTTCATATGTGGAGTAATTCTGGTCTGGCCATTTGTCCTTTGACCAACAAACCCTCTTTTAATATGCGCAATTAGATAACGGCTACTAAAGCGGTCTGCCTAGAATAACCTTGTCTTTAGAATGCCTAAATAAAAACACTACATATAATAAATATATATAAATATATATATATATATGTATACATATATATATATATTAGATATAATATACTACATATACCCCCACCTGGCCTTACGGTTCTGGTCTGGCCCCTTGCCGGAGACACTCCTGCATTCTCTGCTCCATGGCTCTGTGTATTCTCCCCTGAGCTCCTGTGACATCCATGAGGCTCCAGCCTCCAGGTATTGTCAGCTTCTCATCCAAGTCTCTGTATGACCATCTATAGACTGCTGTAAACCTTGGGGATTACCTTTACTTTTTATGAAATAAAGAGTCTCTGCTTCATACGTCAGGAGTTTGTTTATGATTGTTAGTCAGCGCTGTCTTTTTTCCTGATTGTTTATTGACATCTCATTAGTCTATGAGTTTTGGACAGCAGTGGCCACAGCCCATTTATTTTTTGGTTGTTTGCTTGGAATTTTTTCTCTGCACCTGAACATTTGTTTTTTAGTACTTTTAATGTTTCACTTAGCTATACCTATATATATATAGGGCCAGCTAGAAGTGATATATCAGGGCTTCATTTTTTAAGTTCCACTTTAAAATCAAAGAAAAATTATATGCCCATCTAAGATCACCCCAAAAATACTGTTGCATGATTTCATTAAGAAACAAATGGCACTATCGCCCTGTCAAAGTAAATAGAAAAATAATAGCTCTACTGGAAGAGTCAGTGGGTATTAATACTATGTTACAGGGGAGACTCAGGAAACCAAAAACTTCCATGTTAATCCCAGTGACAAAACTTGAAGGTCAGTGTAAAGCTGACCATAGATAGATCTAGGTTCAACCAGTTCAGCAGGGCCTTTGGCCATTCCTGCTTGACATAAGTAAATCTAACAATCGACTTCTATTAATTAGGAATGTTGATATTTGATCAGCCAGATGCAGCCACTGATCAGTGTATCCTGACAGCAGAGGAGTCCTGCTACCAAAATACAATGGCACAGTAGGTAGGATTCTTCCATCCACCTTGCTTGTGTAGATTTAATCAGCCCATTAGCTGATCGGAAAAAAAAAAAAGAATTATCTATGGCAAGTCTTAGGCCAGTAATTATCAGAGATAGTCTAAATAACCTCTCTTTACAGATAACATGCATATTTATTGGCATCTTTAGACCCCCTACAACAACAACAGTCTGGTTGTTGGTAATCATTTATATCACTAATGCTCACCGCAAAATAAAGTAAAAATGTACACACACACTGGAGCCGGCTAAACTAAAGCACGCCTGAGTTTGACCCCCCACACACACACACAAACACACTCCCCTGCTGGTCTACACTCACACTGAACTATTAAAGAAGTGTTCCCGGGAACATTTACAAGTGTCCTGGGCACACTCTCCTGATAACCAGACCAGTGATCCCTGTGTTCGTTGCCCTGAATGGGCAAAGTAACAGCGAGGCTAATTTATTAGAGGCAAATAGACTGTACACTTTCAAAGCAACTTTTATGGTGCAGAGCTTAATGAATGAAGTGAATCTCTGCTGACTTCATCATTATATCATATGCAACAATGCTTTTTTTTTTTCCTTGTACACAATTGGGTATTCTTTGCACAGTGAAATGTCGCCACGTCCATTAAGCTCTGGGGAAAATCCCCCTGCATACCGCTACTTCCCTTGCAAAGTGAAATGCCTATTTGCTTTTAGCAAATAGGCATTGGTGTCTCTTTAAAATTAGAATTTCACATACTTTAACAGAATTGAAGTTCTGTTGCCATTTTTTTATATATATATTATCTTGGTAGCTTTTAAAAATATTAATAATATTACTATAATATTGTCTTTATTCTATGACAAAGTGAAAAACAATGTATTACTATATAGCTGATTAGTAGCAAAAAAGTCAGTATAGAACTTTAAGCAGTCAATAAAGGAATGATGGTTTTGTATTGGTGGATCCAGGCATCTCCAAGAGGAATCTCTTATCAAATACGTAATCACATTAGAGCTTCCATTGAGTGTTCCAAACATCTGTATACTGTATATTGCCATCTTTTCACATGGAATTCTTTTACAATATCTACAGTACTGGAATACTTTTTTATATGGTCATATGCATATAGACTTGTATGCATATGCATTGTTATGTGTATTAATATCCCTAGAAAGAAATGTGAAAAGGGTTGAAAAGCGTTTCCCAGCATTAGCTATACAGTCCACTGCACAGAGAATCCAACATTAGAATGGTATAATACAAGTGCCCTTACAGTTCACATTGGCTTGATGTGCATCATTACATTTATAATGTTCATTGATACAGTGAGGTTATTCCCTCTTACCAAAGAACTGAAAAAAATACAGTCACTCTTTTAGTACACAGCATACCTGCCAACCTGCAGACTTTGTGAATGCTAGAATTCAGAAAAGATTTGCAGAGTTATACATTCTATGAGTTGGTGGATTCACTAGGTGCCTCCTAACAGCTTAAAGAAATCTGTACCAGTGCCCTACTGGCTAGCAGCCCCTACTATTGCATAACAAAACCTTCTATCCCCAGGGACACAGCCTGCAAACTTAAAATTAAAAAAAGCAATAGCTGCCTGCATCTATAGACTACAGTCAGACAATATTGCAATAAATGTTGCAATGCTGTGATTGTGTGAAGCCAATTTTATTCCATAATGCTTAAGGTGTTTCAAGAGGTACAAATGCTGCAACTCTCCCATTGCAACATACATCCGAGGAGTATCCTACTGACAAAAGCTGAGGTTGCTAGTTTACATATGTGCCAACAGCCACTACAGTGTGATAAATATTAGCTTTAATATGCTGCTATTATTGTTGATATAATTTTCAATGCAATGCACTATTGTGATAACAACAGTAAGTCCATAAAGGTGTATTTATAAATGTTTTCACACAAGATTCGCACAACTTTGACCCAGTTTGGAAAAATGTGCAAACTCTGGATGAAAGCTGTGTGAAAGCAGTTAACATTTGCCCCCTAAGTGTTTAGTGTAAATTCACAGTTTAAATTAGCATTGGATTGTGCAATGGATGTTCCTATATATGTATACTGGATCAGGGCATGGACATACTGTAGGTGTAGGCAGTGGGGGGGGGGGGGGGGGGGGCGCCCACTTACCACATGCAGTCTCTAGATCAGCGGCTGGCAACCAGTGGGCTGTGACTTCATATATGCTCTGACAGCTACTGCTGTCACACTGTGCTCCAATGCGCCCACTCTCCATCTATCTGTCCGCAGCTGACACAAAAAACACACCGTGCACGCACAACTTTCTTCTGGCTGTTAGAAAGCAAGGGACTGGCCATGCATGTGCAGTGCATACTCTATGGCAACCAAGGGAAGTCAAAACAAAAATACAGAGAATGAATGGTAGTACGCCAATTCTATGGCATGCATTAGCAGAGGAGAAGGGGGACTCAGTTCCATACTCTTTCCCTGAGCACTGGGCCAACCTTTATTGGATGCATGTGATAGAAATCCCTTAAGGGATAAGATCACATTTTTTTTTTTTGAAAATCTTTTTATTGAGTATAAAAACATACAAACAAATAACAAACATCAGTAAACCTGCCACAGCTTTGGAATAGACCCACGCAGGGGTCAGTGCCAGCCGGCAATTGGACTGCTTCCATTATTAGTGACAAACAGCTGTAGCACATCTACAAGAAAAGAACATACAAACAACCTAGTGTTGTGTTGGCTCCCGCTCAATTGAAATATGTAAGGATCAGATCTTTCAGTGAAGACCCAAGGGACCATAATAGATATCAAATGAACCTGTATAAGAGTTTATAACTCACAAAAAGGCACTCAATGTAGCAATATCACATCCACCAGTATAGTGGTGTTATGTACATGCTCAATCAGTCCGCGGTTGCCGTGGAGGCTTCCGCAAGCCATTTGGCCCACACTCTATCGTATTTTTTGGGGCATCCCCTATTTTGGTATGTTTCCTTATATAGTGATAGTACTTTATTGACATGTGTTTTCCATAGCATTATGGACGGTGGGGCACGTTTTTTCCAACATAGAGTGATCATTTTCCTGGCATAGAAAAGCAGGAGTCCTATCAGAGTTCTCTCTGCGATCCTGGGGGCTAGTTCTTCTACTGGGCCTAGAAGGCATATCTGCGGGGTTAGGGCTATATCTATTCCCACCACTTCTTGTACTACAGATAGTACTTGTGACCAGTAGTTTTTAATTGCTGGGCAGGACCAGAAGATATGAATAAAGTCACCCGGATCCCCTGTACATCTCCAGCATTCCGAGGACAGGGAGGTTTTCATTTTATGCAATCTATACGGGGTTATATATGCCCGGTGTAGTATTTTGTATTGTACGAGACGGTCTCGAAGTGAGATCAGGATTTTGAAGGGGAAATCCCACATGTCATCCCAGTCCTCGGAGTCTAGTCCCGGAATGTCATGTGTCCATCGCTGGTGGAGCTTGGACAGATCCGGAGAGGAGACCCTAAGGAGATGCGCATACAGGACTGAAGTCGGTTTTCTGGTGCATTTATATCTTGTGACCCTCTCCAGATCGGATTGCACTATTTGCATGTCGTTGGGTATTATTTGGGCTTTAAACGCATGAGAGATTTGCATATAGCGGAATAGATGCGCGGTGGGTACATTGTTGTGGGACACCAGGTGATCAAAGGAGTGTATACCAGAGCCTGAAGTGATTTCAGATACCAGTTTAATACCACACTTAGCCCATATTTTGGGGTCCGGCAGTGTGTAAAAATGGGGTAAGGTAGGGTTGTTCCAAAGGGGGGCATGAGGGGAGATTGCATTCCGTGGGAACTTCTCAAGTCTCAGTCCCGCCCTCCATGCCTTCAGAGTCGTGCACCCCGGAGAGGTAAATGTGTTAGGGCCTCCACAGAACGGACCACCGCAGCCTCCAGAACTGCCGCAGGGTTGGACGTGTCCGGCACTAGCCACCAAACTGCCGTGACCAGCTGGGCTGCCAGAAAATATTTCTGGCAGTCCGGAAACGCCAAACCCCCCCCGCGACACCGGACGCATCAGTGTGGACAATTTAAACCTAGGGGGATTTGGGCCCCAGAGAAAGGAGGAGTTCAATTTCGTAAAAAATGAGCAAGGTATCCACTGTGGGGAATTACGGAATAGGTAAGTAAATTTAGGTATGATTTTCATTTTGATTAAGTTAATGCGGCCTAATAAGGATAGGGGAAGGTTCTCCCAGGCTTTTAGTTTGGTCTTCACTCCTTGGACCACCGGTTCTAGGTTAAGGGGGATAAAACTGGATGCGTCTCTCGAGACGCGCATCCCCCAGGTACACCATTTTGTCTACCCATTGCAGTTGGAGATCTGGCGGGGCTAGTCTTTTTGCCTCAGGGTCAATAGCTAGCAATTGGGATTTTGTCCAGTTCACCCGTAGTCCTGTTATTTTGGAGAATTCCTTTAATACTTGCAGCGCTCCTCTAAGGAAGGGATAAGATCACATTTTTACAAAAATAATAAATGCACACATTTTTGCAGGTTAAAAATAGTGCATTTATTATTTTTTTAAACAGGAGCCTGCAAAGTATTACACTCGCAATTAGCTCATACCTCTGTACATGCTATCAGCTTGTAAGCGAAAAGGACTAGAATGTACTACAAGTGTACTGATCAGCATGCTCGCCGCTTATTCAAACTATGCCATCTGTCGCAGTGGAAAATGGGACTTGTAGTTTTTTCATTCACAAACTCCTGTGAATGAATGACATTTGCTCGAAGAGCACATTCATTCACATGCACTGTTTTCAAAATGTCACAGCTGGTGCAGTGAGGGGATCCCCCGTCCGCTGTCATGGGGTAGGAGGAGAATCAGGGGTGCAGGGGGAGGTTGCTGAACATGAAACATGTTACATCCAAAATATAGGTGCTATATGTAACTTATTCACAAAGGTGAACCTACCCTTTAATGTGATCATGTGGTTAAAGCTGAGAGTTGAAATAAACATCTGCACATAAAAGCAGGCACTGCAGTAGCAAAGTCTACTGCTGCTTTTACTCCTTCCATTGTGTACATGGAACATGACAAGTTGTTTATGTAAACAACAACTTTCTTAAAGTGAGTAACCACTGGCATATCATTAGACTTCCACTCCATGCTCGGACAGAAAATAAAAAAAAACTTGAAAAAAAAAAATAATTATTTTACTTTCAGCTATAAAACATATCCAACAAAAACATTTTTCAAAATCAAATTTCTTCATAAATTTAGGCCAATATGTATTCTGCTACATATTTTTGGTAAAAACTAAAAAAACAATAAGCGTATATTGATTGGTTTGCATGAAAGCATCTACAAACTATGGCATACAGTATCTCACAAAAGTGAGTACACCCCTCACATTTTTCTGAATATTTTATCATATCTTTTCATGTGACAACACTGAAGAAATTACACTTTGCTACAATGTGAGGTAGTGAGTGTACAGTTTGTATAACAGTGTAAATTTGCTGTCCCCTCAAAATTACTCAACACGCAGCCATTAATGTCTAAACCACTGGCAACAAAAGTGAGTACACCCCTAAGTGAAAATGTCCAAATTGGGCCCAATTAGCCATTTTCCCTTAAATCTGTGTTATCGCTCTCACTCTCTCATACTGGTCACTGGAAGCTCAACATGGCACCTCATGGCAAAGAACTCTCTGAGGATCTGAAAAAAAGAATTGTTGTTCTACATAAAGATGGCCTAGGCTATAAGAAGGTCGCCAAGCATGCGGAAACCGGGCATCTCTCGTCCACTCACAGAATTGGAGCGCATTTGCCATCGTGGGGAGCCAGAACGCCATTGTCTTTCGCTCATATACTCCTCTCTAACCCAATCAATAGAGGGATCTACACCCCCCCTTCATAACTAAGTGGGAGACAGAACTTAATATGCACCTCACGGGCGAACAAAGACAAAAAATCCTGCACTTCGCACAGAAGGCGTCCATCGCCACCAGAGTCCAAGAGACCTGCTACAAGATTACCACTCGCTGGTACAGAACACCCACTACCCTGCATCGTATATTTCCACAGGTTTCAGACCGATGCTGGCGATGTGGGACTGAAGCTGGCACGATGCTGCATATATTCTGGTCCTGCCCCAAACTTACCCCTTTTTGGCGGGGGGTGACTGACACGATCAGACACCTGACCAATGTCTCCCTGGAAGGGAACCCGGCAGCCTGTCTGCTACATATGACAGAACGACCCATTAAAAAATATAAAAAGTCTTTGACCATTCAACTTCTGAATGCGGCCAAGGCATGCATTCCGCTGTGTTGGAGATCGGAGAACCCACCGGCAAGGCCCCTCTGGTTCGCTAAAGTTAACGAACTGAGAGACATGGAGGACCTCTCAGCCACTTTGTACGATAGGGAGGAGGCCTTCCGCGAGACCTGGAGACCCTGGCAGTATTTCATATACACAGAGGAATATCTCCAAGAAGTGGCACGCAGTCCTGGACCCCACAGGCAGACCTCCTTACCGACGCCCCCCGGGCAGAGGACACCACCTTCCTCTTAACTTGCTTGCTCACCCCTTTTCCCCCTTTCCCCCCTTTCTTGCTTCTCCCATCCTCAAGATCCCCCCCCCCATAAGTAGTATTCCACCTTTTCTCAAGTTGCCACCCGCACACGAGTCCATAGGAAGATACAGGTTTAAACCTGGAAACAGCGAGACCGGAAGGTCGCCCATGTGTGGGGCGTATAGATGATCGTACTAACATACTCACAAATAAAATAAGTAATAGCTTATTCAGGCCAGTGACTGTTTTTCCCAACAGATTTACGACCGTCCATAAACAGGGTAGAACGCTGAACAAGTAGCCTATGCGTTCCTGTACTCTGTAATGTTGCCTTAGCACTGTATCTCTTTGTATTGTTTATTAGGCAAGAAGCAGGCCCAGTCGACCCGCCAAATGTTGCCTGAACACTGTCACATCTTCTAACTCCCTGTCTTACCACTTGTCTTGTAATCGGTTGGATATGTTCTCTGTTGTATTTTTTGTCATGCAATTTACTTTGAAATAAAGGAATTAAAAAAAAAGAAGGTCGCCAAGACCCTGAAACTGAGCTGCAGCAAGGTGGCCAAGACAATACAGCAGTTTAACAGGACAGGTTCCACTCAGAACAGGCCTCACCATGAGTGACCAAAGAAGTTGAGTGCACGTGCTCAGCATCATATCCAGAGGTTGTCTTTGGGAAAAAGACATATGAGTGCTGCCAACATTTCTGAAGAGGTTGAAGGGGTGGGGGGTCAGCCTGTCAGTGCTCAGACCATACGCTGCACACTACATCAAATTGGTCTGCATGGCTGTCCTCCCAGAAGAAAGCCTCTTCTAAAGATGATGCAAAAAAAGCCTGCAAACAGTTTAATGAAGACATGTAGACTCAGGACATGGATTACTGGAACCATGTCCTGTGGTCTGATGATACCAAGATAAACTTATTTGGTTCAGATGGTGTCAAGTGTGTGTGGT
Source organism: Lithobates sylvaticus (assembly GCA_028564925.1). Taxonomy (NCBI): domain Eukaryota; kingdom Metazoa; phylum Chordata; class Amphibia; order Anura; family Ranidae; genus Lithobates; species Lithobates sylvaticus. The sequence continues at coordinate 441,585,627 of CM053029.1, forward strand.
GGCAACCAGGTGAGGAGTACAAAGACAAGTGTGTCTTTGCTACAGTCAAGCATGGTGGTGGGAGTGTCATGGTCTGGGGCTGCATGAGTGCTGCCAGCACTGGGGAGCTACAGTTCATTGAGGAAATCATGAATGCCAACATGTACTGTGACATACTGAAGCAGAGCATGATCCCCTCCCTTTGGAGACTGGGCTGCAAGGCAGTATTCCAACATGATAACGACCCCAAACACACCTCCAAGATGACCACTTCCTTGCTAATGAAGCTAAGGGTAAAGGTGATGGACTGGCCAAGCATGTCTCCAGACCTAAACCCTATTGAGCATCTGTGGGGCATCCTCAAACGAAAGGTGGAGGTGCGCAAGGTCTCTAACATCCACCAGCTCTGTGATGCCATCATGGAGGAGGACTCCAGTGGCAACCTGTAAAGCTCTGCTGAACTCCATGTCCAAGAGGGTTAAGGCAGTGCTGGAAAATAATGGTGGCCACACAAAATATTGACAGTTTGGGCCCAATTTGGAAATTTTCATTTAGGGGTGCACTCACTTTTGTTTCCAGCAGTTTAGACATTAATGGCTGTGTGTTGAGATATTTGGAGAGGACAGCAAATTTACACTGTTATACAAGCTGTACACTCACTACTTTACTTTGCAGCAAAGTGTCATGTCCTCAGTGTTGTCACCTGAAAAGATATAATAAAATATTTACAAAAATGTGAGGGGTGCACTCACTTTTGTGAAATACTTTATATACTGGAATTTGTGTCTATTGATTCATAGTAATGGCAGCCATCAGCAGGACTGCTATAGTATGGTGGGCAATCTGACACTAAGGTGTCCTTTTATGAAAGTGCGGTAAAATACCGCTATTCAGTTCTCGGGCATTCTCAGAGGAGATCGCTCTCCCCTGAGTGCCTGTTTATGATGGTCTGTAGATCGCTTCTCATGTTGAGTTGAGAAGCGATCTACAAACGCCAGGAACTCCTCAGAACTTCTCCTCACACTGTAATCTCGCGAGATGTAGCGGGATTACAGTGTAAGGAGATGTAAAATACAAAAGTTGAACACTAATCACCACACCTAATTATTAAAAAACATTGTTTTTATCGATATTTAAATATCATACATGTGCCTATTTAAATGTGAATGGTGTATAGTAAATTAATGTAATCCACATATGTAATGCAGCTATACACCATTCATATAAATGTAAAATACATTTATAATCATTAAAAAATAATTTTAATAAAGTATACAAGTATAAATATTTATTAATAAATTAAAATAAAATATATTTCATAATTGATAAACCCCTGTATAAGGCCCCTTTTACACTGGGGCGGGAGTGGCGTCGGCGGTAAAGCAGTGCTTTATTTAGCGCTGCTTTACTGTCGTTTTAGCGGCGGTTTTCGGCCACTAGCAGTGCAGTTTTAACCCCCGCTAATGGCTGAAAAAGGGGTAAAACCGCCCGCAAAGCGCCGCTGCAGTGGCGCTTTGCCAGCGGTATTGCCGCGCTGTCCCATTGATTTCAATTTGAATTTGAATTATGAATACACCGCTCCTTCACCGCTCCAAAGATGCTGCTAGCAGGACTTTTTTGACTGTCCTGCTAGGAGTGAAAGGGGTCAGTTTTTTGGGCGCTATACAGGCGCTATTTTTAGAAAAAGGCCCAGTGTTTTTAGAAAAAGGCCTAACTGTAAGGCCCCTTTCACACTGAGGCGCTTTGCAGGCACTAAAGTTCTAAAAATAGCGCCTGCAAAGCGCCTTCAAACAGCCGCTGGCTTTCACACTGGAGCGGTGTGCTTGCAGGATGCTTAAAAATATCCTGCAAGCCGCATCTTTGGAGCGCTGTAGGAGCCGTGTATTTACCGCTCCTAAAGAGCCCCTTCCCATTGAAAACAATGGGGCAGCGCTCCAAACCCCCCTGCAAAGCACCGCTGCAGTGTCGCTTTGCGGGCGGTTTTAACCCTTTTTCGGCCACTAGCGGTGGTAAAACTGCCCCGCTAGCATCCGAAAAGCTATAACGACGGTAAAGTGCCGGTAAATATAGCGCCGCTTTACCGCCAGCGCGCCCAGCGCCTCAGTGTGAAAGTAGCCTAATGGAACATGCCATGGGTAAAACCATATTTCAGGGTTTACAACATTTTATTTACTAATGAATTAAAAATTATATAAATATTACATTAATAATAGCATTTAAATGCAGGTAGAATAATATATATACATATATATATTTATATCTATCTATCTATCTATCTATATATATATATATTATAGCATATAGCATATATATATATATATGTGTGTGTGTGTGTGTTTATTTCAATGTGTATATCTATTTATATATATATATATATATATATATATATATATATATATATATATATATATAGAGAGAGATTTATATATATATACAGTGGTGTGAAAAAGTGTTTGCCCCCTTCCTCATTTCCTGTTCCTTTGCATGTTTGTCACACTTAAGTGTTTCGGAACATCAAACCAATTTAAACAATAGTCAAGGACAACACAAGTAAACACAAAATGCAATTTGTAAATGAAGGTGTTTATTATTAAAGGTGAAAATCCAAACAATCATGGCCCTGTGTGAAAAAGTGATTGCCCCCCTTGTTAAAACATACTATAACTGTGGTTGTCCACACCTGAGTTCAATTTCTCTAGCCACACCCAGGCCTGATTATTGCCACACCTGTTCACAATCAAGGCATCACTTAAATAGGAGCTGCTTGACACAGTAAGGTCCACCAGAAGATCCTTAAAAGCTACACATCATGCCGAGACCCAAAGAAATTCAGGAACAATTGAGAAAGAAAGTAATTGAGATCTATCAGTCTGGAAAGGGTTATAAAGCCATTTCCAAAGCTTTGGGAATCCAGCAAACCACAGTGAGAGCCATTATCCACAAATGGCGAAGACATGGAACAGTGGTGAACCTTCCCAGGAGTGGCCGGCCGCCCAAAATTACCCCAAGAGCGCAGCGACGACTCATCCAAGAGGTCACAAAAGACCCCACAACAACGTCCAAGGAACTGCAGGCCTCACTTGCCTCAGTTAAGGTCAGCGTTCATGCCTCCACCATCAGGAAAAGACTGGGCAAAAATGGCCTGCATGGCAGAGTTCCAAGGAGAAAACCACTGCTGAGCAAAAAGAACATCAAAGCTCGTCTCAATTTCTCCACAACACATCTTGATGATCCCCAAGACTTTTGGGACAACATTCTGTGGACCGATGAGACAAAAGTGGAACTCTTTGGAAGGTGTGTGTCCAAGTATATCTGGCGTAGAAGGAACACTGCATTTCAGAAAAAGAACATTATACCAACAGTAAAATATGGTGGTGGTAGTGTGATGGTCTGGGGCTGTTTTGCTGCTTCAGGACCTGGAAGACTTGCCGTGATAAAAGGAACTATGAATTCTGCTGTCTACCAAGAGATCCTGAAGGAGAATGTCCGACCATCTGTTCGTGTACTCAAGCTGAAACGAACTTGGGTTCTGCAGCAGGACAATGATCCTAAACACACCAGCAAGTCCACCACCGAATGGCTGAAGAAAAACAAAATGAAGACTTTGGAGTGGCCTAGCCAAAGTCCTGACCTGAATCCTATTGAGATGTTGTGGTATGACCTTAAAAAGGCCGTTCATGCTCGAAAACCCTCTAATGTAACTGAATTAGGACAATTCTGCAAAGATGAGTGGGCCAAAATTCCTCCAGGACGCTGTAAAAGCCTCATTGCACGTTATCGCAAACGCTTGGTTGCAGTTGTTGCTGCTAAGGGTGGCCCAACCAGTTATTAGGTTTAGGGGGCAATCACTTTTTCACACAGGGCCATGATGGTTTGGATTTTTTTTCACCTTTAATAATAAACACCTTCATTTACAAATTGCATTTTGTGTTTACTTGTGTTGTCCTTGACTATTGTTTAAATTGGTTTGATGTTCCGAAACACTTAAGTGTGACAAACATGCAAAGGAACAGGAAATGAGGAAGGGGGCAAACACTTTTTCACACCACTGTATATATATATATACACACTTTAGATTGCTAACCTGCTAGTTTTGGGGTGTGTAATGGTGGGGAAGATGTGCTCTCACTGTATGGCTGCTCCTGAGTGAAAGAAGGAATTCAAAAGACTTCCTGCTTTCTCCAGAATACTGAGGCAGCTTCGCGCTTCTCTCTCTGATTCTCCAACTCTGAGATAGTGAGTCAAAAAGTGAGAATTCTGTCACAGATCGCCAGTGAGGTGCTGAGATCGCACCTTCATAAACTGTCCGTTTCTGTGACAGTCAGTTACAGATTCTCACTGTGCTGAGATAATCAGTGGAGAACATGTTCTCCTCTGATTACCTCAGTTTCATAAACTGGTAAAGACCTGAGATCAGCTGTGAGACTTGGGATCGCAGCTGATCTCAGTTTCATAAAAGGACACCTTTCTGACACTTTTGACACTTTGTGGGGACCAGTGACACTAATGCAGTGATCAATACTAAAAAATATGCACTGTCATTGTACTAATAACACTGGCTGGGAAGGGGTTAAACATCTAGGGCGATCAATAGGTTAAATGTGTGTACTGTGAGGTGCTTCTACTAAGGGATGTTCCGCTTTTGATTCCCTGCTTTGCAGGGAAACAAAAACCGGCACATCCCCACTGATAGGACAGAGTTCTGTATTGTTTACTCCTTGCCAATCAGTGGTCAGTCATTGGTCGACACCCGCTGACTAAACACAGCACGCGCGCCCCCTACATAAAAGTGTCGGATCACGTACTAGATACATGATCCAGCACAGGAAAGCTGCTCTGCCGCCGTACTCCTATGTGAGGCGGTCAGCAAGCAGTTAAATAACACTATTTCTAACAAAGCTACATCCTTCAATTTTTTGGGGAATCAGATTTAACATATTTGTTAATAGAAATGGCGAGACCAATATAATTTGCCTGTGTGGATGACTGCAAAAGACATGAACTATTAAAAGTTCTGATAGAACAATATGCTTACATAAAACAGCAAAAAAAAAACATCCGGCAAAACAATAGCATATTACCTCTGGCCACTAAACAAATTGATATTCTATAAAAAATCCAGCATGAAATTTCCTTTCCCTGTAGGGAGATATTAAACACATTTTAATATGCCTTTAGAATATTTTTAAATGAGTTAGAATTAAGATAAACTGCAGCTGACCCCAGGCATAATAAATGGCATTAAAATTCTCACTCAGGTAGGGCCATCTGTTGCTTTGGAGGCCAGCTATTCATTAACCTTATTAGCGCCTGCCCCTACAGCCTTCAATTGACATTTCCCTGGCTAATAAGTCCTGTTCTCTAACACATAACAAAAAACTGATTAAAGCATTTATATTATTGTCAATAACTGCAATAGTAACAAACAGCAGCTGCCAGTAAATGCATATTAGATTTTATTTACTGAATGTCTGCTTTCTTATTAGTCTACATCTCAACAACCAGCATCCCAATTTGCATGTCCTTGGAGTGTTTATAATGTTATTCTGCTGTTACTAATCACACTACTTAATGAGAATAATGTAAAAATTTCAGGCATTAGATTGTGTCTTAAAGTCATTTTACTCAATAAAACAATACTTTATACAGAAACAAAATGTATCTATAATTAAGGAAGCAGAGATTTTTGCTGAGGTTGCTGTAATTGACAAGTAAATATAAATATGCTGTTGCTGTAAAGTTTGGATTAGAAAATCAGGCTTACTTTATACATTTAAAGTGGTAGTAAAGTGCCAAGCTAAATAAACATTTTGGGGCCCCCAGGAAATTTTTGCCACAATGTGCAACACTTAACCTGCATTCACACCTGAGCGGAGCATAAGCAGAGTATATTTCCATGATTTTGAAGCATTTTTTCAGGCATTTTACAGACATTTTTCAGTTGTATAACAGGCATTTTCCTGACAGCTCAATGTCAGGACCCAACTCATAAATTTGACCCCCACACCAAGAACTGCATTCCTTTTCTTTCCTCTATGTGGTCAAGACCTGGTGCAGTCTCCTACCTTGCTGGATCAAGGATCCGTCCGTCTGACCAGTGTGGGCCTCCTGGATGTAGCCCCCGTTATGCTGTTTTTTGGGTCATTGAGAAGCGGACCAAGGGTCTGCAGCAGGGGTGGCATTGTTTCTCCTCTCCCGGACATGCAACGGCACGTGGAGCCCCAGGGATCTCGCTGTACAGCTACAATCAAGCCCTCTGGTCCTAGCAAGATGGTGGTGTGTTCCGCAGTAGTTACAAGAAGTCGAGTGGACGGAGCATGTGCGAGGTTAGTGACCGGATGTCGCGGGTGTGGGGGGAGACATCTTGCTGCAGGATTTAAGCTGGTGGAGGTTCAGTATGATGCTGCCCTGCCAGAAACAGTGTGCTAGAGCTGCCATGATTGCAAGCAGGAGAGTGAGGCTGCTGAGCTTGTAGGCTGTGTGAACTATAGATGACCTGTCTTCCTGTGCTTCCTCAACAGTCTGCATCTTCTATCACTGCAGATGAGACAATGCCAACCCCAAAAGACCAACGTATGGTAGGAGGCTCACCCACCACTACGTGGGATGGTCATGTTCCAATTTTGGCACTTATTAAAAAAAAAAATGCCTTTTTAATTATTATTTCCACCAGCTCATCAAGACACTATTCATCTCCCTGCTCAGAGAGAGGCTGGTCAGAACAAGAGTACCGCTCTAGATCCAGGGGTAGCCAGTGCAGAGAAAGGTCAAGAGATTGACGCAATTGATCGAGGTCCAGGTGCCATAGCTCCCCTGTGAGCACCCAGAAGCCCATCTTAACGTCCTCAACCTGGGACCCAGATGTGCTGGGCTTGTCCAAAGGAGTCACCTCCTATTAAAACAGTTTGGGAAACCTGCCTTAAGGATGTAACCAAGGATAAGGAAGCAGGGATGGTGTCCCTTATGAAAGAAACGTTCAAAGATACGCTAAACTTATTTGCTGAGCAGCTGCAGCCCTCACATCAGCAAGCCCCTTCTGTGTCCCAAGGGACTACACCTTAGCTAAGATCCGGGCCTTAAGAGGCCCAGGCGCTACGTAGATTAGCGTCTGAAGACTCATCTGGAGAGGAAGGGGATACCAGTTATGAAGGGTTCGATTTCAACCTGGTACAGCTCTTCCTTAAAGATGTGAGGGAGGCCTTACAATGGGAAGATGTAATCAAGGAGTCGCTGAAGAAACAGCGCTGCTATTTCAAGAACAGGAAGAGAGAGGTTCTCACCTTCCCCTTCATGGATGAAATCAAAAGCATAATAGAATATGAGTGACCGATCGGAATCGCAGCCAGAGAAAAACACCTTTTTTCTGAGACGCCTGGCCAAGTTGTATCCTTTCAAAAAAAAAGGATGTCAAACATCTGGAAGACCCACCTGTAGTTGACGCAGCCCTGATGCGCCTAGCCAAGCATGTTACATTGCCGCTAGACGATGCGGTCTCTTTCAAGGACATCCTCGATAGGAAGGTAGACTTGGACCTGAAAAAGGTCTACACAGTCGCAGGAGGGGAATGCAAGCCATCAGTAGCCCTGGCAGCAATCTCGAGAGCCATGGAGGTCTGGATAAACAATTCAGAATCAGCCATTGCCAGCGATCAGGAGAAAACCAAGATAACGTCCTCGCTCAACAACCTGAGGCTGACAGCGGGGTTCATGGCGGAAGCTGCCATTGACATAATCAAATCCCTGGCATGCGTGATGCTTGGCGCAGTCATAGCAAGACGCGCCTTGTGGCTCAGACCTTGGGTGGAAGACCCATCCTCCAAACAGGGCTGGTGCAGGATCCCCTTCGAGTAAGGGTCCCTATTTGGGGACAAGGTTACTCTGCCAAAAGAATCCGGCCTTTGGCCGGCCTGCCAAAACAAGAGGAAGAGAAGCAAGATCCTATAGGCCAGGGAGGGAGTTCCACAGGCCTTGCAATACACCCCTGTGGTCCAAACAAAAGAAGGCAGTCGCCCCTGCGGTCCAAGAGCCCCAGAAATTGCTTTGACGGTGTCAGCGTCCATGGTTGCCTGTGGGAGCCAGACTGTGCAGTTTCTGGCATGTATGAACGCAAAACGCCTGGGACCTCTGGGTACTCACCACCATAAAAAAGGGACATTTCTGGGAGTTTCTCGAGAAACCAAAGGTGAACTCCGTACCGACCACTCTCCCCTCATGCTCCCTGAAAAAGGAGATTATGCTTCATTCTGGTAATTTACACTCCTACAACACCGGGCAAAAGAACCAGTGACCCGGAGGGAGCAATTCTCAGGAGTCTATTCACCGCTATTTTTGGTACAGAAAAAGTTGGGAGACTGGAGCCCAGTAATCGACCTCAGATGACTGAACAACCACGTGAAGAACGCTTCAAAATGGAATCATTACAGACCATCCTGAAGGTGATACAACTCAGGGACTCACTCGGGGACTCGCCGATTCACACTTGTGCGATGCCAGACATCACATGTAATTCGCAGCGCACTGCTATTCACATTACATGCGATGTCTGTGCGGTGCGATATCAGCCATACAGATAGTATGGCTGATATCGCACCGCATTCATTCCAAACACGCACAGGACCCTTTTTTCTGTTCTGACCAGAATCGGATTGCATGGGTGTTCACACATATGCGATCCGATTCATGTCTGAACTGTCAGTTCACAGTCCGATATGCGAGCTGAAATGGGGGTGTCGTTAACATATAATGACACTCCCCAGCAGTTTGCATATGGCAGTGTGAACTGCTGTGCGTGCGGGAACCCGCAGTGGATTTGCAGGGTTCTCGCATCGCACAAGTGTGAACCCAGCCTAAGACATTCTGAATCCTCAAATATCCCTAACAAAATAACAGCTACCCTAATAATTTACAGTACTTATTATTAACATGTATCACTTTTGTCACTGTCTGGATACATGTAGCCTTGCTGGTGCTCTCATAAAGTGACCCAAATGAAAACAGTATGGCGGCTGCCATTTTGGACCTCTCCTGACAATGTTTGTTCCCTGTCTGTCATACTGATGCTTTGGCTTCAATTTTGTCCTAGTCTCTGGCCTGGAACAAGTATAAAGATAAGAAATTCTGACACTTTTTTACCCTCATTTACAGTGTATCTGCTCTGGGTCTGTGGCTCAAAAGTACGTATGCCAGACACCGCTATGTAACTAGATTTTTCAAAAGAAGGTCAGCAATAGGAGCCCCCATACTTTTTCCATGACAGAGTCACTTTCAGTTATATGCAGTTCTCAAGTCACTTTCTGATAGCACACAAGTTTTAAGTCAGCCTCATCTTTAGGGTCCATGGACTTAGACCGTTCTAGGCTTTTTTTATGCCTAGTGTAAATTTTCTGCCGCCGTCTGTTTTTAATGCGAATTGTTAGACAGGGTCAGTTTGATTCGCTTGTAGGCTAGCGTACTGGGAAATTTTTGATTGTTTGTGATGAGCCATGCGTGCCACCAACAGCCTGCTATACAAGTGAATGGCTGTAGGCAGTGGTACTTTTGTAAACGCTGATGCTTCTTTGTATTAGTGTCTACCTGCGCATGCGTGTCTGACATAATTCCTGAACTCCACTGCTACAACCAAAGTATACATTTTGTTAAGGTCTTTGAAACAATCCACATAATATATTTCGCTTTTTCATACAAGCGGTCCAATCAGATCCACATGTCTGTTTTTCATCTGGATCTGTACAGAAGCTTAATGTTAGTCTACGTGTTTTTATTTTACTAATTCTAATTACTGAAAGAAAATACAGAAAATGTTTGCCTTTTCTTTTTTTTTTTCTGGCCTAAACATGACATCAAAGGTAAAATGATGTAAACAGATGCTTGTTCATTTATGTTCTCCTGCCAATAGACCTAAAATGTTCACAGAGGATAGCCTTCTAAAAGGATGCTAAGGTATTATTATTTAAATGGCGTGTTTTTTCACCTATAGAGCACCAACTGCTTTTCACATCTGCAAAGTTAAAATCGGAAAATAGCAGCATGCAAATGACTGACCAAGCTGATGATAGGTGCATTATGGGATTTTTTTTTTTTTTTAGCTGGAAACAGCGGCATACAAATTTCTGACTGAGCTGACGATTGCTGTATTATCTGTAAGTGGAACACAATGGGAGATTCTCCAACCCTTTCAAACGTACATTTTTATAAGTTTTGTCTTACTTTAAAACACATATTTTAAACAAAATGAAATTCTGTATCTTTCGATATCAGATTTTTCAGAGAATAGCAAGAATGAACTGGAAACTGGCAGCTGAACCTTACACGGATGACATATGCATCAATCCCTCAAACAGTAATAGACTGTGTGCTCAAAATGTTGTATATGGAGTGACAGTATCTCTTCCTACAAGACAAGTCAGACAGATGAATGAGAAAGTGACTAAAATCCATATTGATGTTTCATGAAAATCACTAAATCTGTGTATTTTGGAAAACATATTTGTATCTACAGCTCAAAAGAAATCTCTGATCTGGTAAGAAACCAGGCACTGTGGTTTCTTTGCTAAAACTGCTTTATTATCTTTGCTAATTGAAGAATTTCATGGACCATGCAATTATTTTGCACGTACATCATAAGTGTGGTGTCTGTTGAAATAAATGAGCTAAGAATTTCTAAAGATGATGAGCAGGTGGGATCTGCCTTTTTTCTCAGTCAAGAAAATCTGCACATTTGGCAGTGCATTAGACAAAAATATTTTTTTTTTTTTTGCTGAAATCTCTCTGAAAGTGCCAAGATAAAAAACAGATGGCTATACAGCTGAAAGTAATTGCTGTGCAGTACCTTCACATGATTGTACACAGGCAAATAGGAAGTTTCCATTGCACTACTGGAGATTATAAGGGTCATAGACATTTTTCTTTGCCAATTTCCTTTAAACTCATCCAATCGTGGCAAGGGGGGCACTTCATAATGCTAAAGATGAACCTTTGGCAAAATGTCCGAAATGCCCTGAGGTCCAGATATGTAAAATGTCACAAGCACTCTTGCGAACACATTGGAAGACTTGCAATTAGCACTTGTAATGAGTTAGCATAGTTCTGCCCGTGCCTTTAGGGAACTGTCAGAATGCTGTTCACCGAGTATACTGAGGGTTGGAGACAGGGCACAGGGAAATTATTTCAAGTACTTTTGAAGACCTATACTAAGACACTCGTAGAAGATCTTGTGCACAGCTGACCACTTTATAATTGATTGGATGTGCTTTGACTCTTCACTATGCAGATTAGTTTACAAAAAAATCAAGAGAAATTTTGAGCATGTACTTTTATTGTTCTCCACAGCTAAGAAAAATCCTGGCACTTTTAAATCCAGGTCCATTTGATTTTCTTCTCTTTATCTCTCTCTCTTTCTATCTCTCCTCTTATGCTGCATACACACGAGCGGACTTTTCCACGGACTAGGTCCAACGGTCTTCCCGAAGGACTTTCGACGGAGTTCCGACAAACTTTTCTAATGAACCGACTTGGCCACACACAATCACACTAAATTCTGACGGATTCGAACGTGATGACGTACGACCGGACTAGAATAAGGAAGTTCGTAGCCAGTAGCCAATAGCTGCCCTAGCGTCGTTGTTTGTCCGTCGGACTAGCACACAAACGAGCGGATCTTTGATAGGAACTGGGTCCAGCGGAGTTCCGGCGGGAAAATTTAAGACATGTTCTATTTCTAAAGTCTGTTGGATTTTTCAACAGCAAAAGTCCGATGGAGCCCACACACGATCGAATTTGCTGTCGAAAAGTCCTCTCGTGTGTACGCGGCATTAGGGCTTTTTCACATGGGTGGCCAAGGGGCCGTAAACCAGCAGATGAGCCACTTTTCGATCTGTTGCTCTTACTCAGTTCCAGCACAGAAAACACAGCACCGTCCATTACACCTAGTTCCCAGTTTGTTTTTTTGCCCTCTGCTTTGGCATTTGATTAAACTTTTAAGTTAATGCAGTTTGATACTGCAAAAAATTGAATTTTTATGCTGCTTTTAAATTCCCCTCATAGGCAGAGAAAGTTCTCTCGCATTTTATTAGTCCTTCAGTGGCTATTATGTTTTTTTTTTCACCATCTTCCGGCATCATATACTGAACTGCACCAAAGACAGCGTTGTATCTTGATACAAGCTTGCCAGGATATCTGGAAAATTTTATTTTGATTATCTATGTATTGTCTACATTATATTGCTAGCGTGGTCCTGAACATACACAGAATATTTAGGGCTTTTTTAGACTTCAGTGGCATGATAACACACATAACATATGTTACTATATTGTGGTGCCATTCATTTTGAATGGCACCCGACAGCACTAATATCCCTTTCACACTGAGGCATTTTTCAGGCGCTTTTGGGCTAAAAATGTCGCCTGCAAAGCGCCTGAAAAATGGCTCCCCTGCAGTCTCAGTGTGAAAGTCGGAAGGCTTTCACACTGATGCGATGTGCTGGCAGGACATTAAAAAAAACTCCTGCAAGCAGCATCTTTGGAGCGGTGAAGGAGCAGTGTATACACCGCTCCTAAACTGCTTCTGCCCATTGAAATGAATGGGCAGCGGCACCGAACCGCCGGCAAAGCGGCGCTTTGAGGGTGGTTTTAACCCTTTTTCAGCCACTAGCGGGGGTTAAAAGTGCCCTGCTAGTGGCCGAAAACCCCTGCAAAAATTACGGTAAAGCGCGCTAAAAATAGCCACGATTTACCGCCGACGCCCCAGTGTGAAAGCAGCCTAAGACAATGCACCTACATTCTAGCACACTCAAAACACCCCCGTGCATTGACATGGATAGCATTACAAAAAAAAAAAGTGCCCTCTCACATACAATATATGCTACATTTGTTTATGTGTGTGTGTGTTTTAAATGTGTTTTTAGTGCTTTTTAAGTGTGCATTTTTTTATTTGTTTATTGCAAAATGATAGCAGGCCAAAAATGCACACAATGCATGATGCATGCATTTCAATGCCTTTAACCATTAATTTCAGACGGCCTGGTGGTTAGTGTGCATGAACACAAAAGTGCCAAATGTCCTATTACACTAAGCTTGTGCATGACAAAGCACTAAGCTTTTGTACATAAAAGTGAACCAGCCACATAGGGATGAGAGGGATTTCTACTTAAAATGCATTTTTATTGAGGAAAATTCTTATGTTCTACTGCTGAAAAATGGACACATGTAAATTAGTCTAAATGCATAAGTGCCTAACAGCTGCAAGGTACAGTGCCTTGAAAAAAGTATTCATACCCCTTGAAATTTTTTCCACATTTTGTCATGCTACAACTAAAAATGTAAATGTATTTTATTGGTATTTTATGTGATAGACCAACACAAAGTGGCACATTATTGTGAAGTGGAAGGAAAATGATAAATGGTTTTCAATTTTTTTTAGAAATAAATATTTGAAAAGTGTGGCGTTGTATTCTGATACCCCTAACTAAAATCCGGCATCATATACTGAACTGCACCAGAGACAGTGTTGAGTCAAAGTATTGACTCAGGGTGGCTGAATACAAATGCCCCCCCCACACATTTCACATATTTATTTGTAAAACAAAAAAAAAAAAAAATGAAAGCCATTGATCATTTTCCTTCCACTTCACAATTATGTGCCTCTTTGTGTTGGTCTATCACATAAAATCCCAATAAAATCCATTTATGGTTTTGGTTGTAACATGACAAAATGTGGAACATTTCATAGGGTACGAATACTTTTTCAAGGCACTGTATATAATTAATAAATGTAATTTTTTTTAATAAACTGCCAAATTTGATGCTCAAGCTTCGTAAGTGTTTATGGCTAGCTATACACTGATGACATGAAATTCTTACTTACAATGCAACATATCTGATCGTTGCAATAGCTGAGTAGGGTATCTGCTAAAAAAAAAAAAAATACAAGTGTGCATATGTGATGAAAAGTCTTGATTATGTATGCCACTGATATTTTGTGCCAACATTTGTAGAAAAATTTTGACAGATATTGGATCTTTTATAACATCTGTTTCTGTATAACCAGTCTAATTGTAACACTGTTAAGATATATAGTATTTATCCAGCTGTAGATTTTCTCTGCCCACACAAAACAGCATATTTGATTCTGATAGACTAAGAAATAAAAATGTATATTTTTCCAGCTAAAGTATACGTTTCAACAAATAACATTCTCTTATTGAAAAAATATGTCACGTATGGCCCATTTGTTGTATAAGAGAAGCATATGCAAATAAAGATGATATTCAGAAAGTGTGTTGGAGAATAAACGGCGGGGCAGCCAGATCTTTAGTATGTATCAATAAAGGTGAGTTTACGTGGTCAAAGGCAAAAGAAGCAACCCAATAACAACTGCAAAGCCTTTTTGTAAACTAAGTTATGTAAATTGCAGAATGCCCTTACTGTCAGCAGGTATATTATTTCTTAGAAGACAGACAACTGTGTTAATCTCCTTCCTGCTTAATCCCTGTCTCTCTCTCTACAAATCATCATGTCGACAATTTAAACAGATTTAGATGTGACTGAAATCAAGAAAAGGGGATCTCTGGATGCTGGGAGTGATGCAGGCCTTCAAGAGGTAATTTTGTTTGTGGGAGAGAAAGTAAATCTAACATATCTAACAAAAGGAGCCCTCTGGCCCAGCCCTGAGGATCAAATCCAATTCTACCAAGATACACATTAAGCCCTGTCTATCACAGCTTCGCCCTTGAAAAGACGAATAATGATGAGATTCACCTGACTTCTCCTCAGAGACAGAAGGGACAAAACAGTTAAAGAACTTACAGCACAACAATATCTGGAAGAAAAAAAATGTTTGCCTTGTGAAATATTTCATAGCAAAGAATAATTCAAGTGAAACAATATACTCATATTAGTATGAATTTATTTTATGCTTGTATAAAAAGGTATAAATAAAAAGTACATATCATGCGTCCATAATGTTACCAATGAACAAAACAAATTACAGCAAAATATAATCTGTAAATGTCATAGGCTGCACCAGGGGCTTATTTATAACGGTATCTGTGGTTTGTAAAGTTATGTTCACACAGTCAGGTTAAAGCTGAACTCCAGGTGAAAAACAATATGCCTAGTTTGTCTTTTTGTTTCAGGGACCAGTTCTGAAATTTATACAGCTTTGCTAAATTGCACAGCCATTTTGTTGAGCTGACATTTGTGAACTGAACAGTAAAGGAGTAGCAACAGATTGATGAATTCATTCTTCATCTCACTCTGCTCTCTCCTTCTGTCAGGACAGTCCTTGTCATCACACATGCATGCAGCACACTTAAAGAGGAAGTCAAATCTGCCACTCTGATGCTTCTTTTCATTTAGTCCATTATAATAATTATCAAACTATAGCCACTGTAATCCAGCCCAAATTGCATATTACTTACTGTTTCAAGAAACTTAAAAAAACTTGTTTTCAGGGGTAAGGCAGCGTCACCTTAAGTATTGTTTTCTGAGTCCACAGTAGTGTGTATTTCTGCCCTTACATTGAGCACTTCCTGTACTGTTAACCAAGCCTCCTTCTCAATCCAACATTTCTATGGCAACCATGCTTCCCTGCTCATAACTGACTTGTTTTATTTCATAGTATTTACTTGTGCCGATTATCTAGTGTTTGCCTATGTCAGTCTTATCATCTTCAGCTGATAAGACTGCAGTAATGCTGTCCGATGGCCAGGTTTACACTTCATGTGATGTCACATGGTCACATGGGGTTTAGTAGGAAGCTCTGAGTGATTATGCAGTCTCGTGGGATTTCAGTGTTGTGCCGTAGGAAGTCCTGATAATAGACCGACAAGCACACAGAGTGTGCTGTAAATCAGGGGAGATATGGGCATGCTCAGTGACGTCATTCTACAGAACAAAAAGGATTACAGGAATACTAAGCAAGTAAGGAGATATCTACAAGCAGTGTTCATTAGGGTTTTCTATGCTGATTTACGTTAAGTTGTGGGGGAGAGTTTACAACCAGTTTAATGTTCTTCTAGTGCAGGACCTTACTTTCCCAGTGTCAGTTCTAATATATAGTAGATTACATGAGGCTGATAACAAGGCAAATTCAGATACATTCATTGGTTGCATTTAGAAATATAATTAATAAACACGTTAATAGCTGGTATTTTTTTATCTGTCAGGGGTTTAGCTTTGTAGAGTAAATGGAACAATTTATTAACATTCACATGAATCAGTAAACCATATGTCAATATAATTTAATTATGGTATTTTTCTGACTTAGGCCTTGGTTGCCTGCTAACCTAGCTTAGTGTGCACAGTTGGGTTAATTTGCAAAAGGAGTTAAGGAGTTAAGGAACTCAAAAAATTATGTGAATATATTCAGTTTAATTTTCCAACATATAAAATGTATCTGCACTTGATTGGATGTTCAAAGTGAAGTGAATATTCACACAACTTTTGAATGCAGACTCTCAATTAGGGTTGAAATTCCTGTTCAGGTTGCTGTGTCATTTTCAGCTTTTTTAACCACTTCGCAACCAGGCCAATTCTGACATTTCTCTCCTACATGTAAAATTCATAATTTTTTTGCTCGAAAATTACATAGAACCCCCAAACATTATATATGTTTTTTTAGCAAAGACACTAACTTTGGTATTTAAAAATCCCCATAGGCGACGCTTTAACATTTTTTACTCGTTACATGTTTTGAGTTACAGAGGAGGTCTAGGGCTAGAATTATTGCTCTCACTCTAACGTTCGCGGCGATACCTCACATGTGTGGTTTGAACACCGTTTTCATATGTGGGCGGGCTTACATATGCGTTCACTTCTGCGTACGAGCTCACGGGGACAGGGGTGCTTTAAAAAAAAAAAATAATTTTATTATTGTTAATTTGACTTTTATTTTTTAAATTTGACAGTTTAAAATAAAAAAAAAAAATTTGATTACTTTTATTCCTATTACAAGGAATGTAAACATCCCTTGTAATAGGAATATTACCTGATCAGACCTATTAACAGTGAGATATGGGGTCAATAAGACCCCACATCTCACCTCTAGGCTGGAAAGCCTAAAATTAAAAAAATAAAAAAAACGATCACCGCTTCCCTGCGGAGGCAGCGCCGTTATTCGAATGCAGAGGCCTGGCGTGACGTCATCACATCGCGCCCGGCCTCCGAACGATCATAGAGACTCCGGCGACCATCTGGTCCGCCGGAAATCTCTATAGTGATCATCCGGGGCCGGCGGTTCCTGTGTCCGACTCACCGATGGAAGCGGTGAGTCGGTAGAAGCACCGGAGGGCGGCGGGAGGGGGGGCGCCCCCTCCCGCCGCCCATAAGAACGATCAAGCGGCAGAACAGCCGCTATGATCATTCTTATGGTGCAGGGAATCGCCGGCTGAAACCGGCAATATCTGAATGATGTCTGTAGCTACAGGCATCATGCAGATATAAAAGTATATATATGGATGCAGCTGCGCTTCCCCAGTGAAGAAGCAGCCAACACAACAATATGACTGATTGTGAAAGAAACTAAAAAATGGTTAAGTGTGGCGCTGTGAAACTATGTATCTGATCAATAGCTACAAGGAAGAATGTAATCTTCATTATATTGCTATCATCCAGATTTTAGTGATTAATCACCATCTGTGAAGGATGGTAGAAAAAAGTAAATACAAACAGTCCACGTCAGAACTGTTTATAAATAAAAATAAACGCAAATATTGCTAAAAATAAAAGTGAACATCCAACTCAAGTCTATGTGAGTGAACTGGTTATGGTATAAAAATAAGGAAGCGTTGCAATATGTAGTGAAGACACTAGGTTACCTATCTCTGAAAGACAGGGAATCATATAATGCAATACAATTCATTTGTTTAACCCCCTATAATCAGAGTTATAGTATGTATGGACTAAATGTAATCATAATCCAAAAACAGTGGCATTCATGAAAGTAGGTAAACACAATGAAAACATATATGTGAAGTGAACCCAAACAGATGCTATATTAACAAGTATTAAGGTGGTTTGTATATATAGATACAGGTGTCCCAGATGGAATATCACATATGCAATGATATATCAATATACTGATATTCCTCAGATGTTAAATAGTGTTCATCAACGTATCATCCTCATGTATTTTGGACGGCGTCAAGAACTTCGAGATGTAGAAATAAAGTTGGGTACTCTTACCGTCAAAGATGGACCCACTGACCTTTGGTGAGGGGTCAAACAG
The DNA here is from genome assembly GCA_028564925.1 of Lithobates sylvaticus. Classification (NCBI taxonomy): domain Eukaryota; kingdom Metazoa; phylum Chordata; class Amphibia; order Anura; family Ranidae; genus Lithobates; species Lithobates sylvaticus. Next base: position 441,603,827 of record CM053029.1, read on the forward strand.
AGCTTGGATATGCCGATGGATGGCACAGGCAGGGTTGTAGGCCGGACTCAGGAGCTTGGAAGGGCACGACTGGGCCGGTCCCACAGTCTGTACTCACCGAATCTCAGGTAGCGATATGGGGACTGCCATTGAGTTCCTGCACAGTCGTGTAAAGTGCAGTCCCCATATCGCTACCTGAGATTCGGTGAGTACAGACTGTGGGACCGGCCCAGTCGTGCCCTTCCAAGCTCCTGAGTCCGGCCTACAACCCTGCCTGTGCCATCCATCGGCATATCCAAGCTCTGTTTGACCCCTCACCAAAGGTCAGTGGGTCCATCTTTGACGGTAAGAGTACCCAACTTTATTTCTACATCTCGAAGTTCTTGACGCCGTCCAAAATACATGAGGATGATACGTTGATGAACACTATTTAACATCTGAGGAATATCAGTATATTGATATATCATTGCATATGTGATATTCCATCTGGGACACCTGTATCTATATATACAAACCACCTTAATACTTGTTAATATAGCATCTGTTTGGGTTCACTTCACATATATGTTTTCATTGTGTTTACCTACTTTCATGAATGCCACTGTTTTTGGATTATGATTACATTTAGTCCATACATACTATAACTCTGATTATAGGGGGTTAAACAAATGAATTGTATTGCATTATATGATTCCCTGTCTTTCAGAGATAGGTAACCTAGTGTCTTCACTACATATTGCAACGCTTCCTTATTTTTATACCATAACCAGTTCACTCACATAGACTTGAGTTGGATGTTCACTTTTATTTTTAGCAATATTTGCGTTTATTTTTATTTATAAACAGTTCTGACGTGGACTGTTTGTATTTACTTTTTTCTACCATCCTTCACAGATGGTGATTAATCACTAAAATCTGGATGATAGCAATATAATGAAGATTACATTCTTCATCATGCAGATATACCCCCGCAAACTGGAGGCCGTCATATGACGGCCTACGGTCGGGAAGTGGTTAATGAACTTCTTCTTAAAGCGCTTTTTACATCTCAGGGACTTTTGACCTTTTCCCAATTACAACAATCTTACAAAATCCCATGAACAGAATTTTTTCATTACGCCAGATTGAATCATTATGCCAATTCTGTGCTTAAAGTGCCACAACAGTAAAATCAGTGTGTACATGCAGTAAAGCATGCTTGTTATACTGACTGTGGATCCTAGGGGGTTTATCCTCTGCATTGTGTAAAAAGACTGTTTGATCCTGTTTCCTTTGATCCTCCCCTTCTTCCAAAGTCCCCAAACCAAATACGGATAGTACAGAGGCTAAGGGCTAGGGGACAAGCTGCACATGCTCGGTTTGGTGTGTATTGCAAGAGTTTTTCTTTTCCTTGGGAGAGTGCATGTGATCAGCACAGGGCCAATCAGCACTGCTTAGACAGAGGGTCAGGGATTCTGCATCCTCATAGGAAAATCATGGGAGAATGAAAACTCCTCCTACAAGCTTTAACTAGACACTGATACAAGTCAAAGACTGCCCTAACTGCTGATGAGAAAAGGTATTCAACAGTTTATATTTACTAAAACGATTGCATTTCCATGTTCTGTGTACTGTGGGAGACCAGATATAGTGAATGCAGGGTCAGGCCTTATTTCCTCAACCTATGTCTGAAATTGGGCCTATCCCAGACACATCTAGCTGCTAGGCTGTCTGAGGACCTATCCAGAATATAAAAGAGAGAGAGTAGCTCAGGGTTGGGACTCCGGCTTGCAGTCCAACCAAAATGTACGGTTTTGCCGGCCAGAGAACCTGCCATGGTCAGAGGTAGAAGGGAAGCTGTCGCCACTAAGGGACCAACAATCTTATTACTAGGGACCACAGTGAGTAACTGAAGCAAGTACCAGAACAGTATTCTCACCAACCGGGGATGGTGAAGAATCAGGAAAATTCAGTGGCTATCAAGCCAGGGACCCAGCCAGCGGAGGTGACGCTTGCAGAGCAGCCTCAATCCAGGGACCGAGCAGGCCAGTGGGGTGAAGCTTGAGAGGTATCTTGAGTGCCAAGCTAGGGACCCAGCAGAGAAGCGGGGGTTACAGTTGAGGAAGATACCACCATGAAGATTGGAGGAGCTCAAGGGATTCAGTGGCAGTGAATCAGCGGGTCTAGTGAAAGACCGGGAGCTCAGTAGGCTGAAGAACTACAAGGAGAGGTTGTAGTGAAAGAAAAAGGAACTGTTACGTTTGTGTTAGGAACTGTTAAGAGAAATAAACTGTCTTTTGCATTCAAGAAGTGTCTGGCGCCCAATGACTTTAATCATCTTGGACCCACAATGCCTCACAACCCACTATACACAGAAGGATGTCAGCTATCTCTGGCCCTGGAGGTTCTCATTAGACTGAAGGAGGTCTGGGACCTTGCTACATATAGTACAATCACTACTTTATATCAAATTAAATGGGCTGAACAGTTAGCTACGGCTTTGGAAGAGGAGGATTGAGAGGATATTTGGTCCACTATGGTAAAACCGCCAGAAATTAACTAATTAATACAAAGCCCTTTTAGTTTGGCACTACATATTGGCACACCTGTCTAAATCCATACCCTCTTACCCTTCTAATCATTTTAGGAGATGCAACCATCATGTCTATGAATATTGCTTGTGTATGGTGGACATATCCGAAGGTGAAATGACTTTGGATTTGGGTATATACCTATCTAAGACTCCATGTAAACACTAACAAAGTTTGATCGCCTACATCTTCATAGCCACCATTCAAACTAAAGTGCAGTCATGGAAAACGCTTGCCCTTAATTTTAACAGGGTCAAACATAGAATCCTGGGTACTATGATGATTGGAAAATTAATATCAGCCTTAAATTATTCCCACAGGAAATTGTTTAACATTTGGCAACTATGGGTAACCTATTGTGGTCCTCAAGGCTTTCATGCCCTTCTCTTGGCATCTGTAAATTAATTGGAAAATTGATGGTATGCTTCACATCGTAGGCTTTTTTTCTCCTCTCTCTCCTCTTATCTATCTTCCCTTTTTCTTTGTTTCTTTCTTTGTTTCTTTCCTTCTCTACCCTGCCCTATTATGAGACCCTTTCTTCCTTCCCTACTTTACTTCACCCATATCCTTTTTTTTTTCCCCTTGTTTCCCCTTACATTGTGTGAGGGTAATATGTTGCTGCAGAGGCCAGCCCAGGAGAAAGGCTTACATACATAACTCATGGTAGACCTTGAAAGTCCAATGAGATCTCTGAGATATTGTATGTGCTCCTATTTCTCCTATTTGTCATTACAGTTTTGTTTTGGATCTTCTATAACACATATTATTCTTTATATGACTGGAATATTCATTTTTGTGTCAATTCACCCAATACACTGTGCTTTTCCTTTAGTGAAAACGAATACAAACATTGTAAAATAAGTTATTTTTTTAAGGTAGACTTAGACAGTGTTAGAATTCTGTATATATTTATGTTAATTTATTTATTAGACATTAGACTATATTATTAAAGCAACTCACAATTTAGCCAGGGCCATTATAGCCATGGCAAGCTCTGTCATCTTCTTCATGCCGAAGTGTCCATCTTTCTAAGGTACAAAAGTTGGAAGGTATATATTTTCTACAAAAGAAAAAAATAAGTTATTTCATCTATTACAGAGGTTTGTTTTGACAAAATAGCTTGCTGTTTTATTCACAGGAATTGACAATTTCTTCCCAAACTCTGTGTACTAAAAGCAGCACTTATTTCCTTTCAACAATAAGTATAATTCTGCAAAGTGGCAGAGGTCCCAAGCAGAGGCATCACTAAAATCTGATCACTTGTCTTGCATGTGCAAGAGTAGACACCTTCATAGACTGTAAGGACCCTGAACCCATCTCAAGGTAAAAATGAACCTAGCACTTTTTTTCTGTTTTACTTTGTGAAGCATGTTTTACTTACATAAGGCTGCAGTCTGGATCCTGTGCCATTGACATTAATGGGTGTGGGGAAGAAGTAATTCAGCGATGTAATGGGCTTATGCCAGTCAGTAAACAACAGTCCCCTTTTGCTGACAACACCTCTGACACTCTGACCTCTTCTGGATTCTGAAAGAACCCCATCATGCAGGCAGTCATGTGATAATTCAAACAAGGACCCCACCTCCCGTACACAGAAGAAGAGAGAAGACTAATGCCCCATACACACGGTTGAAAATTCCGACCACAAAATCCGTTGGATTTTTTCATACGGATTTTGTCAGACACTGGTGTTGCATACACACGGTCGGACAAAGTTGTCGGAAAATCCGATCATTCTAAACGTGGTGACATTCCTTGCGTACGACGGAACTACGTAGAGGCTAGTAGCCAATAGCTTTGGTCTTGTAATTTGATCTGAGCATGCGTGGCACTTTGTCCGTGGGAATTCGCTACACACGATCGGAAAAAGTCTGATCGGACTTTGTTGTCGGAAAATTTGAGAGCAGGAGATAAAACTTTGTCCGTCGGAAAATCCGACGGAAAAAGTCTGATGGAGCCTACACACGGTCGGAATTTCCGACAACATTGTCCGATAGGACATTTTCCTTCGGAAAATCCGACCGTGTGTACGGGGCATTAGGACTGGTGTACCTTGTGACTGCAGATTTAGGTGAGTAAAAATTACATTATTATTTTTTCTTTAATGCCAGGGATTGGGGGGGATGAGGTTAAGGGGAGCCCAGAGATCCGAGTATGTTAAAATATTTTTAAAATATAATTCCCAGATTTTTCTACACAGCATGAAGTGCCTACAAACATCATAGTATGCCTCCAGTGACACAAATCATTAAAATAAACATTTAGAATAAGGAAGATTTTACAGCACTTGAAGCCAAATATCCGCAACACAATAAAAATGCCCTCAACTTTAAATCTCAGTCTCTGAGACTGATTGATGAGCTGCGCTTACTGCAGTATCCCAGTGAAGAAGATATTCCAATGACTTTGTAGGCAGAGGCAAACATCAAATTAAATAGCTCCTATGCTTATTCAATTAAATTTGCAAATTCAACATTCAGTAAGGAAGATATTTAAAACATATATCATGTGACATCTATGTTAAAAAAAAAAAAAAGTGTATTTTTCTTTCTCATGTGATCTAATGACTGCAAATGATCCTCCTAATTCACATCCTGCTGTGAGCTTGCTATATTGTCAGTGCAGATCCCTGTTTGTCATTATAATATATATGGACATTTTAATTCACATGAGAGCCTGCTTCACATATTCCCCATCTGTGATAAAGTGTCCATCAGTGAGAGAGAAATCTGCACAGTCCCTTGTGAGTACAAGAACAGATTTATTATTAAGCATGAATTCTGAAATGTAATTAACCATTTTAGCACATTTAAAATGCTATCGCTATTGTTTTGCTTTCTATGTTTCAGGTCTGCTGAAATTAATATATAGAAAAGTATGAAATGGAATATAAGGCAATACACATTTACAAACAATATATATATATATATATATATATATATATATATATATATGTTTTGTTTAAATGGACAGTAAGCTACATATGGCACAACTTACTGATGGGACTTTGGAGGTCTCCGTTTCTCAGCGGAGCAAGCAGACGGTGCTGGTGCCCCTGTACTACAGGAATGTAAAACAACTTCCCTGGATCATTATATGAGCACTGCTGCTATCCCTGTGGGTGAAATGAACCCAGGGATGGATCACTCAGCAAGAACACCTGTGCTATTTTACAATTTTAATGACTACCATTTTTCCAAGATTGTTTCTTAAATTAAAAATCCAGTGTCCTAGATTTATCAAGTTGTAAAATGGTCTTGGATTCAAAAATAGCTATGTGAAGACTGTATAATAGAACTATTTTGAATGCAAGGCTATGTTGCTCCTCAGCTATTCTAATGGCCTGAGTTAATAGAACCACAATCATTAATAATACATTTTTATTTCATTATTTATTTTTTTCTTTACATTTCTAATATAATTAAAAGGCACCAACCACCTCTATACTACCTCCTGAACTGTATAAACCCATCAAAAGGAAAATAATAATCAAACTTTACTGGTGCATTTAAAAAGTATACACATCGAGGGCCGTGGCCAAGAGCGGCATGTGAACGGACTTGTTTCACAGAGCTCCTGCATAAGATCCTAAACTTACCCTGCTCCTAGCCCGAATAATCCCCTGGTTTTCATCCACACACCCGCTGCAGGCACAGCAGACACTCCTGCAGACTGAGGCCAAATGATCCGGCGGTATGGTGACCTGCAAAAAGAAGGGAGCCGAGGCAGCTTCTTCTCAGCGCTCACAAGGAGACACACAGAAAGGAGCTGGCAAGCTTCCCAAAGCCCTTAAAACCCCAGGAAAAGACCCCCCATGGGACATGCTATATTACACTCAGAAATTAAATGAGGCAGCCGAACAGAAAATAGAGGAGGACTTAGACACTACCCCAGCCATCTTACATGAACAGGAAGACACACAATGTACACAGGGCCCCTCTGGTTCCACTAACCAGCAGCTTGCTGACACAGACGAGGGAGAGGGGGAAGATGATGCAGATCAACCCATCCTAGCTGAAATACTTAAAGCAGTCCACAAATGCACAGCATCGGTGGATATGCTTAAGGAACACTTTGGGGGCTTGAAGGAGGAAGTGGGGCTGATTTGCCATGATTTGCAAAAAATAAGATAACGGTATGGGGTCACACACCTGGTACACATATCCTCCAGTGGCAAACTGCACTCCTTCGCATCTTTACAGACTGAATTTAGCCTCCCAGTCAATGTATTTACCATATCTACAACTACATCACGCTGTCCAAGTGCAATCAGAGGGATCCCTATGGGTCCTGTCCCCAGCCCCCATCTTCTCTCACCTTAAGGGATTTATATCCCGGAGTTGAGCCATGCTTATGTCCATACCCTTGAAGAGCTTCCCGACCAAAGTGACACCCCTGTGGGAGAGTGATTGTCATGAAGATCCTGCCAGAAATCTAAACCCGGGCCGTCCTGGCCCTCAGATTCCATTGCGCATGCGCATGCGCGCCCGGGCGCGGGCACATGCACAACCGCGCACAGGGAGACGGGCGCGCGCCCTAGTTAGCACCAGCCGGCCTATTTAAGCCTGACTTGAGCAGACGGTCTTTGCTGTCTGCTCTACAGCGTTGTGGTGTAGTAAAAGAAACCTGATCCTGTGATACCTGTTCCTTTGACCCGGCTTGCCATAAAGACTATCCAGCTTTCTGCCTGTACCCGACCCCGGCTTCCAGTGACCATCCTCCTGCCTGATCCATTGTACCTTGCTCTAAGTTCAGATTCATTACCTGACTTCTTTGATGAACTCTGGTTCCTTGTTAAGCCTTTGTCCAGTCTGCAGTCTGGCCCTCTGTAACGATCCTGTTCACCTGTTGGTTCCAGTCCATTCAGTGGTTCCGTTTCCTGTGTCCAGTTCCTGTCAGCTCTGCTATCCAAGCTTACCTGTGAACCTGTTCGCCAAGCCATTGTCCAGTTCCTGTCAGCTCTGCTATCCAAGTGTACCTGTGAACCTGCTTGCCAAGCCGTTGTCCAGTTCCTGTCAGCTCTGCTATCCAGTTTACCTGTGAACCTGCTTGCCAAGCCGTTGTCCAGTTCCTGTCAGCTCTGCTATCCAGTTTACCTGTGAACCTGCTTGCCAAGCCGTTGTCCAGTTCCTGTCAGCTCTGCTATCCAGTTTACCTGTGAACTTGCTTGCCAAGCCGTGGTCCAGTTCCTGTCAGCTCTGCTATCCAGTTTACCTGTGAGCCTGCTTTCCTGTGATCCTGCCAGCTCTGCTATCCAGTTTACCTGTGAGCCTGCTTCCCTGTGATCCTGCCAGCTCTGCTATCCGGTTTACCTGTGAGCCTGCTTTCCTGTGATCCTGCCAGCTCTGCTATCCGGTTTACCTGTGAGCCTGCTTTCCTGTGATCCTGCCAGCTCTGCTATCCGGTTTACCTGTGAGCCTGCTTTCCTGTGATCCTGCCAGCTCTGCTATCCGGTTTACCTGTGAGCCTGCTTTCCAGTGATCCTGCCAGCTCTGCTATCCAGTTTACCTGTGAGCCTGCTTTCCAGCGATCCTGCCAGCTCTGCGATCCAGTTTACCTGTGAGCCTGCTTTCCAGAGATCCCGCCAGCTCAGCTAACCTGTTTCCTTCCCACCGGTCTGTTGATCCTGCCAGGCACCCGTGCTCCTCCTCACTCCTGGCTCTCCTGTTCCCACACCAGGGGACCAGGAGTGGGAGACGCAAGGGAGGCCTCTCCCTGCAATCTCGGGCTCGCACCACCAGGTACGTGACAGTAGCAGACAGCCATGTCTGAGCCCGAGCAGGGAGCCCCCGCCATGGAGGGGCTATGCCAACACCTGGCAGGTCTGACCGAGGCGGTGAAGAACCTCCAGCAAGGGTACACCCGGCTGGAGGAACGGGTACTGGCCCTGTCTGGTCCATCCAGTACCCAAGGAACTCCTCACCCAGCAATACCCCCAACGGGGCCTGCACCTACCCAGACTATAGTGATGCTACCACCTGAGCCCAAGGTACCTACTCCAGAGAAATTTACGGGTGCCCGTGGTAGCTTCAGAACTTTCCGTAACTCCTGTGAACTCCATTTTGCCCTGCAACCTAGGACCTTTTCTCTAGAGACCACCAAGGTGGGTTTTGTGGTAGCCCTACTGACTGGGGATCCCCAAATCTGGGCCCACCGTCTCGTGGAACAAAAGGATGCAGCATTGACCAGTCTCTCCACCTTTTTTGATGCCATGGCGCAACTTTATGAGGACCCCCAACTCTCAACCACTGCGGAGGCCGCCTTACGTTCTCTCCAACAGGGTCGAAGACCAGCAGAGGACTATGTGGCTGAGTTCAGGCGTTGGGGTGCCGACACCGACTGGAACGATGCTGCTCTCCGTCACCAATTCCGCATGGGCCTCTCAGACGCACTCAAGGACGAGCTCGCCAGAGTGGGGGTACCTCAGACCCTGAATTCCCTCATAGACCTAAGCATCCAAATTGACCGGCGCCTACGGGAGCGTAGGGCCGAACGAACCTTGGGGTCCCCAAGACCTACCTGGATGCTTCCCAGGGGTCCAAGTCACTTCCGCACTGCTCCCCCTGTTAAACCTGCTCATGCCTCTTCAGCATCAGAACCCATGCAACTTGGACTCCTGCGGCCTTCTCTCACCCCAGCAGAACGCCAGAGACGCCGCAGCAACAATCTGTGCCTGTATTGTGGAGAGCCTGGTCATTATGTCCGGAACTGCCCGGCTAAACTTCGTAAGTTCCCCACTATTCTCTCCAGTTATGTGGATCCTGTGACCGGGGTTTCATCTCATCTTGCCCTTTCTGTTTCCTTCCAGTTCTCAGGAAGGACCCTACAAACCACAGCTATCATTGACTCTGGTGCCTGTAGTTGCTTCATGGACTCTGCTTTTGCTGCCCGGCATCGAATTCCTCTCCGTCCAAGAGAACAGGGCCTGTCCGTCCACCTGGCGGATGGGTCCACCATCAAATCTGGCCCAGTGACTCAGGAGACTGCCCCATTGCACACAGTGATCTCAGAGTCACATCAAGAACTGTTATGTTTGGATATAATTTCTTCTCCCTTGTTTCCAGTCATTCTAGGGATTCCCTGGCTGCAAGCACACAACCCGGTCATCAACTGGTCCACAGGAGAGGTGGCCTTCTCTTCTCCCTACTGCCAAAGGTCCTGCGGCTCCTTGGCCCCCGCAGGACCCTCTGCTTTGCTCTGCCTCGAAAACGAGGCAGGTCTACGTCAGTCCATCCCTGAAGTCTACCATGCATACCTGGATGTGTTCAGCAAACGAAGGGCAGATGTGCTGCCACCCCATAGGCCCTATGACTGTCCCATTGAACTCCTTCCCGGGGCCAAGATTCCCTTCGGTAGGGTTTTTCCGTTAACAGAGGTGGAGCAGGGAAAACTAAAGGACTATATTGATGATAACCTGAAAAAAGGGTTTATCCGCCCGTCTACGTCTCCTGCAGGTGCAGGAATATTTTTCGTAGAGAAGAAGGACCATTCTCTCAGACCCTGTGTGGACTACCGTGCCCTAAACGAGGTCACAGTCAAAAATCGCTACCCGCTTCCCCTGGTACCTGAACTGTTTCAGAGGCTTGGCACGGCCTCCATCTTTTCTAAACTGGACCTCAGAGGGGCATACAATTTAATACGTATAAAGGATGGGGACGAATGGAAGACGGCATTTCGGTCTCGATTTGGGCACTTCGAGTACCTGGTGATGCCGTTCGGACTCTGTAACGCCCCCGCTACCTTCCAGTCTTTCATAAATGATGTGCTTCGGGACTTCCTTGATGTTTTTGCTGTTGTTTATCTTGATGACATACTAATTTTCTCTTCCTCCCTAGAGCTGCATCGTGGACATGTTAAAAGTGTGTTGGGCCGTCTCCGGCAACATGGCCTCTATGCCAAGGCAGAAAAATGTCTCTTTGAGGTAGAAAGCATACCCTTCCTAGGTTTGATCATCTCCAGTAGAGGCATCCGGATGGACCCCCAGAAAATCTCAGCCATCCTGGACTGGCCAGTTCCCGCAGATAAAAAGGGGATCCAGCGATTCATTGGCTTTGCCAATTTTTATCGCAAATTCATCAAGGGATTCTCGGCCATAGTGGCACCCATTACTCAACTCACCAAACAAAGTACCCGTTTTCATTGGTCCCCTGAGGCCCAAGGGGCCTTCAAGGCCCTCAAGGGGCTCTTTACCTCAGCTCCTATCCTGAAGCATCCAGATCCTTCTCTGCCCTTTGTCCTCGAAGTGGATGCCTCAGAGATAGCTGTAGGGGCCATCCTGTCCCAGAGACAGGGCATCAAAGCCCTGCTACACCCCGTGGCATTTTTCTCACGGAAACTGTCCCCAGCCGAGAAGAACTACGATGTGGGGGATCGGGAATTACTGGCCATAAAGACCGCCCTCGAGGAATGGCGTTACCTGCTAGAAGGGGCGACTCACCCAATCCTGATCTTCACAGATCACAAAAATCTAGAGTACTTGAAGACTGCCAAGAGGTTGAGACCTAGACAGGCCCGTTGGGCCTTATTTTTCTCTTGTTTTACCTTTCACGTGACATATCGTCCGGGTTCCAAAAATGCGAAGCCGGACGCTCTGTCTCGTATGTATCACAAATCCCAGGATGGTTCCCCTCCAGACACTATCCTTGCCCCTGGAAACTTTCTCCTGCTACAGGAAGACCTACTGTCCCAGCTCAGACGGGCTTCCAGTGGCCTCATACCCACTCCCGGTCCTGGGTTGCTGGCCAAGGATGGGCTATTGTGGCATGGGGATAAGATTTTCATTCCCGAGGGTCTGCGGGTAACCGTCCTGGAATTGTGCCATGATCACAAGCTTGCCGGACACTTTGGTGTCACCAAAACCACTGAATTGGTACAACGTACCTTCTGGTGGCCTCAGCTAAGGGAAGACTGCAGGAAATTTGTGGAAACATGCACTGTGTGTATTCGGAGCAAAAGTCACAGAACCAAGGCCTGGGGCCTACTCAAGCCATTACCAGTCCCAGATCGCCCCTGGAAAATGCTGTCCATAGATTTCATTGTGGAACTGCCCCCAGCAGAGGACCACACTACGATCTTCGTGATAGTTGATCGTCTGTCAAAAATGGCACACTTTGTTCCCATGAAGGGCACCCCTTCTGCCTCAGAAACCGCACAAGTGTTCATCCGAGAAGTCATCAGACTCCATGGGGTACCAGCCAACATAGTGTCCGACCGAGGGGTACAATTCACCTCTCGGTTCTGGAAATCACTTTGCAAGGCCCTCAACATTGAGCTATCGTTTTCTTCCGCTTATCACCCTCAAACCAATGGGCAGACCGAAAGAACCAATCAGACCCTGGAACAATATCTTCGATGCTTTTCTTCCTTCTCCCAAGACGATTGGATCTCCCTGTTACCAGTTGCCGAGTTTGCATATAACAATGCTATCCACTCGGCCACCCAACAGACACCTTTCTTCGCCAACTATGGCTTTCATCCTTCATTCCTGCCCAATTCTCTTCCTGAATGTACTGTGCCCGCAGTCCAGGAAAAGATTGATTTCTTTGCTTCCAATAACCAACTCCTGCAGGACACCATGGCCCGGACCCAGGAACATAACAAAGCAGTCTTTGACCGAAAGAGGCGTGGAGAATTGGTACTGGCACCGGGTGACACAGCGTGGCTCTCCACCTTGAATCTGAAGTTGGCTTGTCCCTCAAAAAAACTGGGCCCTAAGTTCTTAGGTCCCTTTCCAGTCAAACGAAAGATTAATGAAGTAGCCTATGAGTTGGAACTTCCTGATTCCCTCAAGGTCCATCCAGTCTTTCATGTTTCTCTGTTAAAGCCCTCCACTTCCAACCCCTTTTCCAACAGAAGGACTGTACCCCCAGACCCAGTCTTGGTAGATGGCGAGGAAGAATATGAGGTAGAGGCTATACTAAATGTTAGAAAGAGGAGAAATCAGAATCAGTTCTTGATCAAATGGAAGGGATATGGTCCTGAAGAGAATTCCTGGGAGCCCGAGTGTAATATCCATGCTAAGAGTCTAGTTCAAGCCTTCAAAAGAGCTCATCCTGAGATATTTGCCCAGAGGGGCACCCGGAGGTTGCCCCTCGGAGGGGGGCAATGTCATGAAGATCCTGCCAGAAATCTAAACCCGGGCCGTCCTGGCCCTCAGATTCCATTGCGCATGCGCATGCGCATGCGCGCCCGGGCGCGGGCACGTGCACAACCGCGCACAGGGAGACGGGCACGCGCCCTAGTTAGCACCAGCCGGCCTATTTAAGCCTGACTTGAGCAGACGGTCTTTGCTGTCTGCTCTACAGCGTTGTGGTGTAGTAAAAGAAACCTGATCCTGTGATACCTGTTCCTTTGACCCGGCTTGCCATAAAGACTATCCAGCTTTCTGCCTGTACCCGACCCCGGCTTCCAGTGACCATCCTCCTGCCTGATCCATTGTACCTTGCTCTAAGTTCAGATTCATTACCTGACTTCTTTGATGAACTCTGGTTCCTTGTTAAGCCTTTGTCCAGTCTGCAGTCTGGCCCTCTGTAACGATCCTGTTCACCTGTTGGTTCCAGTCCATTCAGTGGTTCCGTTTCCTGTGTCCAGTTCCTGTCAGCTCTGCTATCCAAGCTTACCTGTGAACCTGTTCGCCAAGCCATTGTCCAGTTCCTGTCAGCTCTGCTATCCAAGTGTACCTGTGAACCTGCTTGCCAAGCCGTTGTCCAGTTCCTGTCAGCTCTGCTATCCAGTTTACCTGTGAACCTGCTTGCCAAGCCGTTGTCCAGTTCCTGTCAGCTCTGCTATCCAGTTTACCTGTGAACCTGCTTGCCAAGCCATTGTCCAGTTCCTGTCAGCTCTGCTATCCAGTTTACCTGTGAACTTGCTTGCCAAGCCGTGGTCCAGTTCCTGTCAGCTCTGCTATCCAGTTTACCTGTGAGCCTGCTTTCCTGTGATCCTGCCAGCTCTGCTATCCAGTTTACCTGTGAGCCTGCTTTCCAGTGATCCTGCCAGCTCTGCTATCCAGTTTACCTGTGAGCCTGCTTTCCTGTGATCCTGCCAGCTCTGCTATCCGGTTTACCTGTGAGCCTGCTTTCCTGTGATCCTGCCAGCTCTGCTATCCGGTTTACCTGTGAGCCTGCTTTCCTGTGATCCTGCCAGCTCTGCTATCCGGTTTACCTGTGAGCCTGCTTTCCTGTGATCCTGCCAGCTCTGCTATCCGGTTTACCTGTGAGCCTGCTTTCCAGTGATCCTGCCAGCTCTGCTATCCAGTTTACCTGTGAGCCTGCTTTCCAGCGATCCTGCCAGCTCTGCGATCCAGTTTACCTGTGAGCCTGCTTTCCAGAGATCCCGCCAGCTCAGCTAACCTGTTTCCTTCCCACCGGTCTGTTGATCCTGCCAGGCACCCGTGCTCCTCCTCACTCCTGGCTCTCCTGTTCCCACACCAGGGGACCAGGAGTGGGAGACGCAAGGGAGGCCTCTCCCTGCAATCTCGGGCTCGCACCACCAGGTACGTGACAGTGATATGGGAGCGTTTGAGGACGAACAGTGGGAGGAGGCACTGCAGGCGGTTCAGCTGTGTTCTTTCAATGTGGCACAGCGCCTGTCCCAATTGTACATAGTGCTGCGGATACATCTTACCCCAGCAAGGCTGTGGAGGATGGGTCTGAGAAAAAACTTGGAGTGCACTAGATGCTCCAGGGACCATGGGGACCTCATACAGCTATTGTGGAGATGCCCCAAGCTCCATCTATACTGGTCAGAGGTGGTAGCTACCATTAATAAGGTGTTTTAGGTCCAGGTCCTGATGGATCCTAAGCCCAGTATATTAGGTATTCTAGACAACCTCTCCATTGAGGAAATCCCTAAACAAGCCATAGCCAGAGCACTCTTTCAGGCACGCAAACTTATCCTTAGACATTGGAAGGGAACGGAACCTCACACTCTGAGAGAGTGGACGACTCAAATGGGGGACACTCTGTGTCTGAAGAAGTACGTCTTCCAGCACAGGGGTAGCCCAGAAAAATGCAATACTCTATGGTCTGCATGGTTAGATACCTTTGGTCTTATCCCGGTGGACTTGGTCCTGGATAGACTGTTTCTCTAACACAATAGTTGACTCTGGTCAACATATGAAGAGGTGGCCCTTTAGGCTAGCGCACTGCAGATAACTATGGTAGGAGACTAAGTAAAGGGAGGAGGGAAGGGTAGGAGGGTCGGGGTAAACTGCAGAAATGTTGTACTGCATACGCATTTGCACTCGGATTATGCCTGTCAACAATTGTTATGGAACCTGTACTGTTGGATTGTATACTGATATTTACTTCAATAAAACTTTTGAGACAAAAACAAATAATAATAATACACATCACTTTAATACATCTTATATAATACAAATGGATGAACTAGATGGACTTTTTTTCAACCAGACTAACTATGTAACTATGTATCATGATCGTAAAATTGTATATAGGTTATTCTATATAGGCAACTGAGAATCATGGGGGGAGATACTAATAATTGCTAAACATGGTAAAACATGTTATTTCAATCTAATATATTTAAGTTGATAATTGCAACATATACAATACTCTACTGCCGCGTACACACGATCGGACTTTGTCTGCCGGACCCAGTCTGGAGGACAAACCGCCGGACTTTCCAGCGGGGCTTCGCCGGACTTTCCGAGCGTGTGACTTGCCCACACACGCCCGGACTTCTCCGGCGGACAATCCGCGGGAAAAAGTCTGCGGGACTTTTGAAAATGAACGGACTTGCCCACACACGGAGCAGTCCATTCATTTAGAACGTAACTGCACGTAGACGGGGCTAGCGAAGGCAGTGAATGCCGCCGCGCTAGCCCCGTCACTTGGTATGGATTTAAAGGGAATCCCCATGCCAAAAAACGGAGTGGGGGTCCCCCCCAAATCCATCTCAGACCCTTATCTGAGCACGCAGCCCGGCCGGCCAGGAAAGGGGTGGGGACGAGCGAGCGCCCCCCCCTCCTGAGCCGTACCAGGCCGCGTGCCCTCAACATGGGGGGTGCCCTGGGGAAAGGGGGGCCGTGCGCCCCCCCACCCCAAAGCACCTTGTCCCCATGTTGATGAGGACAAGGGCCTCTTCCCGAAAAACCCTGGCCGTTGGTTGTCGGGGTCTGCGGGTGGGGGGCTTATCGGAATCCACGAGCCCCCTTTAATAAGGGGGCCCCCAGATCCCGGCCCCCCACCCTATGTGAATGAGTATGGGGTACGATGTACCCCTACCCATTCACCTAAGGTGTAAAGTGTAAATAAAAAAAACACACAATTTTTTAAAAATATTTTATTGCACTGCTCGGGGGTCTTCTTCCGTCTTGGGGGGTCTTCTCGCCGGACTCCTCCGCTATTTTACCTAGCTCTTTTACCAAGCAGAGGAGCCCAGCTACCTTCTTCGTCGTCGCCGTCGTCTGGGGGTCTCGATCCGCCTTCGGGGGTCTTCCGGGGGCTCTTCTGTTCTTGCCGCTGTCGTCGCTTTCTGCGCCGCTGCCGCCTTCTTCTTCCTCTTCTTCTTCTTCTTCTTCTTCTTCTTCTTCCGATGTTGACTCGTCGCTCTCTCTGGCCGGAATGGCAGAGCCGCGCTGTGCTGTTACTTATATAGGGACAAGGGGACAGGGTCACATGCTCATGTCCCATGGTGACCCCGCCCCCCTATGATGTCACAGTCCCGGAGGATGCTGGGACTGTGACATCATATGGGGGCGTGGTCACCATGTGACATGAGCATGTGACCCTGCCTCCTTGTCCCTTTATAAGTCACAACCCAGCGCGGCTCTGCCATTCCGGCCAGAGAGAGCGACGAGTCAACATCGGAAGAAGAAGAAGAAGAAGAAGAAGAAGAGGAAGAAGAAGGCGGCAGCGGCGCAGAAAGCGACGACAGCGGCAAGAACAGAAGAGCCCCCGGAAGACCCCCGAAGGCGGATCGAGACCCCCAGACGACGGCGATGACGAAGAAGGTAGCTGGGCTCCTCTGCTTGGTAAAAGAGCTATGTAAAATAGCGGAGGAGTCCGGTGAGAGGACCCCCCAAGACGGAAGAAGACCCCCGGAGCAGTGCAATAAAATATTTTTAAAAAATTGTGTGTTTTTTTTTTATTTACACTTTACACCTTAGGTGAATGGGTAGGGGTACATCGTACCCCATACTCATTCACATAGGGTGGGGGGCCGGGATCTGGGGGCCCCCTTATTAAAGGGGGCTCCCGGATTCCGATAAGCCCCCGCCCGCAGACCTCGACAACCAACGGCCAGGGTTGTCAGGAAGAGGCCCTTGTCCTCATCAACATGGGGACAAGGTGCTTTGGGGTGGGGGGGCCGCACGGACCCCCTTTCCCCAGGGCACCCCCCATGTTGAGGGCCTGGTACAGCTCAGGAGGGGGGCGCTCGCTCGTCCCCACCCCTTTCCTGGCCGGCCAGGCTGCGTGTTCAGATAAGGGTCTGAGATGGATTTGGGGGGAACCCCCACGCCGCTTTTTTTAGCGTGGGGATTCCCTTTAAATCCATGCCAGATGACGGGGCTAGCGCAGCGGCATTCACTGCCTTCGCTAGCCCCGTCTACCTGAAGTCACGTGCTAAATGAACGGACTTTCCGATGATCGGCAAGTCCGTTCATTTTCAAAAGTCTAGCGGACTAGCATACTAACGGCGGGATTGTCCGCCGGACTGCCAAGTTCAGCGGACAATTTTAAAACAAAACTTAAAACCTAGTCCGCCGGACTTTTGGCACCAAAAAGTCCGCCGGTGCCCCCACACACGGGGGGATTGTCCGGCGGACTTCAGTCTGGCGGACATTCCCGCGGGAAAGTCCGCTCGTGTGTACGCAGCATACGACATACTTCACGTTGTTTCCAAAAATAGGCATACCAGGTATAGTGCAGGGTAACGACGGCAGTCAGCCACAGAGTAAAATGCTTTACTCCGTGGGTGCCTGAGCAATAAAAGATGATGATTTTTATGGGTTGCTATGAGTTACTTTACCTTTTTTGTTGTACAATTTAGTAAGTATCAAGTATTTTCGAGCTGCTACCGTACTAAGTATAGAGTATTAGTGGTGTCAATTTAATCAGTGCCACATCTACACAAACATAGAGAATTTCAAGGTGAAGTGACTCGAACCTTTGAGGTATCACTCTTATACGTAAAATATTTGATATCTGAATCACATGTTTATTATACATAAATAAATAAAAGTGCCATTTCAAGATTATTTATGCATAAGAATCATCATTCAATAATGATTTACATTGGACGTCCATATGTTCAAATCCCAATGTCCACAGACCAGCTATGGGTATATTAATAAATTCACTCATTATCTTCATACTGGTTTCAAAGTGGCTAGATACAACTTAAAGTGTTTTTCAGCTTGTGAGTGACACTGCTTCCTCATATTATAGAGGTCTAGCTATAATAATCTCGGGCAAATGTTATAACATTTCATATTTCATACAGCATAATGTTGCTCGCTCTCTCTCCCTCTCCTTCTCTCTCTCAAAACTGTTAATGCATATAGATTTTTTTATTCCCAAACTGTGTAGCAGGTGCATCCATATAATTCCCAGGAAGAATGCAGGGAATGCAGGAGTAACTAGAGAAGAGAATGGGACAACAAGGTTTCACTTACATTTACAAGGATAATAATAATAATAATAATAATACATTTTATTTGTAATGCCCTTTTCATCAAAAGATCTCAAAGTGTTATAGGTTAAAAAAACAAAAAAGAAAATTAAGCAATTTATACGATAAAACAAACATCTAAAAGGGACAAAAAGCTTTGCTAAAAATAAATGTCTCAAGACCCTTTTTAAAACAGTCAGTAGATTGAGGAGCCCTCAAGGCATCCGGTACCACAGGCACGGGACAGCTGCACAAAAGGCCCTGTCTCCCATTGTCCTAAGTCTAGTTCTGGGTATATGAAGAAGGTTTAAGTGAATGGAGTGGAGGAAACGTGTTGTGTTTTGTGGTTTAAGAAGTTATTTGAGGTATGGGGGGGCATGTCCATGGATACACTGGTGTGTGAGAAGGGAAACCTTGTACTCAGTCCTGGCAGAGACAGGAAACCAGTTGAGTGAGTGAAGAATGGGGGTAATGTGCTCATGTTTCCGCACTCTCATCAGGATCCTTACTGCAGAATTTTGGACGTACTGATGCCTCTGCAGACTCTTTCTAGGAGTCCCAATAAGAAGTGCGTTACAGTAATCCAGTCTGGAGGAGATAAAAGCACAAATACAGCGCCTTGAGGCGATTCAGTTCGCATTGTAGCGCTATACAAATTATTCATTCATTCATTCAAAAGCATGAACCAGCTTTTCGGCATCTGAAAGGGAGAGAATCGGACGGATTTTAGAGATGTTACGAAGATGGTAGAAAGAGGTCTTGCATAGGTGATTTATAGTGTGGGCTTCAAAACTGAGTTGGGAGTCCATTTTTTTTAACACCAAGATTTGTGACTATTGATGAGAAAGGGATGTTAGAGCCAGAAAAAGTGATGCTGGTTATGGATGATGATTTGGTCTGATAAGGAGTGTTAATCAGGATGACTTTGGTTTTGGAACTGTTTAGTTGAAGAAAATTGTGCTCCATCCATACCTTTATCTCCTCCAGACAAGTAGTGAGTGCTGATAGGAATGACTGTGAAGGTGGGGTTTCAGCTGTTGCATTTACATATAGCTGTGTGTCATCGGCATAGCAGTGGAATGAAATTTTGTGGCGGCTGATAATTTTACCAAGGGGGTAAGTTAGAGAAGGATTGGGCCAAGGACTGACTCTGGGGGATACCGCAAGTAACTATATGTGTATTTGAGTTGAAGTGGCCCAGGTAGATGTGTTCTGTCCGGTTTGTGAGATATGATTTAAACCAACTGAGCGCTGTGTCATTTAGTCC
Source organism: Lithobates sylvaticus (assembly GCA_028564925.1). Taxonomy (NCBI): domain Eukaryota; kingdom Metazoa; phylum Chordata; class Amphibia; order Anura; family Ranidae; genus Lithobates; species Lithobates sylvaticus. The sequence continues at coordinate 441,623,276 of CM053029.1, forward strand.
AGTTGTGAGGTGGAGCCGGTTTAAAAGAATGCCATGGTCGACAGTATCAAATGCAGCAGAAAGGTCAAGGAGTATAAGGAGGGAGGGAGAGCCAGCATCGGATTATATGAGGAGATCGTTTGTAACTCTGACGAGAGCAGTCTCTGTACTATGAGCAAAGCGGAAACCTGACTGGAATTTTTCAAAGAGATTATAATGTTTTAGGTGGTCCTGAAGGTAAGTGCCAACTACTTTCTCAATACTTTGAAAGGGATATTAGAGATGGGCCTATAGTAGCCAGTGTAGTATATATAATATAGTGCATTGCAGAGTATATAATACAGTGTATTGAAGTGGTTAAGGGGAATCCTATGACAGAACTAAGAAAAAAACGTCTTGGAGTCCCCCAAAATCCATACCAGGCCCTTTGGGTCTGGCATCGATTTTAAGGGGAACTCCATGACAAAATTTAAAATAAAATTGGCGTGGGGTCCCCCCAAAATCCATACCAGACCCTTATCTGAGCATGTAGCCTGGCATGCCAGGACATAGAGGGAATGAGCGAGAGGCCCCGTGTTGATGGGGACAAGGGCCTCTTCCCAACAACCCTGGCCGGTGATTGTCGGGGTATGCGGGTGGGGGGCTTATCGGAATCTGGAAGCCCCCTTTAGCCTTTCTACACTCGATCTGCGCCACTACCACCACTAGCTCCTCTGCAGAAATCCGAGATTCCATTATTTTCCGTGCCAAATCTGATAGCGTAAACATGCCAGAGGAGTGGATGTATTCCCTGGCAGCCTCCAGCTTCTCGGTCGAATTCTGGGGGTCAAGGCAGAAGTGTAGGTTGTAGAGCCCCTTGAAGACGTCACAAAACTCATCTGCCATCCCCTGAGATGACGTGACCTTCGACTCTTGTTTGGTCACCAGGTGGGGGATATAAGTCATTTTTCTAAGGCCCCTCAATTCACATGCCAACACTGAGCCCATGTTATTGGAGTACTCATAGAAGTAGTGTTTGGCTCATGCGTTCATGTTTTGATATAGCAGATTATTGATGTCCTCTCTTGCTCTGGTTGAATCCATAAGTTAGGAGAGCGCCAGTTTTTTTTTTTTTTAATGGGTTGACTCTAGGGACCTGACCCTCGCGATCAGCCGATTGATTTGTTGACTAAGTGCTTTCTAAATCAATAACACCAAACAGATTATAAGTTCTGATTTCAGTCTGTCACTAACTGCATAGTTTCCCAGATCAGTGACGGGATATTTAAAACACAGTAAGAAAGGCAACTAGGAGGTCAGAAATTTGCCTATTTCTTTAACAAATACAGGTTTTCTGTAGGTCCACCTCCTCAGATCTGAATGGACTGTCTATTATACCCGATTTACCTACAGGGAATGCAGTATTCTGTGGCATGAAAACCAGGTAGCTGTTAAGGAGGACCTGTGTGTTAAAGCTGAATTTCAAGCAGATATAAAAGCCACGGATTTTTACAGCTTTTTTACAGTGCAAGTAATATAAAAATGCAAATTTAACGGGGTATGAAACTCTTGCAAACGCATGTACAACAACATTCAGATGGGATGAGAGGGGGCATTACCAATCATGTATTCTGGTTTTGCTGGAGTTTAGGTTTAATATTTGGGGCAGGGAGAATCTGAAACTTTTTATTTTACTAGGAAACCGCTATAATATACTTAATATATTTGAAGCAAACAAAGAAATAAGTGGCAAATACACACTGAAAAAACAGAAGCAGCAAATGACATACTGAGTATAAAGCAGTGTCTTTCTTTTGTTGGGTTTATATATTTACATAAATAAACTATCTTTTTTTTTTTTTTTTTTTTAATTTAAATATTGTATAGCTTTGTTGAAAGATTTATATTTCAATTGAACAAGGGATAAACTTAGCATGTCCGCTTCCATCTTTTTCCATCTTTCCAGAAATGGAATCATGTCATGTATTGATTGCACAATAACATTCCATCTACATCTTGCAATAAAATACCATTATTCGTTTTGATAAAACACCTGGCATCCTCAGCTCTTTTTTTCCCAAGATGTCAAGACACTACTATGAATAAAGTTCAGACTACAAAATCATTACTGAAAGATAGTTGCAGACTTTGGAGTGTTTTTTATATAAAAAAAAAGTAATTTGTCCTCTTCTAATATGAGGAAGTCTATCCCTTTTTGGGTTCTGTCCTAGGGACAATCCATCCATTCACTTTATCTTCAACAAGACCGGTGCTTGCTTTTTAATGCTTATGATAACCTAGGTGTTAGGGCCACCAGGAGAGAAAGTAAGGGGATAATTCCCCCAATGGGTAGACAACAATCAAATTTGATTGCTGTCTTCCTTGTTCTACATAAAATATAATTTAGGGTGAAGTAGAACTTTAACCATTTCAAGACCAAGCCTATTTGTGGCATTTGTTGTTTACAAGTTAAAATCAGTATTTATTTGCTAGAAATTTACTAAGAACCCCCAAACATTATATATCATTTTTTAGCAAAGACCCTAGAGACCCTAGAGAATAAAAATTGCTGTCTTCCTTGTTCTACGTAAAATATAATTTAGGGTGAAGTAGAACTTTAACCATTTCAAGACCAAGCCTATTTGTGACACTTGTTGTTTACAAGTTAAAATCTGTATTTTTTGCTAGAAATTTACTTAGAACCCCCAAACATTATATATAATTTTTTAGCAAAGACCCTAGAGACCCTAGAGAATAAAATGGCGGTCGTTGAAGCGGTCTTTGTTCAGCAGTCTAACTCAATTTTGTGGGAAAAAATACACTTCACTGAATAATAAAAAAAAACGAAACAGTAAAGTTATCCCAATTTTTTTGTATATTGTGAAATATGATGTTACACCGAGTAAATAAATACCTAACATGTTACGCTTAAAAATTACTCGCACTTGCGGAATGGCGACAAACTACGGTACTTAAAAATCTCTATAGGCAACGCGTTAAAAAAAAAAAACGGTTACCAATTTAGAGTTAAAGAGAAGGTCTTTTGCTAGAATTATTTCTCTCACTCTAACGATCATGGCGATACCTCACATGTGTGATTTGAACACTGTTTACATTTGCGAGCGGGACTTACATATGCTATTTCTTTGGTGTGCGAGCACGTGGAGATGGGCGCGCTTTAAAAAAAAAATGTCTTATTTATTTTTGTTTTATTACTATTTTTACACTGTTCCTTTTTAAAAAAAATCAAATCACTTTTATTGCTGTCACAAGGAATTTAACATCCCTTGTGACAGTAATAGGCAGTGATAGGTACTCTGTATGGTAGGATCTGGGGTCTAAAAGACCCCAAACCCCTCCTCTGCACTTCAAAGTATTCAAAACGGCAAAAAGAATTTTTGAATACCTTGGATTTAAAAAAATCGGCGCCGTTGGCTGCCGAGTAAACCGGAGGTGACGTTGTGACATTGCTTCCGGGTTACTACATCGGAGACCCAATCGAAGCTGATTCCCGCTTTGTTCGGGACTCCGGCCAGCTGGCGGACGTGAGAAACGGAACATTGGAAGGCAGCGGGAGGGGGGTACATCTCCTCCTGCTCCTTGTGATAACGGCTGTGCAGCTGCTTAGCCGCATAATTTGTTATCACATGAAATCCGACCGTCCAATCTAAAAATTGGTACTGTTGTGATGCCTCTGACTGCATAACCACTTCAACAAAATGACAATCAGGTAGGTGATTTTGCGTGAATTTGTTAAAAGCTTATACACAGCAAAAGTGAGCTTAGTATAATTTTTCATCAAAGCCACAAAACACTTCCAAGATGTTGGAGCTAGTTAAACATTTAAGATTTGTTCCACAGATCTCATTACTTATAATGTGCACTCAAAGTCATAGGATTTTTTAATGTGCATACAGTATGTACCTATGGACTGGGAGATAAGCTTTTGCATGTGTAGGGTTGTAGTGATTTCCTAAATTCTTTTTGCTGTGTATTGTGATCTGTTAGTGTGGAATTAGTCAGCTTAGTTGTGTTCTGGCTGTGCACACTAATGCCCCGTACACACGATAGGATTTTCCGACAGAAAATGTTTGATGGGAGCTTGTTGTCGGAAATTCCGACCATGTGTAGGCTCCATCGGACATTTTCCATCAGGAATTTCTGACACACAAAATTTGAGATCTGGCTCTCAATTTTTCCAACAACAAAATCCGTTGTCGTAAATTCCGATCGTGTGTACACAATTCCGACGCACAAAGTTTCACGCATGCTCAGAATCAAGCAGAAGAGCCGCCCTGGCTATTGAACTTAATTTTTCTCGGCTCGTCATACACGTTGTACATCACCGCGTTCTTGACGTTCGGAATTTCCGACAAGATTTGTGTGACCGTGTGTATGCAAGACAAGTTTGAGCCAACATCCATCGGAAATAAAACATGCATTTTGTTGTCGGAAAATCCTATTGTGTGTACAGGGCATAAGTGTCCAGTGATTATTCTGAGTCACATGCTGTGTGAGTGTTCTCCAGCTGAGTGTGCTAGAGATATTACTGTACATTATAGATATTTAATACCTGGCCAATCAGCAGGGGGGAGCTTGCTGTGCATGCTGGGAGAGCTATTAAATATCTGAGTCACTTCCTGCTCTTTCTCTTTCCCTCCAGGGATTTCCCTTGAGAGGATGTCTGTGTGATCCACTTATCTAGGCCTCAGGCCTAAGGGCCTAGAGGTATGGAGTGTTTAGGGATCTCCTTTAATGGGAAGTGTCCCTAAGCTGCTGGCTGAGATGAAGTGCTACTGGCCTTTTGGGGAAGCAAAGCTGCGGTTGTCCTACCACAGGGATGGTGAGTGACCGACCGAGCTGGGAAGCACCACATGAACCTTCCTACTGCTGTCCTGCCTGGTATCCTAAGACTGAGAATACACTGGAACATTTATGAGATGTATTCCATCCAGCAGAGTTCAGTTACAGAAGAATTGATATTAGTGAGAAGACCATGTATGGGACCAGAGACTGTGTATTGGTAATGGAACCCTCAGGTATCCTGTGTTTCCTCCACCCTTTTTCCCACTCTTCATGCATTTTCATTATTAAAACATCTAAAATGTATTCAAAGTGACTGGTGGCCTTAATTAATCCACCACCACCCAGAAAAGGGACTTTCACCCTGAGAAGGAATGTGCCTGGGACATTTATGACCAAGTAAGTGGGTCTGGGATTTACATGTACCTATTGGGTATCAGTGGAGCCAAATGTGCCAGGACTGGTTACCGATAGCATTAAACATGTTACATAATTTGTGAACGACAAATGAAAAAGTAGGCATGCTGAATAGTACAGATCAAACTATTTAATAAAAGACGAGATTACTTACAAAGGTTCCTGAGTGCACAAACACTAAGAAAATTCCCATACCGTGTAGCAGGATAGTGGGTTCCCGCTCACGATTTGAAAAGCAAGATTCACATGCATCTCTGCGTGTGGCATGTTGGGCAGACCATTCACTTAAATGCACCAAAAAAGCTTGGGGATCAGATTTTGGGGTCCATTCACACTTAAATGACACTACTGTGTCACACGTTTTCTTTTCGCATATTTTTTAGCATGTTTTTTTAACAGCACCATTCATTTGAATGGGCCTCCCTCCACTCCAAAAATGCACTAAAGAAGGTCTTGTGACAAATTTTGGAACTGAGCGAAGCGCATTTTGCATGCTTGTGTTTGCGCCCTTTTCATAAACGTGCAGTCTGTGTTTCTGCTACACCCAGGTATGAACAGGGCCTTGGCCTTAGCCAGGCATGTTTTCACACGTAGGTTTTGCCGCAAAATCGTACTGTACTTGGGCTGTCATTCAGGATAAATAGCACCCAATAAGAAATACACATTTGCCACGATTTGGAATCGCAGACAGCGCATCAATTCTGCCCACAATTCCTAAAAGCCTAAATGTGAATGAGACATTGGACCAGTAAAGTAGCAAAAAATAAATAAATAAATAAATCAACGAGTTCCTCTCTATAGCATGCCCCTGGGTGAGTCCACACCACCACTGATGTGTTTCAGGGCAACACCCCTATCAACACATGAAATGTATATTTTTTGCTGTATTATCGAAATAAGGTTTGGTTATAGAATGGGTTGTTGAAGGGACTTTCCCAGGGGGGGGTGGGGAGGGGGAGGAGGGCAGGAAGGGGTAGGGGGAGGGGGGGGGGGGCTCTCACATCGCTGCGATCCAGTTGCCATTTTCTTTTACAAAAATTAACTAAAGAAATATGATGACTGAAATAAAATTTATGTCTTATAATGTAAAGGGACTCAATACACCTAACAAACGATAAAATTTTTTGGAAGAATTGAAAAAATATGGGGCAGGCATTGTTTTCCTCCAGGAAACACATATCTCCCATATGTCCAATATTAAATTGTTTTCCAGTTACTTCCCAACGTGGTATTATGGGGACACAGTTATGAATAGATCAAGGGGGTTGGCCATAGGTTTTTCCAAAGACACCCATTTTAGCCTGGAGAACAGATTGGTGGACCCGGAGGGAAGATATTTGTTCCTGAGAGGATCAATCGGAAGAACAAAATATACATTTGTAAATATCTATGCCCCTAATGTAAGACCTATCCAATTCCTAAACGGGATTCTTTCTAAATTAAGGGATTTTAGGAGGGGATATGTGATTTTGATGGGAGATTTAAACTTTTGCATGGACCTGGAGCTCGACTGTACGTCCGGGGTACGAGGGACAAACAATGTACTAACACGAATGATAAAACAAAAATTATTCTTTAGTAGGGATGGGCCCGGTGTTCGATTCGAACCCATGTTCGAATCGAGCACCGGGCGTTCGCTCGCTCGGCGAGCCCAGAACTATTGGGGCCGCTCGCATCAAATTCGTGTGATGCGAGCGGCCCGCAATGCATTGCGCTAGTCGCAGTGCAATGCTGGCTGATGATTGGCCAAGCATGCTTGGCCAATCACAGCGCCGGCAGCGAGGAGAGCCATAATTGGCTACAGGCAGGATGCCTGTAGCCAATTATAGCTCAGGGGCTTTAGTACATGCCCCACGGTATAAGAGGCCGCCGCGGCGGCGGCCTCGCATATTGTGTTTCAGTGTCAGCGTGTCAGTGTGTTGCTGACTGCTGACAAGATATGCTCTATTTCTGGAGATTTGTGTGTGCGTGCTGTTAGAACAGCATTGCAGTATCACATCTGGGGGGTGTCTATAGGTGGCCTGTGAAGGGGGGCAGGTTTACTGTGCTTAGAACTTTCCCTGCAAAAAAGTGTCATTTTTGCAGGAAAAAAGCTATTTAAAAGCACTCGCTAATGAATTGATGGCTCCTGTAACACAGAGAACTGTCATTCATTAATAAAAAACAAAAAAAAAAGCGTGGGGGTCCCCCCAAATTCAATAAGCAGGCCCTTCAGGTCTGGGATGGATATTAAGGGGAACCCCAGCCAAAAAAAAAAAAAAAATGGCGTAGGGTCCCCCTCAAAATCCATACCAGACCCTTGAGGTCTGGGATGGATTTTAAGGGGAACCCTAGCCAAAAAAAATGGCGTTGGGTCCCCCCTTAAAAATCCATACCAGACCCTTATCCGAGCACGCAACCTGGCAGGCCGCAGGAAAAGAGGGGGGGACGAGAGCGGCCCCCCCTCCCGCCTGAACCGTACCAGGCCACATGCCCTCAACATTGGGAGGGTGCTTTGGGGTCCCCCCCAAAGCACCTTGTCCCCATGTTGATGAGGACAAGGGCCTCTTCCCCACAACCCTGGCCATTGGTTGTGGGGGTCTGCGGGCGGGGGCTTATCGGAATCTGGAAGCCCCCTTTAACAAGGGGACCCCCAGATCCCGCCCCCCGTGTGAAATGGTAAGGGGGTACCATTTCACCAAAAAAGTGTCAAAAATGGTAAAAATGACAGGAGACGGTCTTTGACAATTCCTTTATTAAAATCTTCTTTCTTCTTTCTTCATCCTTCGGTTTCTTCATCTTCTCCTTCCGTCATCTTCTTCCATCTTCTTCCATCTTCTTCTTCCTCCGATCCGCTTTTTCTTGCGCTGGTCTTCTCGTCCGGCATCTTCTTCCGTCGGCGTCGGTGCCGGTGTCGGTGTCTCTTCTTGGGCCGGTCCGCGCAATGGGAGTCTCCCGCTGTGTGAGGCTCCGCTCCGTCTGACAGGTCTTTTATAATGGAGGGCACCTGGTGACCCCTCCCCCTCTGACACACGGGGACGTCATGGGGAATTCCCTATGGCTTTCCCCATGACGTCAGAGGGGGGCGGGGTCACCAGGTGCCCTCCGTTATAAAAGACCTGTCAGACGGAGCGGAGCCTCACACAGCGGGAGCCTCCCATTGCGCGGAGCGGCCCAAGAAGAGACACCGACACCGACGCCGACGGAAGAAGATGCCGGACGAGAAGGACGAGAAGACCAGCGCAAGAAGAAGCGGATCGGAGGAAGAAGAAGATGGAAGAAGATGGAAGAAGATGACGGAAGGAGAAAATGAAGAAACCGAAGGATGAAGAAAGAAGATTTTAATAAAGGAATTGTCAAAGACCGTCTCCTGTCATTTTTACCATTTTTGACACTTTTTTGGTGAAATGGTAGGGGTACTTTTGTACCCCCTTACCATTTCACACAGGGGGGGGGGCGGGATCTGGGGGTCCCCTTGTTAAAGGGGGCTTCCAGATTCCGATAAGCCCCCCGCCCGCAGACCCCCACAACCAATGGCCAGGGTTGTGGGGAAGAGGCCCTTGTTCTCATCAACATGGGGACAAGGTGCTTTGGGGGGACCCCAAAGCATCCTCCCAATGTTGAGGGCATGTGGCCTGGTACGGTTCAGGCGGGAGGGGGGCCGCTCTCGTCCCCCCTCTTTTCCTGCGGCCTGCCAGGTTGGGTGCTAGGATAAGGGTCTGGTATGGATTTTGAGGGGGACCCCACGCCATTTTTTTGGGCTAGGGCTCCCCTTAAAATCCATCCCAGACCTTAAGGGTCTGGTATGGATTTTGAGGGGGACCCTTTGCCATTTTTTTTTTGGCTGGGGTTCCCCTTAATATCCATCCCAGACCTGAAGGGCCTGGTTATTGAATTTGGGGGGACCCCTACGCTTTTTTTTTTTTCAATTTTTTTATTTTTTATCAATGACTTTTTTTTTATCAATGACTTTCAGTTTCAATGAATGACTGTTCTCTGTATTACGGGAGCCGTCAATACACATTAGCCGCGAGAGATTTTAAATAGCTTTTTTTCTTGCAAAAATGACACTTTTTGCAGAGACAGTTCTAAACACGGGAAACATGCGCCCCTTTACAGGCATACTATAGACACCCCCCAGGTACGAAATTTAAAGGAATATTACACTTTTATTGTTTCAATTTAAGCATTATTAAAATCACTGCTCCTGAAAAAACGGCCGTTTTTAAAAAAAAAAATTTGCATTGATACATGTCCCCTGGGGCAGGACCCAGGTCCCCAAACACTTTTTATGACATTAACATGCATATTAGCCTTTAAAATTAGCACTTTTAATTTCGAACGTTCGCATCCATTATAACTAATAGGGTTCCAAAGCTCGCACGGACTTTAGGTCCGTTCGCGGGTTCTGGTGCGAGCCGAACGGGGGGGTGTTCGGCTCATCCCTATTCTTTAGTCAGTTGGTTGACATCTGGAGGGTCCAACATCCTAAAATTAGGGATTACACTTTTTCCTTCCCCGTACACGGGACGTACTCACGGCTCGATTATACCTTATTAGATCATGGTTTACTAGATAAAGTTGTAGAAACAAACGTAGAGATTATTTCGCTGTCTGACCACGCCCCAATTTCGATGAGGTTATGTTTTCCGGATATCCAAGCTCCATTATCCAACTGGAGACTAAACGAGGAACTTTTAGGAGATAAGGAAGTAGTGGCCCATATAAAAGGGGAATTAGAACAATACTTTAATAGCAACGATAATGGAGAGGTTCAGGGATCTTATATTTGGGATGCACACAAGGCCTACATCAGAGGGATCCTCATAGCCAAGGGCGCGTGGAGGAAAAAAAAACGACTAAAGAAAATAAGTGATTTGATAGCAGAAATTAATCAAGCAGAGCAGGAGCACAAACAGTCCCCGGTACAAAATAAGAAACTATATCTAAGGATAGTCTCTAAAAGAGACGATCTAAAAGAATTAATGGAGCAAGAAGCCCAGCAGGCCTATAATAGAATAGCAAAAGAAAGATACCTATGGGGAAATAAACCTAGTAAGCACCTAGCCAAGATCCTACAAAAAAAAAAGACAAAAAACTATATTGAAAAAATACAAAATAAGGAAGGAGAGGTGAAATACATATCTGGGGATATAGCAGAATCTTTCAGAGAGTACTACGAGGGAGTCTACTAGGTAGAGCAGAAGGAAATTTTTAAAGGAGATAAAATAAAGAAAACAGAGGAGTTCCTCCTAAATGCTGGCTTGACCAAACTCCCCATTGACGAAAGTGAGATCCTAGAAAGACCCTTTACGGAGGACGAAGTTAAAAGGGCTCTGTTGAGCTCTCTGGCTGGGAAAAGCCCCGGTCCGGATGGCTTTACAGTATCATATTATAAGACATTCCAGGAGCTGTTGATCCCTAGACTGTGTTCCTATTTTAACGGACTGGGCTCAGAATATAGAATGAGTGAGGATTCTTTAACCGCAAATATAACCGTGATCCTGAAAGAAGGGAAGGATGGATCAGTGTGCTCGAGCTATAGACCAATATCACTCTTGAACGCAGACACAAAGCTGTATGCTAAAGTTTTGGCAGAAAGGGTCAAACTCTGCTTGGGCATGCTGGTCCATCCTGACCAGGTGGGTTTCGTGGCCGGAAGAGAAGGGCGGGACAATGGCGTGCGTACACTGTTGGTTCTCCAAAAAATCAGAGAAGCAGGGTGCCCAGGTCTATTCTTGTCAATCGACACTGAAAAAGCCTTTGACAGGGTAGACTGGGGACTCATGTTTCAATCCCTAGTCTCTATGGGTTTCGGCCCCAAGATCCTACAACGAATTAGGGTCCTCTATGACCATCCAAAAGCAAAGATCAAAATAAATGGAATTACATCTTCCCGGTTTAGTATGGAAAATGGAACGAGACAGGGATGTCCACTGTCCCCTCTCCTGTTTATACTGTCCTTAGAACCTCTCCTAGCTACAATCAGGAGGAATCCAGGTATAGAAGGTATTCTTGCAGATGGTGAGGAACATAAGTTGGCAGCATTTGCCGATGACATCTTGTTGTATATAGGAAACCCATCGCGGTCGATGCCCAACTTGTTAAAAAATTTGAAACAATATGGAGAAATCTCTAACTTTAAAGTAAATGTAACAAAATCTTTCATATTGAATATCAATTTAAATAAAACTGAGCAACAGAATCTACAGGAGAGATTCACCTTTCCCTGGAAGAAACATGTTAAATATCTGGGAATCAATCTGGCGAAATCCATGAAGGAAATATACAAAATTAATTATTTACCGTTACTTGACGAGATAGGGAAAAAGTGTAAAGAATTTATCAATAGGCCTCTCTCGTGGTTGGGGCGTATAAACGCAGCGAAAATGACATTGTTACCTATAATAACTTACAAATTCCAAATGCTCCCAATCCCATTGTCTTTGACGTACCTCAGAAAATTAAAATCCCTCATAATGAACTTCATCTGGAGGAACAAGAAACATAGAATCGCACTTCATACTTTAAAGCAGGGAAAAAAAAGAGGGGGCTTAGCCGTACCCGATGTAGTTAATTATTACTATGCAATAGCCCTGTCCAGAATTCCTGAGTGGAGCAAAAAAGGTAGCGAAAAAAGATGGGTGAAACTTGAAAAAACTCTTAGTAAGGCACAACTCGGTAAAGTGATTTGGAATCCTCCAATGTTTAGATCTCTAGGTGAGAGCACAAATATAATGACACTAAATACACTAAAAGTATGGGATAAGATCTATAAGAAATGTAATGGCAAATTCAATTCACCATTAATAGCACTTAAAAATAATGACTACTTCGCACCAGGGAACAAACTTGTGGGAGGGGGTTGGGTTAAAGACGGAGCACAACTGAAGGATATATTATATAATGGCAAATTATTAACACTTAAAGAATTAGAAAGTAAGGGGGAATTTATTAATATTAATGAATGGCGGTATTTGCAATTATCCCATTTTGATCCCCAGCCGATCAGGGCAGGAGAGGATTTGACCCGCCTTGAGCGGACCTTCACTGCTCCTGAGACGAAAGGGATGATCTCGAAGATCTACAAACTATTACTGGAGGTGGATGGATTAGCAATTCCACCATTCATACACAATTGGGAGAGGGAATTGGGCACGCAGGTTGATACACTCACAGTGGGAAAAATTCTAAAACTCACCTATAGGTCAGCATCAGATTCTAGAACCACAGAAATGAACTATAAGTGCCTATCTATGTGGTATATAACTCCAGCGAAAGCAAGTAAGTTTCAACTAGGCGCCTCTGCCGAATGCTGGAGAGGCTGTAAGGAGAAGGGGACGATGGCACACATTGGTGGGAGTGCCAAAAGATTAAAGCTTACTGGACAAAAAAATTAAACTACATTAAGGAAATCACTGATAAAGACCTTGAAAACGACCCGTGGGTAATTTTGTTCCATGGTACTAGAGGAGAGGTCAAGCATTATGAAAGGACTTTAGTCCCGCATCTCCTAAATGCCGCTAAACGATTGATCGCAAGAAATTGGCGTAACCAGGAAAGCCCATCTATATGGGAATGGATAGACGCAGTAGAGAATACCTGTAATATTGAGTCCCTTAAAAAGAGTGTAGAGGAGGGAAAAGGAGAAATAGTAGAAAAGTGGGACAGGTGGAAAAAATTCAAAAAGACTTGGAGCTATGCTGAGGTCGTCCGATTATAATTTAAAGTTACAAGTATTAAGCTTCAACCTCTGTGGGAGAGAATAGGCGAGTGGACGCAGCGATGAGGAGAGGGGGGGTAGGGGCGGGGTTGGGTGGAAATTAAAACTAAAGTTGTGATAAAAGGGAAGATTCAGATGTTCATGTAATATCAAAGAATTATAAAAAAAAAAGGATGGCATGCCACAATGATGTGACTACTAGAACGGACAGAGATGAACAGTAAAAGTTGATTCAGGTCCGCCTGGAAAGTTGAACTGAAGTGGCAAAAAAAAAAGAAAAAAAAAAAGCATGCCCCTGGGTGAGTCCACACCACCACTGATGTGTTTCAGGGCAACACCCCTATCAACACATGAAATGTATATTTTTTGCTGTATTATCGAAATAAGGTTTGGTTATAGAATGGGTTGTTGAAGGGACTTTCCCAAGGACTTTTCCAGGTGTACTTGTCCTGGCCTTGATCTTAGCCTGTACACTCACAAGTCTTTGTAAGTGCAATACATGCTGTTTAATCTTGTCCTTTAAAAAAAAAAAATAGATATGCATTATTTAGTACATGTGCTTTGCCATTCACAGTTTTGAGTACCCCTGGATAGTGCTACGAGCTGTAAATTTTATTCTATGGCAATAGATTTACCATATTGGTTTGTATTATAACAATTCTGGCCATCTGGGGAGTTTAGCGGTGAATGTGTTCCATTCCTTGTTATTTGGTTAGATTTACATACAGTGCCTTAAAAAGGATTCATACCCCTTGAAATTTTCCACATTTTGTCATGTTACAGCCAAAAATGTAAATGTATTTTATTAGGATTTTATGTGATATACCAACACAGAGTGTCACATAATTGTGAAGTGGAAGGAAAATGATAAATGGTTTTCAATATTCTTTACAAATAAATATGTGAAAAGTGTGGCGTGCATTTGCATTCATCCCCCCTAAGTCAATACTTTGTAGAACCACCTTTTGCTGAAATTACAGCTGCAAGTCTTTTTGGGTATGTCTCTACCAGCTTTCAACAACATCTAGAGCGTGAAAATTATTGCTCATTCTTCTTTGCAAAATCACTCAAGCTCTGTCAGATTTGATGGAGAGCATCTGTGAACAGCAATTTTCAAGTCTTGCCACAGATTCTCAATTGTATTTAGGTCTGGACTTTGACTGGGTCATTCTAACACATGAATATGTTTTGATCCAAACCATTCCATTGAAGCTCTGGCTGTATGTTTAGTGTCGTTGTCCTGCTGAAAGGTGAACCTCTGCCCCAGTCTCAGGTCACAGGTCACAGGTTTTCTTCTAAGATTGCACTGTATTTGGCTCCATCCATCTTCCCATCAACTCTGACCAGCTTCCCTTTCCATGAAGAAAAGCATCTCCACAACATGATGCTGCCACCACCATGTTTCACCTTGGGAATGGTGATTTCAGGGTGATGTGTTAGTTTCTGCCACACATAGCGTTTTGCTTTTAGGCCAAAATGTTCTATTTTGGTCTCATCTGACCAGAGCACCTTCTTCCACATGTTTGCTGTGTCCCCCCACATGGCTTCTCGCAAACTGCAAACTGGACTTATGGCTTTCTTTCAACAATGGTTTTCTATTTGCCGCTCTTCCATAAAGGCCAGATTTGTGGAGTGCACGACTAAAGCCCCATACACACGGTCGGATTTTCCGATGGATTCTGTCCTATCGGACAATGTTGTTGGAAATTCCGACCGTGTGTAGGCACCATCGGACAGTTTCCATCGGATTGTCCGACGGACAAAGGTCTATCTCCTGCTGGATAGATTTTCCGACAACAAAGTCCGATCACACCAATTCCGATCGTGTGTAGCGAATTCCGACGGACAAAGTGCCACGCATGCTCAGATCACATTACAAGACCAAAGCTATTGGCTACTAGCCTCTACGTAGTCCCGTCATAGGCAACAAACGTCACCACGTTCAGAATGATCGGATTTT